>OU744734.1:26698790-27072115 GCA_916613615.1 Steromphala cineraria | reverse complement strand
AGAGACACAGAGTATGTTGATAGGATCACATATGTCAAATTTTGAAATCGATGTTATTACATCGGGAACCACATACTGTTACTGAAAATAACAAGTTAAAGGTCAATCAGTACATTAGAGCGAAAATACGGCCATTCAAAGTCGGGATTTTGATCGAAAACCGGACAATGTGGCTCGAGTGGCGCGCGCAAATTCGCCAAACGTAATTTTGAAACCTTGTTATAAGCTGACAGGAAGATATATTCGATACGATAGTGTTAATTAAGCATTGTTACTAATAGGTAGATTAATTGGATGCATAATTTCGAAAATTAAACGTATTTGTTTTTCCATAAAATCAAGCATTTTAGAGACATTATGCATGAATGGATATATTTGCAAGTCCAGTGATGAGATATGAACTTCAATCAGCATATTAGATATTTTGTAAAATAAAATTTTAAGAAAGATACTCTGTGTCACTTTAAGTTTGGTAATGAAAGCCGTTTTTGAAAGCCACTGTTAATGGGCCGCTTAGACCTATCTGACAACAAACAAGTGAATGCATGACTGGTCACGCCCCCATTTTGTGACGTCATATACATATGAAAAATATTTGAACGAAAATCGAGAAGTGGTAAGGAAGAGGTTAGTTGATATTTAAAAATCACAAAATGCATGTACGACTGCGTACCTTATCAACTTCAATGACCTGCGTATCCAAGGGCAGATATCATTTAATCAAGGATTCAGCCTTTCAGACTAAATCTAAATTGAAATGGGCGTGTTTTATTATTTGATTCCACAAATTTGGTTACCGCAATTCAGCAAAAACGGCTAATGCTATCATGATGAAATTTTACATGTTTATAGTTATCTATAAGAGGCTCCAGTTTTCTTTTTTTGGAAAATTGTTTCGAAAGATGCGCATTAACATTTTAAGCAAAAAGGTCAAACATGACGAAGTCGTAGGTCACGTCACGCAATATTGTTGGTTTTTTCTTCATTTTTGTTGGCACTTTTCAGAATTTCAGTGTCTCTGTTCTCATTTACTTTGTATGTGTCATAAATGCGACTGAATCCTTTTGTCGTCTATATTTTATGTTGACTTTGAAGCATTGTAGTGGTGGAAGGGTGAACGTTTTGTTTGCATAACGCCCACTTTTTGAACGCTTACAACATTCCAAATTGCGCCTTGGTTTAACCGATTTTTTATTCAATAATGAACCCGGATTAAGATAAAAATGTTGGCTTTGAAATGTATTTTTCATCAAATTAACACTTCAAAACGTATTTACTCTTCAGAGTATCACATCAATCATCATATCCTTGTGCATTTTATGTCTATTAAACTTCCTTTGGGGTCGAAGTCAACCATTGCATTAGAGAGAGAGAGATTTATTCAGCATTGGAGGCCGCGTGGCCCAGAGTACAAATACAAAATGAGTAGTACATTTATACAAAATATAAATATCGCAAATGTACATTTTGCTGTGGGAGGTTAACTACCTACATACAAATTTCTTTTCAAATAAATAGCTAAACCTTTAATTATGTTTTCATTTGTACACGACATGAGCTTAATAAACAATTCCTGTGATGGAAACGATTTGGTATGAGTTTTGTTCTACTTTCCTTGAAAAAAGGGCAAACAAGTACAAAGTGAAATTCATCTTCAATAGTTACTAAATTACAGCGTTCACACAACAAATCAGAATAAGCAATATTTTTGTTCAAACGTATTTTTTGAGTTCTCAGACTATGTGACAGGCATCTAAACTTTACAAGTACATTTTTCAAATCCTTATCAATATCGGCACTGAGATACTTTTCTTGTACAAAAATAGTTTTATAAGATGAATATATCTTCAGAATAGATGAGGACTCAATTTGACCATACAAAGCTTGAATGTCCAAATCTATACAGGTCTGTTTAAACAAAGTCATAAATTGATGTACATTTCCACATTCTTGATAAATCCAGGCATATGAATATCCAGTTTGAAAAAGCAACATTCTGTCATGTGAAGCCCAGTTTACACTGCCCGCTTCATACTGTGCTTTGAGCATGTTATAACAGGCGTGGGGCTTTCGTGATGGGTCCATATGAATCAACCTACACCAATATCTTATACAACGACAAAAATAGTTTATTGAAAGGTGATAACGTCCGATCTCACCGAGAACCACCTTTGACGATGACCTTTTACTTAACCCAAGATAGGTTTTGAAGAAATTACTCTGGACTTTTTCTATACTTTCGCGAAAGGTAAATCCCCATACCTCACTGCCGTAGCATGCAATCGGAGAAATTTTAGTAACAAATATAGACAAAATGACATTCATTGAAAGGTTTGGGTAACATTTCATAAGATGGTAGATAGCATTGCATTAGGTGATTTCTCATACAAGTTTTTTTTTTTTCATCAAACTCAAAATTTTCCCCTTTTAAAATGTGATATCCCAACATGGAATATTATTTATCCACAGTCGGCTATAGCTATCCCATCTTAAGATGAGATAGGTCGACAGTATGGATGCAACAGTACCCGCCCTTGCCAAACATCCCGACGTACTTCAAAGGTATCTGCATCTTCCTACGCAAAGCCTAAAACGCCAGTTTCCGAAATGTCAGTTTTATGTCTTTATGCCGACCCTTGAATTTTCTGTGCTTGCTTACTATGAGAGAAAGCAATAGTCCAATCAGAAAGTAACTTGATTTTGCTAACATTAGCCTGTAGGGACGCTGATATCAGCACAGAAAATTCAGGGATTCGGAAACTGGCGCTTTAGGCTTTGCGTAGGAAGATGAGATATATTTACGCTAATGCTTAAGTTATGGATAACACATAATCCACGGGCATTATCACTAATAAAGAATGTTTGCCCGCGGGATTTGCCCACTGGCAAATCACGAGGGCAAACATCCTTTGTTATTGTTAATGCCCACGGATTATATGTTATCTATTTTATAAACCGCAAACTAGTTATAATAACATTGACATGACCAATAACGTGAAAATATCTGAGGCGGCCGTAAAATATCAAAAACCCAAACTAAGACCTTTGTTATAAGAGGACCTAACAAACGATTTATGTCAGCGCTGTCACAATAGCTGAGTGGTCAGAGCGTTGGGTTTAACGTTCGGGAGTATTAACTATGCGGGTTCGAGCCGGCATATCGCCACAACATTTGCAGTGTCAAAATTAGATATGTGATATTTCTCAAAATGGATAGTCAATTGACACTTTGACTTAAACAAAAATTATTAATCACATCTTTCGAAAATAATTATTTGAAGAGGGATATATCATAATAATATCATGTCTTGCAGGGCGATTATCTTGTTAATAACCTGCATCCGAGGGACATTACTAGAATAATTCCCTTAATAATTTTTTTTTTTTTTTTTTTCATTTCCACCAAAGAATCTTTTTTTTTATTACACAGAAGTTACCACGATTTTAACAGTGAATACGATCCTACGTGGCGAGGAATCGCATTACATGTTTTTGAGAATAAGTAACAAATATTGTGGCGTCTTAAATCTGTGTCAGTATATTAAATCTAATTTAAAGTTTAATTAAAAAAAAGAATGAGAGAGAAAAAAAAACAGGGAAAAACAAGTGAGAGAGAGATAGAGAGAAGGGGAGGAGATTTATGTTGTGAAGCAGCCAGTCCATTTTTTTTTAAATTCTTCATTGTCTTTGCCACATTTGAATTTTTCTATATCATAGTGGAATTTTATAATTTTCTTTAAATGGTAAAAGTTGAATTCCTTAATCGTACACTTACATTTATAAATGTATTTCTTTATGATAGTGAATAGATGATTGACAAGAATGCTTTGATTGGGGTCGCCAAGAAGAAACGAAGAGAGGTTGATATCAATAATATGTTCAGTTTCGTTTTTGAACCAAGTATGAAAGTTTTTTAGCAGTGTCTGCACTTTACTGCAGTTGTAAAGCAGGTGTTCAATCGTTTCATTTTCACTCTCGCATAAAGGGCAAAGTTGATCTTCACTTTGTCCAATCTTAAAGAGAAATGATTTAGTTGTAATTATTCGGTGAAGAAGTCGATATTGAAAATTTCGGATTTGGTTGTCGATAGTCGAGTTATGATTAATTTCGAAGCATTTTGAAATATGGTCTTGCGTAATAGTGCTGTCTATCTTGCTCACCCATTTATGACATAATTGTTCAAGTGAGGTCTGGTTTTGATCACATAAAAGTTGATAGATAAATTTACAATCTTTGGAACAAATAAGACGTTCCAATATATCACAATTTCTCATAGGGGGATTATGGTTAAGTTTGGACATTGATTTCTCAATGTAAAAAGCTGCTTATTTGGAAGATATTTTAAAAATTTGAAATATGATAAATATGTATCGCGTATATTGAATTCATTTTGAATGAGTTTAAAATCTTTTATATCACCTGTTCCTTGAAATATTTGGTAGACATATTTTAATCCTTGTCATGCCATCGGGCAAACACAGGTACATCTTTATCGGAGACAAAATTCATTAGCGGCATTTCAAGGAAAGTATTGATATCAGATATATCGTCGCTTCGCAGTTCTGCATAGCTACTGACAACATCTCTCCAAAAGTAATTTTTAATTTGTCTCTTTGCTCTGAGTAACTTTCGTTTTTGGAAATTAAAAAGAGATGGATCATTACATGGATATAGAGACAATTTTGATAAATTTTGCCAGAGGCCATTTGTTGATATTCTTTTGATCCATTTGAATTTTAAGTATTTGTTGAAATTGCGAAAGTCAATCATTTTTAGACCCCCGTTCAAATAGTCTTTGGTGAGCATTTTCCTCTTTATTTTATCTCTTTTGCCGGACCATATAAATTTATGAATTAAAGTATCCAATCTTTTAAAGAAGGAGGTATCTGGGTCTGGAAGAGATGTAAAGAGATGTGTGAACAATGGGAGTATTTGGGATTTTATTATTGTAACCTTTCCTCTTAGAGTGAGTATTCTCGAAGACCATAAAAATAAGAGTTTTCTTGCTTTCTCAAATTGCTTTTCGAAATTCGATTCAGTCATATTTGAAAGATCGACGTTAAAGACAATACCAAGTATTTTGAAAGGTTCTTTCGACCAGCGTAAAGGAATATGTGGACATATTTGTTCAGTACTATTTTTCATGGATCCAATCCAGATAAGCATAGTTTTGTCATAATTAATGTTTAAACCTGAGCATGTCGCAAATGTCTTTAGAATGTCAATTAGTTCTGATAAACTAGTTTCTGAGCCATCAAGCGTGAAGTTTGTGTCATCTGCATATTGAAAAATACAATATTCCACTCCATTTACATTGATACCGTTAATTTTTTAAAAAAATTTAATACTTATCGAAAGCAACTCTGCACAGATGATGAAAAGATATGGGGAGACTGGGTCACCCTGTCTACAGCCGCGCCCTAGATTAAAATATTGTGAAATATTACCAGCATTTATGATTGCACTGAGAGTATTATATTGAAAAAGCTTAATCAATTTTCGGAATGAAGTGCCAAAGTTAAAAACTTCTAGTGCCTTATCGATGAAGTCCCATTCAATGGTATCAAAAGCTTTCTCAAAGTCAACAGTGACTAACAAACCGGGTATTTCATTAACTTCACAGTGATTCATTAAGTCGTAAAGTAATCGGGTATTTTCTGAAATAGAGCGGTTTTTAAGGAATCCAGTTTGGGTTTCACTAATGATAGTTGTTAAAACCTGCTTCATTCTACTAGCAATTACGCCAGAGGCTATTTTATAATCAACATAAAGGAGGGTTATAGGGCGCCAATTTTTTAGATATCGATGATCGCGACTATCTTTCGGTATACAGGTAATAATGCGTTGCCTTTGAAATATCGATAGAGTTTCATGCTCGTATGCATATCGAATAGATCTTATCAGAGGCGCTTTAATATCTCTCCAAAAGAATTTATAAAATTCTACAGTAAATCCGTCGGAGCCTGGACTTTTTTTATTTTCCATATTTTTTAATACTGCAGAACATTCTTCTGGTGATATATTGCCTTCACAAGTCTCTCGCTGTTGGTCTAACAATTTAACGTCTATGTCTGTGAAATTATCTAAATCATCAGCCCAATTTGGATCGTGGCTTGAAGAATATAGTCTTTTATAGAATTTTGAGGATTCACGCAAGATATCTTCCTTTGAAGTTAACGATTGGTTTTCATGTGTAATAATTTCGGACATATTTTTGTTCACATAATTTCGCTTTTCAAGAATGAGAAAGTATTCAGTGTTTTTTTCGCCATCTTCTGACCATTTTGCCTTGCTTCGAAATATAATTCCTTTTATTTTCTCAGTTCTTAGATTTTCTAACCTATCTTTACTCGTTTCTAGGTTAATCTTATCCTCGTCATTTAGGTCATATGAATGTGATTCTAAGTCTCTAACAACTTTTTCTAAAGATTTTTCCATTTTTTGGTTTTCTTTATTTTTCTTTATAGAGTATGATATTGTCTCACCTCTAATTTTCACCTTTAAAAGTTCAAAAAAAGTTTGATCGTTTATGTTATATTTTACATCTTCTAAATTTGAGGGATCTCCAGATGTATGACATTCGTTTACTGTTTGTGTAATGACATCTTTGACTAATTGGACATATTGGGTATCATGTAAAAGTAAAGAATTAAATTTCCAATAGCCTGGTCCTCTTTCTACTGGTTTCATGGATAACTCTAATGATATATAGGAGTGGTCGGACTTGTAACTTATTCCAATAGAACATTTCTTCACAATAGGCAGAAGGTCCTCTGAAATAAGAAAATAATCTAATCAACTTTGTTTTATCGGTGATTTTTGTCTCCATGTGAATTGTACTTTATCGGGATTTAAGAATCTCCAAGGATCGACAAATTCTAGTTCTCTTTCATTTCGCTTATGGCATTATTAGCTTGTAAATTGTTTTTATGTTTGTAGTTAAATGTATCAAGGTTATAATCTTGAACTACGTTCCAGTCTCCGGCAAGAATCGGACTTCCTGGGAGTTGAACTAGTTCCGACACAAGGTTTGTAAAGAAATCTGGTGAATCAGTGTTCGGACCGTAGAGATTGACGATAGATAAAGCGCGTCCCTTCTATATCGATATCTAAAAAATAAAACGACCGTTTTCGTCACTCACGATTCCGTTCACATGATAGTCGAAATTGTTTTTAATCAATATCATAACACCGGCACTATTACTTGTACCATGTGAAAAATATGTGCGAAATCCCCATTCTGCCGCCCAGGTTTGTTCATTATTAAAAGTACTATGTGTTTCTTGTAAAAATATAATTGAAGATTTTTTACTCTTGCGTGATTTCTTTGTTGAGGAATGTATATGTATAAGTCTCTATATTTTCCTTTAATCCCAAAATCGTGCAGTTATAGAAAATGACCGTTAACCCAAAATCGGTCTAAAACTTTTTCGTTATCTCAAATGCACAATATACGGGTGTGTCTCTTTCGTTGTAGTAAGCAACACTTTCTAAAAGCGAAAGAGAAGCTGTCTCTGCTCCAGCACCTTTTCTGCATCCCATCTGGCAATGATGTGGAGAGTTCTTTACTTTTGTAGCCCAGCTTTCTGTTCAAATGTAATCTTTCAAATAGTTCATAAAACGAGAGTATAAGTGTGATAATAATTGTATTCATTCATGTTAATGATACATGAAATAGGACACGTAAACAACCCAAAAGCTTATCCAAATGCGTGTCCTCATCAGATTACAAGAATAATCTACAATATCAAAATGATAATGTAGCAATGAATAGTTTCTAAAAAAAAATTAATTTTCTCGTCAAGTCTAGTCAAGTCTAGTCAAGTCTAAATATTTATGACTATTAACCTCTTTGATGCCTGTGTCCTGCATTAGCAGGTCTTGATGAGAATCCTTATTCAATTTTCAGGAGAATACCATTGACTCAGCCCTTGTTGGATTGAAGGAAATTGCCAGGTTCGATTATTTTCATTCTCTTGATATCAGTATTTATCAGTATTATATATTTTGGACAGCTATATTTTCATTTTCAACAATGATATACAATAAAGAGTCATCTGCGAAAAGTTGAATTTGGCACTTTACAATATTGTAATAAGACTTTAATAAAAAAAATTAGAATAGTGAAATAGGTTTGTTGTAAATGCATGTTATGTGAACTTTAAAGCATCTGGATCGCCAGTGATTTCATATAAGAGAGTCCGACGTCTACGGTGAGCTCCGGGCTTCAAAAACGTTGATCAGAGGTACGCCGTTGTCGACGGTGAACGCCGGAAGGTATGTTGGGTTACAAATCGAATATAGCCCATTATGTAAGCAGAGTCCAGTATTGTCCACATAACGGTTTCCCTTAAATATTGTTACTGATTCTTATAAAGAAAAACAACAACATACCACATACCTGCCATAGCAAATGTGCCAATATAGACGGAACGGATCCATGGTATAACAGCAGTTTGATCCGGGTACTTCTCATCCAACGATATGTAGTACACTCCAACTATGTAAGCCAAGGAACAGTTCAACAGTTGGGTCAAGAAAGCCGCAATGAGAATGACAACAGCTCGAACTTTAGATTGCAAGACACCATACTTATGCTATTCGTCCAATTCTTGTCACTTTACTCTTATTATTATCACTAGTGGGTGCTGTCAACTGAAAGTATTTCTTTTCATTTTGCTGTGTCATATAACCCCTTCATAGGATTTCGTTTCACAGGCTTATACAACACTACAAGTCATCTGTGACGACATGCAAGTAGGGAAACTGAGCCCTCAGCATAAGTTTCAACGAAAATAACTACTGCATAATTCATTTTTTTCTCGACATCACAACAAGCGCCTGGTTTTCATTCTTTTGAAAACTAGTTTTGTGTAGAACGAGATGAAATTTAAGTGTTATAACGTACCAACAATATCTTATTTATGTGAGGAAAATGCGTTTGACCAACGTCTTTCAGATTATACAATTGACGTTGTGACAACGTTGTAATATATTTAATAGCAAGTAAATATAACGTGGTTGCGGTGTCCCTACAACGTAGCATTTTGGTAAAAAAAAACATTGCAGCAACTCGTATGTCAGACAACAAAATGACGTCGTTACAACGTCAGGAACTACGTTATAGCAACAAAATGCAGACGTTTTGACATCTGTATAAAGTGGATAACCATCCCTACATTCATTACCCTAATGTCTGAATTATATTTCTTACCCAAGTGGGCATGATTATTCCGGGTATTTAAGTTTGCATAATGGTCATGGGAATTACAGTTTTTCTAAAAATAACTCGCATTTTGATTGGTTGACGGAACTTTTTTACACCCATTCATGATTCTCTTGGATCTTCTATTTCAGTCGAGATATATATATATATGACAAATCTTATACCTAAGTTGCGAAAGTCACACATTACTACAACATTTCTAAAGGGAAGTCAAGAGCTTTTGATGTTTTCTTTGCCGTAAGTACTATTTCAAATCTTCAAGGCGGCGCTGTGTGGGAGAGTCGCCAGCTGAACTGTCGTTACGTCATAGCTCTATGACGTCATTAAACATGACGTCAAACAGTGACGTCATAACATTCCTCGCTAGGCTTGTCAAACGCAACGAAAGCTAACGACGTCGAAATTTTTCTTTCTCGTTCGGCGCGGTCAATAAATAGATTATTTTGTCATATGAGACAATATGTTTGTGATAAAATGTGACATAAAAATTATTAACTATTTAAAAAGAGATTGATTTTGCGAACAACTTCGAGCCGCCCATCTTGAAGTAGTGAGCAACATTATGAATGGCGTATGAGTACAATTTGTACTTTACCGGCCGCGCGTAGTTTTTAATGTTACTCTTATTTTCCCCGTTTTATGCATTAAAATGATCTTGGGTAAGAAAAAGAATAACCAACTCGGTGCTCGGAATTACGGATTATCTGTCCCTCGTTAATTATTGTGTCAAACTCCTCGCTGAAGCTCGGAGTTTATCGCAATAATTAACTCAGGACAGATAATCCGTAATTCCTCGCAACTCGTTGATTATTCTTATAATATTGCTTATCAATATATGTACTGGGTGAATGCAATATTATCAAATTTGTTGTTACAGGTGTCAAATCAAAATCGTATAATATATACAACGACAAATAGCCACACAGCAGAGAGAAGGGCTTACATGGGTTCAAAAATTTGGACTCGAAACTCGAAGAGTAGAGTCGACTTGGACTGGAGTACACGACATTGTATCTTTACCTAAACGACCATGTATTTGTTGTTAATTTTAAATGTTAAATACACATTTATACATGGTCCTGTATCGGCTGTTTGAACATTATCAAAGTCATTAAATGGTCATGTTGATCATCTACCTGCAGACATATCAACAAACAGCCTATACATAAACAAGCAACGTTGACCTCTCTGTTCCGCGTTCTTGGGTCCTAACAATGGACTCGAGTCTAGCTGGATGCGTCTCTGCCTCGAGTACATGAGAATTCATGGAGCATAGAAAATGTGTTTCATCCTTTTGCCCTGAAAATAATGTAATAGGGTGAAATAAAAGCATTTATTTTAACATGTGTTCTGTGATTTTTATTAATTGTATATAGAGGCGTTTATGTTTTGGATCCAACAGAAGTTCATTGGTTTGGCAATGAATAGTTGTCGGCATATAGTATTTTAATGGTTTAGTTCAGTTCAATGATTGCTTTGGATCAGTCCATTATCTTTAGATAGGGAAGTCGGGTTATTTCATCTTTCTGTCAGTGCTATTGTTGTTTTGATCACCCAAGCTGATCAGGATTGGCTAATTTCAAATCTATAGGTCACAGCCATATTTCACTTGCACTGTACCTGTCACCCACACCTGAAGTGCACACCTTTACAAGTCATATTCCCCATCAGAGGTTAGTAATTAAATAGCATTATAACCATAAACCTTTAATTACTGCATAAATACTATAAATAAATATAACTAAGCATTTTCCAGTAAAGTAATTACCATAAGTGTAATTAGTAATGATGTGAACTAACTTATGCAAGAATGTATGTATGGAAGTTGATTTTATAAGTACTTCTATATCATAAGTGTGATTGGATTGTGTATAATTATATATATCACACATTGAATGAATACTTTCCTTGTAGTCTTATGTTTTGCATTGGTCTGTTATTATGACTGAACTATTCCCAGTCATGTTATATATTGTATATATGTTTATGTGTACCATTTGCTTGGCTCAGGTATGTCTATCCTGTACTATAATGCGGAGGGTTGACCGCCGGTAGATCTTCACACTCCCGTGTCACCCACAGGGTATGCATTGTTTTATAGTCTGTATCATATTTCATGAATAAGTGATGTATTTGCTTATTGTGATGTATTCAACCTATTGCTGGAGGGATATCTCTTTTTTTTATAAGGAGGTCCCGGGTTCGAATCCCGCTGGATATGAAAATATTGGATTTTTTACATTTGGCGACCAACGTCGCTTCATGGAGGGGTGAATGATGAAATGTTAGAATATACTCTGTCGATATAAGACAAAATTATTATTTAAATGTTTGTTTCAGCCCTGAAACATTTAAGTTTTTCGTTGGAATTAAGATATTTATCGGGTGTCTTTATAATCTCCAATATGAATAGGAAAAAAACATGTTTAAACTTTATGTAACTTTATCACTACGAAAATATCGTATGAAGGATTTCATGAACGGAAACCAGTTGCAAAGTCGTTCTTGAAAAGTGTTTCTAGAATAAGGGAATTGAGATCGATTTTTTCCCCTTGTCGACACCTTGATATAAAGATCGGTGCGTGGGTTTGAAACTGACTCACGGGGAAACCAGAAACAATTACTTTTTTCTAGGCCTTACAAAGCGCAACGTATTGTTATACATGTCTTTAAAAAGGAAAACTAATTTGTGAGGAAATGTGATATTGGGGAAGATACCATATACCTTATATAATTTAACCTATTTCTCTTGAGATGCTTGAAAGCACACGCACAAGTGGTAAATCCAACATGATAGGACAAACTTTAACAGGTTTTGTTTCTCATCAATTTTATCAAGACATGGTTTATCTATTGAGGTTTCTTTTTATATTTTTCATTCAATGTTCAGTCACTCCTCACCTTGAAACATTAAACTTCGGTGTCCATACCTTATATTTTTTAATAAATATATTTTACAAAATTTGCCATCAAAATCAAACTACACATGCAGTTGTAAACATTACCAATTATGTAACTTAGTAAGAAGTACTAATTGATGTTTTGGTGAGAATTTTGAAGTAACTTCAGAGTGCTGTTAGTGCCGTATATTTTTAAAGAGTCAAATTTTATCAAACCGAGTGGTATCACTTTGTAACAGCTGTTGCTGAAAATTTGTAAAAAAATATTTGTAATCATTTATGAAAGTGACCAGGAATCATGTACCAACCCCTATCGCCATTTTCGCAGAGGGATTGTCTCAAAACCTTTTTTAGCAGCGTGAACAATTAAACTTAGAATGGCACGGGGGCCTGTGTTTTTCTCCAGTAACTTAAACATAAACAGCTTGAATCCAGTGTACAGACTAAGTAGCTTATGGGGAAATGATTTACTAATATTGTAAACACGAGACCTCTAAAAAGTGTAATGTCATTAAAGATGTTGTGTTTGTATTTTTATGATACAACTTATTGTAGCTTTATCTAAATTTTTAGATATGCACTTTTTTATTTCTTTTTTATTTTAATATTATGATTATTATGTAAATTAAAATCATTGAAAATCTCAAAAATATGTGATAAAAAGAAGTCAATACCCCTGTTATTGAGCAGCAACGCTTTTTGGAAAAACTTTTTCCTGGAATCTCTCCAATGAATTATTGTTTTAAATGTCTTTTGCACTTTTTGCACCATTTTTAAGTGGACACCTTTTAACAATTTGAGATGAGTAAATGGATAGCATAACAAAATGATTTAGTTTTTAGAACTGCTACATTTGATTTAAAATATTGGCTTGAAATTTGAAACAAATTTCAATGAAATCATTTTATTAACCTAACAAAGCATGCTACATGTATACTGCCCCTTTAACGCAATGGGCGGGTATAAGATGAAGTTTGTAAAGGTGCTCTAAAGCCTTACACTACCACATCTACATTGTACATCTTTAAGAGGTTATAAATTAATGCTGTTTCGGTCTGATTATTTTGCCCGATATCCATGCTAAAGTCAAGCCAAGCAAATGTTTGTTGTTTGTTGTTGTTGTCATGATACATTTCATAAGTAATTTCCTTATACTAATGAATATTTTTTTTTGAGCTCAATATAAATATGTACATACATTTTTTCCTGTATGTCATTTCATAAAGCATTATACAATGTTATGCTTGATTCGTTTAAACGGCATACACACGGACCACGTGACCGGGTGAGCAACATGCTTACGTTGAACAACATGATGGACAGGAAGCAACAGCATTTCTCGTAATGATTCAATAAACTCTTGAAGTATGTGTAACTCATATCTAAACTAATTGGAAAAAAACGGTGTCCTCTTTGTAACGATAAGAAAAGATGTAACTTTTAGATAAAATAGTCAGATTATAATTGTCAAATTATCATTTAAAACATTATGGAATGTCACAAGGAAACATACATGTATGTTCGTCTTAAAAATCCACTAACCTCAACTTTATCACTTCTCGATCTTCGTTCAAAGATTTTTCAAAAAAATAAAAATTGGACTTGATTTTTGTTAATTTGTCTGAGAATAAGGGAATTGAGATCGATTTTTTCCCCTTGTCGACACCTTGATATAAAGATCGGTGCGTGGGTTTGAAACTGACTCACGGGGAAACCAGAAACAATTACTTTTTTCTAGGCCTTACAAAGCGCAACGTATTGTTATACATGTCTTTAAAAAGAAAAACTAATTTGTGAGGAAATGTGATATTGGGGAAGATACCATATACCTTATATAATTTAACCTATTTCTCTTGAGATGCTTGAAAGCACACGCACAAGTGGTAAATCCAACATGATAGGACAAACTTTAACAGGTTTTGTTTCTCATCAATTTTATCAAGACATGGTTTATCTATTGAGGTTTCTTTTTATATTTTTCATTCAATGTTCAGTCACTCCTCACCTTGAAACATTAAACTTCGGTGTCCATACCTTATATTTTTTAATAAATATATTTTACAAAATTTGCCATCAAAATCAAACTACACATGCAGTTGTAAACATTACCAATTATGTAACTTAGTAAGAAGTACTAATTGATGTTTTGGTGAGAATTTTGAAGTAACTTCAGAGTGCTGTTAGTGCCGTATATTTTTAAAGAGTCAAATTTTATCAAACCGAGTGGTATCACTTTGTAACAGCTGTTGCTGAAAATTTGTAAAAAAATATTTGTAATCATTTATGAAAGTGACCAGGAATCATGTACCAACCCCTATCGCCATTTTCGCAGAGGGATTGTCTCAAAACCTTTTTTAGCAGCGTGAACAATTAAACTTAGAATGGCACGGGGGCCTGTGTTTTTCTCCAGTAACTTAAACATAAACAGCTTGAATCCAGTGTACAGACTAAGTAGCTTATGGGGAAATGATTTACTAATATTGTAAACACGAGACCTCTAAAAAGTGTAATGTCATTAAAGATGTTGTGTTTGTATTTTTATGATACAACTTATTGTAGCTTTATCTAAATTTTTAGATATGCACTTTTTTATTTCTTTTTTATTTTAATATTATGATTATTATGTAAATTAAAATCATTGAAAATCTCAAAAATATGTGATAAAAAGAAGTCAATACCCCTGTTATTGAGCAGCAACGCTTTTTGGAAAAACTTTTTCCTGGAATCTCTCCAATGAATTATAGTTTTAAATGTCTTTTGCACTTTTTGCACCATTTTTAAGTGGACACCTTTTAACAATTTGAGATGAGTAAATGGATAGCATAACAAAATGATTTAGTTTTTAGAACTGCTACATTTGATTTAAAATATTGGCTTGAAATTTGAAACAAATTTCAATGAAATCATTTTATTAACCTAACAAAGCATGCTACATGTATACTGCCCCTTTAACGCAATGGGCGGGTATAAGATGAAGTTTGTAAAGGTGCTCTAAAGCCTTACACTACCACATCTACATTGTACATCTTTAAGAGGTTATAAATGAATGCTGTTTCGGTCTGATTATTTTGTCGATATCCATGCTAAAGTCAAGCCAAGCAAATGTTTGTTGTTTGTTGTTGTTGTCATGATACATTTCATAAGTAATTTCCTTATACTAATGAATATTTTTTTTTGAGCTCAATATAAATATGTACATACATTTGCTGTATGTCATTTCATAAAGCATTATACAATGTTATGCTTGATTCGTTTAAACGGCATACACACGGACCACGTGACCGGGTGAGCAACATGCTTACGTTGAACAACATGATGGACAGGAAGCAACAGCATTTCTCGTAATGATTCAATAAACTCTTGAAGTATGTGTAACTCATATCTAAACTAATTGGAAAAAAACGGTGTCCTCTTTGTAACGATAAGAAAAGATGTAACTTTTAGATAAAATAGTCAGATTATAATTGTCAAATTATCATTTAAAACATTTTGGAATGTCACAAGGAAACATACATGTATGTTCGTCTTAAAAATCCACTAACCTCAACTTTATCACTTCTCGATCTTCGTTCAAAGATTTTTCAAAAAAATAAAAACTGGACTTGATTTTTGTTAATTTGTCTGAGAATAAGGGAATTGAGATCGATTTTTTCCCCTTGTCGACACCTTGATATAAAGATCGGTGCGTGGGTTTGAAACTGACTCACGGGGAAACCAGAAACAATTACTTTTTTCTAGGCCTTACAAAGCGCAACGTATTGTTATACATGTCTTTAAAAAGAAAAACTAATTTGTGAGGAAATGTGATATTGGGGAAGATACCATATACCTTATATAATTTAACCTATTTCTCTTGAGATGCTTGAAAGCACACGCACAAGTGGTAAATCCAACATGATAGGACAAACTTTAACAGGTTTTGTTTCTCATAAATTTTATCAAGACATGGTTTATCTATTGAGGTTTCTTTTTATATTTTTCATTCAATGTTCAGTCACTCCTCACCTTGAAACATTAAACTTCGGTGTCCATACCTTATATTTTTTAATAAATATATTTTACAAAATTTGCCATCAAAATCAAACTACACATGCAGTTGTAAACATTACCAATTATGTAACTTAGTAAGAAGTACTAATTGATGTTTTGGTGAGAATTTTGAAGTAACTTCAGAGTGCTGTTAGTGCCGTATATTTTTAAAGAGTCAAATTTTATCAAACCGAGTGGTATCACTTTGTAACAGCTGTTGCTGAAAATTTGTAAAAAAAATATTTGTAATGATTTATGAAAGTGACCAGGAATCATGTACCAACCCCTATCGCCATTTTCGCAGAGGGATTGTCTCAAAACCTTTTTTAGCAGCGTGAATGATTAAACTTAGAATGGCACGGGGGCCTGTGTTTTTCTCCAGTAACTTAAACATAAACAGCTTGAATCCAGTGTACAGACTAAGTAGCTTATGGGGAAATGATTTACTAATATTGTAAACACGAGACCTCTAAAAAGTGTAATGTCATTAAAGATGTTGTGTTTGTATTTTTATGATACAACTTATTGTAGCTTTATCTAAATTTTTAGATATGCACTTTTTTATTTCTTTTTTATTTTAATATTATGATTATTATGTAAATTAAAATCGTTGAAAATCTCAAAAATATGTGATAAAAAGAAGTCAATACCCTTGTTATTGAGAAGCAGCACGCTTTTTGGAAAAACTTTTTCCTGGAATCTCTCCAATGAATTATAGTTTTAAATGTCTTTTGCACTTTTTGCACCATTTTTAAGTGGACACCTTTTAACAATTTGAGATGAGTAAATGGATAGCATAACACAATGATTTAGTTTTTAGAACTGCTACATTTGATTTAAAATATTGGCTTGAAATTTGAAACAAATTTCAATGAAATCATTTTATTAACCTAACAAAGCATGCTACATGTATACTGCCCCTTTAACGCAATGGGCGGGTATAAGATGAAGTTTGTAAAGGTGCTCTAAAGCCTTACACTACCACATCTACATTGTACATCTTTAAGAGGTTATAAATGAATGCTGTTTCGGTCTGATTATTTTGCCCGATATCCATGCTAAAGTCAAGCCAGGCAAATGTTTGTTGTTTGTTGTTGTTGTCATGATACATTTAATAAGTAATTTCCTTATACTAATGAATATTTTTTTTTTGAGCTCAATATAAATATTTTTATAGCGCAGTTCTCCTTTCAGAGGACTCTGTGCGCTTTTTCTTTGCTCTGAGACATTGACTGCTGAAATTAAGCAAAGGCTAGCCTAAAGAGATGCGTTTTCAGTTGCGACTTAAAACTTTGAAGTGTTTGCTGACTTCTGAGAACAGGAGGCAGCGAGTTCCAGACAGTAGGTCCAGCGTACTTGAAAGCCCGTGCACCTGCTGATTTAAGGTTGAACTTTGGGGTGCACAGAGATGAAACTTTAGCTGATCGTAGATTGCGTTCTGGTTCATACTTTGAGAGTTCACTTGAGAGATAAGAAGGAAGTTGACCATCAAAATATCTGTAGACTATTGTTGCAAGCTTATACATCACTCTGAACTTGATTGGAAGCCAATGTAATTCGTGCAGCAGAGGAGTGACATGATCATATTTTCGCTTTCGTAGAACAAGTCGAGCTGCGGAGTTTTGTACTGCCTGGAGGCGATCCATCTGTTCTGTAGGTAGACCATAGAGGGTAGAGTTACAGTAGTCCAATTTCGAGGTAATAAAAGCATTTACAAATTTGGCAATAGACTCTGATGTCAGACTTTTCCGTATTGATGCAAGCTTTCGGAGTTCGACATAACATCCACGACACATGTTACCTATTTGGTCCTTCATGCACAGCGTGTTATCTATCTTGACGCCAAGGTACTTGACACAGGGTTGGAATTGGATATCTGTGTCCCCGATGTGAGCAGAGGTTTCCTGAATTTGCTGTAATCTGGCTTTTGAGCCAACTGACATTAGCTCAGTCTTGTCAGTATTCAGCTTGAGCTTGTTGCTTGTCATCCAAGACAACACACTAGAAACACAAGCTTGTACACCAGTCTTTACTTGGTCAAAGTCTGCAGGAGTGCTACTTTTAGACACCTTTGTGTCGTCGGCATATTTGTGATAGTCACACTCGTGGGTTTGAATAACATCTGATAGAGGCTGAGTGTAAAGGGTGAAAAGAACGGGGCCGAGGACCGAGCCTTGAGGTACTCCATATCGTAGAGGCTTGGCAGAGGATTGTTGGCAATCGAGTACAATGGACTGTGTTCTGTTTGTTACATATGGACGGTGCCTTTAATCCCGAAAGTAACCTCCATCCTTTTCAGCAGAATGTCATGATCTATCGTGTCAAAGGCCGCGCTTAGATCTAACAGCGCGACAAGGGACACAAGTCTATCATCTGCCTTATTAAGAAGGTTGTTGAGTACGCACAGTACAGCTGTTTCTGTGCTGTGGTTCTTTCTGTATGCCGACTGGTTGATCTCAAGGAGTTGGTTTGATGTGAGATGATCAAGTAATTGTTTCAGGACAACTTTCTCTAATAACTTGGAAATAAACGGAAGGTTTGAAATCGGCCTGTAGTTTTTAAGGATGTTAGGGTCAAGTCCATTCTTCTTCAGAATTGGTTTTACAACTGCATCTTTGAAGGATTTGGGAACCACACCTTTTTGAAGAGAGAGATTAGTAATTTCTGTGATTACAGGTGTAATTTGAGAAATGCATTCTTTGATCAAGGAGGTTGGTAGAGGATCCAACATGCAACCTTTTGGAGGTGCTTTGGAAATCAACTCAAATATGTCGTTCTATGTCACGGGTTTGAAATCAGACAATGTTTCACCATTGAAAGACTTGTGTGTAGCTGGTTCATGTAGAGAAGCATCTAACTCTTGTCTTATTTTGTTGATTTTCTCTGTGAAGAATGTGCTAAAAACTTCGGGAAGGGAGGCCCTTTCAATATTATTCGGAAGTGACGAAACCTTCTGTCTACCTGTCAGTTCAGAGAAAACAGAATAAAGATCCTTTTGGGATGAAGAAGAATTCACTTTTGAGCAATTGTATTCTCTCTAAGCGGATTCTATCTCAAACTTTACAGAATTCCGTTCTGCCTTGAATATCTGTCTGTCAATTGTCAAACCTGATTTCCTCCACCTTCGTTCAGCTTTCCGTCTATATAGGCGGGCAGTCCTTATACGATCACTCATCCATGGTGCTGATGGGCGGTCAGTAACAGTTCTGGTGACGAGCGGAGCTTGTGACTCGAGTACCTCTGATAAGGTCGTGTTGTATGTTGTAACAAGAGATTCAAGGTCGTGTTGGGAAGTTTGAGATTTGACCACTTGAGAGAACTCTTTCACTTCATTTTGCAGATCTATCTTTGATATGCATTTGATGTTTCTTGTGAGTATAGTACGTTTGACGGGTTTGGATATTGTTACATCAATGGTACAATAGATTGAATGATGATCGGATAGATCAGCACAGTCTTGAATGGAATCAATGGTGATCAACTTGTCATCCTCTCTTACAACCACCCAATCAAGTGTGTGTCCATGTTTGTGAGTTGGATCTGATATTAACTGACGCAGGTTGAAATCATCTAGAAGGGTCTTTAGTCGTTTCACTAGAGGATTGTTCATTTTGTCATAATGAAAGTTGAAGTCCCCCAAAATAGATATGTTACTTGTTTTATCTGAACACATGTTCAGTAGTTTAGAGAACTCATTCACAAAGTTTGAGTTGGACTGTTTGTTTGTTTTACTTGGAGGTGGTCTGTAAATGAGATAGAAAATTGATACATTTTTGCCAGATGAAAGCTTCAATTCTACACATTCGAAAGACTTAAAGTTCACTAATTTCGACGATACCTTAGGAGAGAGATGGGTCTTGATCATCAAACCAATTCCTCCACCTCTTGAGCCTGTTCGAGGGAATGAGTGAAACACATACCCGCTCTGTGTCATGGATGCTATAAAACCTTCGTCTCCATTAGGGTATAACCAGGTTTCTGTCATCAGCATGATGTCTACTTTGGAGTCAATGATCATTTCATGTATTTCTGTACATTTCTGACGGCATGACCTCACATTCAAGTAAAGAGCTTTAAGGTTGTTTTTCTTTTTAGTATTTTTACCTCTCTTTGTTCTCTTTATTCTAGTAAGTCCTAGCTTACGTAAAAGTTGAAAAGTTGTTGGTTGCAGTCTTTGAATACACTCCTTGATAGGGATATTGCCACATTGACAAGGTATCAATGAAATAAGCTTGTCCCTAATGTAGACAATAGACTGTTGATTGGTATCCATTGTTAGGCAGGCCAGTGGAAAGTCAGCTTGGGTGGTGATGTCTCAGGGTTGAATATGCATAGAAAAATATACAGTATTTGCATCAAAATCCACATTTCTAATGACACCTTTTTCCTTCCAAATTCAATCAGAACACACAAAGTATCACATCCAGATTCTGCTGGTAAAATATTGAAACTTCAGGTGGATCATAAACATCTCAAATCACACAACTTTGTCAGAGCAAAGAATAGGCGTGCTACCTCTACAGTGCACACCCATATTATGCTTCAATAAACTCTTGAAGTATGTGTAACTCATTTCTAAACTAATTTGAAAAAAACGGTGTCCTCTTTGTTACGATAAGAAAAGATGTTACTTTTAGATAAAATAGTCAGATTATAATTGTCAAATTATCATTTAAAACATTATGGAATGTCACAAGGAAACATACATGTATGTTCGTCTTAAAAATCCACTAACCTCAACTTTATCACTTCTCGATCTTCGTTCAAAGATTTTTCAAAAAAATAAAAACTGGACTTGATTTTTGTTAATTTGTCCAAAAAACACCTTTAATTAGCCTTTCGTTAAGACACAGCGTAATTATCGGCTGTGAAAAACCCACCCGGGTCAGGGGCTATAAAACTCGCGCGGGTGTGACGTAATAATCAGACTACACAGATTAACGTATCATTATTTGAACTGAAATACTGCCTAAATAATTGTTTAATTACCATTGATGTGGATATCTTTCTTACACCAAATGCTCAGTAGTGTTACATCGTAAAATGATTTATCTAACTGAGTGGAAAACTTTTTCTTAAAATCGTTAATTATTGGGTTTTTTTCTGTGGTATTGTCACTGTAGATTATAGATATAACGAGGCTAATACTGCTTATGACGTCACAAAAAGAGGTGTGACCAGTGACGGGCAGTCATGCATTCACTGGTTTGTGGTCAGATAGGTCTAAGCTGTCCATCTAAAGTGCGATTCAAAACGGCTTTCATTATTAAACTGAATATGTTTGACTAGCGACCTTTGACTGTGACGCACTTTACAATATTGTTATAAGACTTTAATATAAAAAAATTAAAATAGTGAAATAGGTTTGTTGTAAATGCATGTTATGTGAACTTTAAAGCATCTGGATCGCCAGTGATTTCATATAAGAGAGTCCGACGTCTACGGTGAGCTCCGGGCTTCAAAAACGTTGATCAGAGGTACGCCGTTGTCGACGGTGAACGCCGGAAGGTATGTTGGGTTACAAATCAAATATAGTCCATTATGTAAGCAGAGTCCAGTATTGTCCACATTACGGTTTCCTTTAATATTGTTACTCATTCTTATAAAGCAAAACCACAACATACCACATACCTGCCATAGCAAATGTGCCAATATAGACGGAACAGATCCATGGTATAACAGCAGTTTGATCCGGGTACTTCTCATCCAACGATATGTAGTACACTCCAACTATGTAAGCCAAGGAACAGTTCAACAGTTGGGTCAAGAAAGCCGCAATGAGAATGACAACAGCTCGAACTTTAGATGGCTTGCAAGACACCATACTTATGCTATTCGTCCAATTCTTGTCACTTTACTCTTATTATTATCACTAGTGGGTGCTGTCAACTGAAAGTATTTCTTTTCATTTTGCTGTGTCATATAACCCCTTCATAGGATTTCGTTTCACAGGCTTATACAACACTACAAGTCATCTGTGACGACATTCAAGTAGGGAAACTGAGCCCTCAGCATAAGTTTCAACGAAAATAACTACTGCAACCCAAAATCGGTCTAAAACTTTTTCGTTATCTCAAATGCACAATATACGGGTGTGTCTCTTTCGTTGTAGTGCGAAAAACACTTTCTAAAAGCGAAAGAGAAGCTGTCTCTGCTCCAGCGTCTTTTCTGCATCCCATCTGGCAATGATGTGGAGAGTTCTTTACTTTTGTAGCCCAGCTTTCTGTTCAAATGTAATCTTTCAAATAGTTCATAAAACGAGAGTATAAGTGTGATAATAATTGTATTCATTCATGTTAATGATACATGAAATAGGACACGTAAACAACCCAAAAGCTTATCCAAATGCGTGTCCTCATCAGATTACAAGAATAATCTACAATATCAAAATGATAATGTAGCAATGAATAGTTTCTAAAAAAAAATTAATTTTCTCGTCAAGTCTAGTCAAGTCTAAATATTTATGACTATTAACCTCTTTGATGCCTGTGTCCTGCATTAGCAGGTCTTGATGAGAATCCTTATTCAATTTTCAGGAGAATACCATTGACTCAGCCCTTGTTGGATTGGAGGAAATTGCCAGGACTCTGTCCAATCGTTTATTCTCTTGAGATCTTTTTAAATATTATTGTTCATATTTTTAGTTACAGGCATACAATACCAGCAAACAGTTCGATTATTTTTATTCTCTTGATATCAGTATTTAGAATTTGGACAGCTTTATTTTTATTTTCAACAATGATATACAATAAAGAGTCATCAGCGAAAAGTTGAATTTGGCTCTTAATGTCATTAACGTTGTCATTGATATAAAAAATGAATAATAGGGGACCGAGTACAGATCCTTGGGGTACTCCGGCAGAAACATATCGGAAATCGGATGTAAACCCATTTATTACTATAAGAATAATCAACGAGTTGAGAGGAATTACGGATTATATGTCCTGAGTTAATTATTGTTATAAACTCCGAGCTTTAGCGAGGAGTTTGACACAATAATTCACGAGGGACAGATAATCCGAAATTCCGAGCATCGAGTTGGCTGTTCTTTTTCTTACCCAAGATAATTTTGATGCGTTAAAACGGGGAAAAGTGAGAAACATAAAAAAAACTAAGCTCGGTCGGTAAAGTACAAATTGTACCCATACGCCATTCATAATTTTGCTCACTACTTCAGGATTGGCGGCTCTAAGTAGTTCGCAACTCACAATCTAATTTGAAATAGTTTATTATATTGATATCACATAATATCAAAAAACTTATTGTCCCATATAATAAAAAAGTTTTTATTGACGGCGCACAACCGGAAACTCGGAAACAGTAAGACGTCGGAATAGCTTTCGTTACGTTTTACAAACCTAGTGAGGAATGTATGACGTCACTGTTTGACGTCATAGAGCTATGACGTAACGACAGTTCGGCCGGCGACTCTCCCGCCTAGCGTCGCCTTAAAGATTTGTATGTACGGCAAAGAAAACATCAGAAGGTATTGATTTCCCTTAAAAAATGTTGTAGTGATGTGTGACTTTCGCAATTTAAGTATAAGATTTTTTATCTATATCTCTCAACTGAAATAGAACATCCAAGCGAATCATGAATGGATGCCAAATAGTTCCGTCAACCAATCAAAATGCGAGTTATTTTTAGAAAAACTGTAATTCCCATGACCATTATGCAAACTTTAATACCCGGCATATCCTTGCCCGTTTGAGTAAGAAAACTTGTTGCACTCGGTTTTCTAGATAGCTCTGAAACCAATTTAATAATTTCCCTCCAGTCGCATTCCGTAATATTCTAGATTGCAAATGAGACATTTGTGCCATAACTTATCGAAAGCTTTACTAGTGTCACAGAAGACAGCACTGACTTCTTTACCACCATAGAGGGCTTTACTTATTGAATCATATATATATATTAATGTCATTAACGTTGTCATTGATATAAAAAATGCATAATAGGGGACCGAGTACTGATCCTTGGGGTACTCCGGCAGAAACATATATATATATATATATATGACGTACCTACCTCTATGACGTCATAAAGAGCGTCACGTCACAAACGACGTGATCACAACTGACTTACCTGAAGAAGCCAACATGGCTGAAAGCGCTAGTTAGCGAATGTGAATCTAATGTACCCAATTCCATAATACTATTTTATTTATATATACATATATATATATATAGTAGAGTGTAAACGTAAACCTCGCCTGATACAAATTAACGCTAATTACATTTAATTATATGGGATACATATATGTAAGATCAGTCTAAATAAACCTAGCCTCATTATTATCCGTTTCACTCCTATACTGAGTCTAGATAGGCCTAGTAGGAGTCGCATATATAATATAAATGTAATGTAAAGTTCAGCCATGCGATTCCTGTTCTTATACAAGATGAATTAAAGGTATTCACACAAAAATACTGCCAATGGAATTTATGTGAATCTATATATTTTGATCTCTGACTATAGATGATTGGTTTGTGTAATGAATTTTTGGACACATCAAAATAATACATTAAGCATTAACGTGCAGTTATAAGTAAAAAAATCGAAAATTTATATATTTTAAAAAAACGTGCTACTGCCCCTTTAACAGCTTGTACAAAAGATGTATCATATTTAAAGGGACCATTCGAGCAGGGTATTTTTTGTGGAAACGAAATTCAGGAGGGCTTTCCTGTATACAATCATATATGATTTTTACATGATAAGTTCTCATTTAATTTCAACTATGTTTGTGATATTAACATTTCAGTTGTTCAAGATTTAACACTTTGACAAAGAATAGAGTGTATCGCCCAAAAAATAAAAACATCGTGAAATGAAGCAAATCAGCGAAGCTACGATCGTGAAATGAAATCTGTCGTAACTAATAACTTTTATTAAGAATTATTTGTATATAGGCTTGTCTTCTATCAATAAAGTAGTTATTTTATATTTTGTTAATGAATAAGCATAATACAGCACATTTGTTTTCTCACATTTTAAAATGGCGGATGAAAGCAGATCGAGTGGTGCCTTTAACTGTCTAAGATTTTTTCAAAATTAATTGATCTAGTTCTGCGTGAACTAGCTATGACCTTTGAAGGAAGATAAACGAATCTTCCATAAACGCTGTACACTAATAGTATTATCAAATCGAATTATTTATTTAAATGTATAAATTTCAAAGAAGAATTTAAAGACGCTTTATTCAATTTATTCAAATTTCCCACTCTTACATTTGTAAGCCCAAAATGTACAACACTTCTTTGTCGTGATGTTTCATCCTTTCAGGCTCTCCTACGAATTGCCCCATCTGAATATTGAAATATTGTGTTATTAAAAACATATAAAAACATAATTCACTCTCCAAAGTTGCTACTCAACATATATTTTTGCACATCACAGGTAGGTCTTTATCCTGGGCTATACTTCATTAGGTCAAATTAGAATTAGCTATATATATTCACGTAGTTGTTTTGAAACGGGCTGGGACATTTGAACTATTCCCTTAAAATTGAGAAGACGGATAGAAATGAAGTACGATATCAATGTCGCAATTCAAAATGCAGTGTGCCTTTAAAAGAATTGCAAACTTGGTCACTTCATAATGCCCTGGTGATTTTACGAGCGCTTAAGTACTACGAAGGACAACTTGTAAGATGGTTCTTAAAGAAGAAATGGATTTCATGCCCGCTATAGGTAAGATTCTAGTTCGACTTGCTAGCGTACCCTTAAGTACGTTTCACTCGATTGCCCCGACCATGGGGACAATTCATATGGCGCCGGCTCATTTTGTTTTTTCCCAAGGGGGCGGCCATCGAGTAAACCGTTCAGGTCTAAGGGTATGTCAGCCAGTCGAAGAATGTAGATAAATGGTCAACAACAGTAAAATTTGCAGACATGAAGCAAGGCTGGCAGATGAAAGTCTTGTAAATATATATTATAAACTAAAAAAAATAGGATTTTAGTCGCCAGGCAGGCTTTAGTTTTAGCCACCCTTAATATTTCTTGCAAATAAGAGATAAACCAAAGGAAATTAAAAACACTAAATTATGTATAAACAGTCAATATTCAAGTACATATGCGGTCTAGAAAAGTTATTTAAGTGTCACCATGGCCGTGGGTGTCTTTAAAAAAAACTACACATTGACATCTGCTATAACTCCCCGCCGACCTACATTCTAGGGTATCTGTCTAGCGAAACCTGTTTTTTTCTGAAATTTTAGGGGGAATTGAGGAATCGACGTGTTTTGGGGGAAAGTAAGTACAACATAAAAAAAATTGTCAGTTTCAATTAACGTCGAAACGTCGTGTTCCATGTATTCACTAACTGCGTCATTCACAGGATGAGCTTTCCATGATTTTGAATAGGCTAATCGGGCCCGCTTTGACCCATTGTATGTATGTGTGGCAAACTGATACCGTATTACATAAACGAACTTTTCTATATTACATGTATCATGACAAATCTAGCTTTTCTTAAAATAATACTTGGGATATTTAAATAGCTCCTTATCTAGGTACTAATAACCTGCTCTGAGCGCTACCTACATCAAAACCCTGAAGAAATTGTACTTTTAAAGCAGCCACCAATGACTAAGCGCGACCTTGTAGCTCCGTACTTCCTGTTTTCAGGTACCCATTTTAACAGCTTGGTGGATGTGAAATGTGGATGAAGTGTCTTGCCCAGAGACACAACACAGTTTAAGACCCAGGTCACAATTGTTGGTGTCTCCACCAGGATTAAAGAGGCCAGCATGCTAACCACTACACTCCGATGCTCCAATCAATTTTATTATGCTTACATCAATACAATCTACTTTGTGTCTGTTCTGGTGTCTTGTAGGGTACAAGTTGCCACTTATGGTCATCCTTTGGCACACTCATCATATGGACTGAATTTGTTTAAAATCATTTTGTCCAACCTACCTATGATGAGGATAATGTTTATTGAAATAAAAACAATTCTTTGATTTGAGTGAAGGTGCTACGTGGATCGCCTCATTTAAAACGCCTCTAACTTACATTGAGCACTTGGCTATGTTATTCTGGCCCTCAGTTTATACTGTTATGTTCACAGCCAATAAGTAGAAGTAATTTCAAATGCATGTTACTTAACATAACTTCTTCAAACTCTGAATAGCTGTTTCCATTTACTCGTATCAAGCCGTTCCGTTGAGTTATGTTTCATAACAAGACTAAGTGCATGACATAAAGTAAAGATTTTCCTGATGAAAATTTCCAGGGGTGATAAAAAGAATAGCATCGAAATTTTGGCCTTGTTAACTCAAAATATACTCACCAAGTATCTCCATTACGGGAAATTCGTCCCCTCGGGTGGTTACAAAGTCGCCTCCCATATTGCTAAAGGCATCAACATGAGGATTCCAAGATGGCGGACCCAAGAAAGGATCTGCAAATTGCTGGTTACCATCTGGTGCTATTACTTCTTGATTCCATGCAGTCAGTTCTGGGTCTACCAGCTGCATGTTGGGTTGAGGTCCGACTTCTTGCATAGTTGCTGGTCCTCTTGCTGGAAACGTTGGTGCAAAACGTGGTGGAGCTGGAGGTGCAACCAGAGTTGGACGAGCTCTTCTTTGAGGTGCAACTGTCTGGCGAGATCTTTGAGGTGTTCTTGGTATTAACCCCCGTCTTTGAGTGCCTTGTCCTTGGGCCCTTGACGCAATTAAGCCATTTGTTGATAAGCCAGGTGAGAGGATGTTTAGAATACGAAGAAGCCATGGAGTTTCTCCTGAACGACCTTCAGGGGTTCTGCCCAACAGAGACCGGAAGTCATTGGACCTGTTACTTGTCCTCCTCCGTGACAAGGTGTTTCTTCTTTGGTTGCGTTGAGGGATGAGGCTCCTGGTGAAAGTTTGGCGTCCTAAATTTTGTGTTGATCTTTGGGGCGTCCCTCTTTGACTTGTAACTCTCTGCGTTCTCCCCCATTGATTTGTAGCCCTTTGGGGGGTTACCCTTTGCCGAAAGATTCTTCGGTTGTTTCTGCGCGCTAGCCGAGTATCACAACGGTTGGTTCCATCCGGACAGACACACCTACAGTTCCTGTCCACAAACCCTGCACCACAGGAGGGTCGACTTTGACAGTGTCCTGCAACAAATTTATACACAATTACCTCCCTTTACCAAATTCTTGTTACCGCTTTGGTTAGTGTCATTGTTCAACTACCTTCACTTTTCAAATCATGTAAACAGTTGGTCTATTCTTATTCATACTGTAAGCCAAGCCGATATTACAAGAAGACGTTGTAAAGCAGAAAGTATTTATCTTTACGTAAAACACTAAATCGTCTAAAAACAGAAACAATCTGTAAAGTTCAAATTGTTCAAAAAGGTAATATGATGTCGTCAGCACAGTGAGACGAGATTTAAATACAAGAAAGCAAAAAGTGAGCTTTTCTTACTAATACCCCCGACTGTGCATCCCTAATCATCAAAATTTAGACATCCCATTATCCAAATCATAAATAGACATTCATTACATAGAAAATGACATCCACTAAAAAACAATCTTATTAAAATATGATCTATTTGCTACACTACGCTAATTAAGATATCATTTTAATGAGAGTGACTAAAAAAGAATTGGTTGAATTCTACAGTCGGTCAGAAAAATTCTTATCTTTGAAAACGACTAAGAACAAACAATGGAAATTTGTAAAAAAAAAAAAAATGAACGAAATTGATTGTAATTTGGCGCTGCATCCCTTACAAAAAGTTAGACGACATTTGCTAACTTTTAAAACAATGGGATGAATAGTTTCTCTGAGAAGGGTCGGGATCATTCTTATTGAAAATCAGAATATGTACAAAAAAAAAGAAATTACTTTAAAAATCAAAATAAAACAAAATCGCTTGTAAATTGGCACCGCACTCCTCAAGTAGACTAGAAGATGTGCAAAATATTTTCAAAATCCGATGAATAGTTATTCCTTAATAGGTCGGACAAAAAAAGACGGACGGACGGAATCGTTGGTATTACTCTATACCCTGAATCTTTTTTCTTTTCTCTTTTTTTATTGTCCCATGGATTTCCGTAACAGAACATATCACAACATGATAAACAAGTGTATATATATATATATACATGTATATATATAGAGAGAGTTGAATTAATTGTTCATATAAACATAAATCTCATTTCATATTCAAACTGCAGTCAGTTAAAGATTAGGTATAGAGGAGACCATTTTTTTCAAATCTCATGAAATCATTATTCGTTTTAGATATGAAATTTTCAAATGTGAAAGTATCTTTGAGAATGTGAACACTTTTGGAATCTTATTTTCAAGTTGAAATCTGAATCTTCGTCATAACGTACCAGCACAGTTGTACATCACATTTGCAACTTTGGCGTCTTTAAATGAGACTTTTGAAGCTGTGCCGATGATTTCCTGGAAGTTTGAGTCCCTAGTGATCATGGTTGTGGAAACATCATCCTTTGAGAAGGCCTTAATCGTGGACAGAAAACATTCATATTTTTGTGAGAAATAAGTATGTCATAGGGTGGAACTAGACCAAATCTGAGTAATTCTAAAACCTTTTTGATGGCAACTACGACTTTAATAGATGAAGTATTGTTGGCAACATGTGAGAACCTAACTCACTTACTAACGTACTTCAGCGTGTTTTCCTGAAATTTCCTCACACACTCACTAAACTACTTCATCGTGATCTCCTCACACACTCACTAAACTACTTCAGCGTGTTCTCCTCACTCACTCACTAAACTACTTCAGCGTGTTCTCCTCCCTCACTTACTAAACTACTTCAGCGTGTTCTCCTCACTCACTCACTAAACTACTTCAGCCTGTTCTCCTCACTCACTCACTAATCTACTTCAGCGTGTTCTCCTCACTCACTTACTAAACTACTTTAGCGTGTTCTTCTCACTCACTCACTCACTAAAATACTTCAGCGTGTTCTCCTCACTCACTTACTAAACTACTTTAGCGTGTTCTCCTCACTCACTCACTCACTAAACTACTTCAGCGTGTTCTCCTCACTCACTCACTCACTAAACTACTTCAGCGTGTTCTCCTCACTCACTCACTCACTAAACTACTTCAGCGTGTTCTCCTCACTCACTCACTAATCTACTTCAGCGTGTTCTCCTCACTCACTTACTAAACTACTTTAGCGTGTTCTCCTCACTCACTCACTCACTAAAATACTTCAGCGTGTTCTCCTCACTCACTTACTAAACTACTTTAGCGTGTTCTCCTCACTCACTCACTCACTAAACTACTTCAGCGTGTTCTCCTCACTCACTCAATAATCTACTTCAGCGTGTTCTCCTCACTCACTCACTAAACTACTTCAGCGTGTTCTCCTCACTCACTCACTAAACTACTTCAGCGTGTTCTCCTCACTCACACACTCACTAAACTACTTCAGCGTGTTCTCCTCATTCACTCACTAATCTACTTCAGCGTGTTTTCCTCACTGACTCACTCACTCACTAAACTACTTTAGCGTGTTCTCCTCACTCACTTACTAAACTACTTTAGCGTGTTCTCCTCACTCACTCACTCACTAAAATACTTCAGCGTGTTCTCCTCACTCACTTACTAAATTACTTTAGCGTGTTTTCCTCACTGACTCACTCACTCACTAAACTACTTCAGCGTGTTTTTCTCACTCACTCACTCACTCACTAAACTACTTCAGCGTGTTCTCCTCACTCACTCACTAAACTACTTTAGCGTGTTTTCCTCACTGACTCACTGACTCACTCACTAAACTACTTCAGTGTGTTCTCCTCACTCACTCACTAAACTACTTTAGCGTGTTTTCCTCACTCACCAACTCACTCACTTAACTACTTCAGCGTGTTTTCCTCACTGACTCACTCACTCACTAAACTACTTTAGCGTGTTTTCCTCACTCACTCACTCACTCACTCACTAAACTACTTCAGCGTGTTTTCCTCACTCACTCACTCACTCACTCACTAAACTACTTCAGCGTGTTTTCCTCACTGACTCACTCACTCACTAAACTACTTCAGCGTGTTTTCCTCACTGTCTCACTCACTCCCTCACTTAACTACTTCAGCGTGTTCTCCTCACTCACTCACTAAACTACTTTAGCGTGTTTTCCTCACTGACTCACTGACTCACTCACTAAACTACTTCAGTGTGTTCTCCTCACTCACTCACTAAACAACTTTAGCGTGTTTTCCTCACTCACCAACTCACTCACTTAACTACTTCAGCGTGTTCTCCTCACTCACTCACTAAACTACTTTAGCGTGTTTTCCTCACTCACTCACTCACTCACTAAACTACTTCAGCGTGTTTTCCTCACTCACTCACTCACTCACTAAACTACTTCAGCGTGTTTTCCTCACTCACTCAATAAACTACTTCAGCGTGTTTTCCTCACTCACTCAATAAACTACTTCAGTGTGTTTTCCTCACTGATTCACTCACTCACTTAACTACTTCAGCGTGTTTTCCTCACTGACTCACTCACTCACTAAACTACTTCAGCGTGTTTTCCTCACTGTCTCACTCACTCACTCACTAAACTACTTCAGCGTGTTTTCCTCACTCACCCACTAAACTACTTCAGCGTGTTTTCTTCACTGACTCACTCACTCACTAAACTACTTCAGCGTGTTCTCGTCACTCACTCAATAAACTACTTCAGCGTGTTTTCCTCACTCACTTACTAAACTACTTCAGCGTGTTTTCCTCACTGACTCACTGACTCACTAAACTACTTCAGTGTGTTTTCCTCACTGACTCACTCACTCACTAAACTACTTCAGCGTGTTTTCCTCACTGACTCACTCACTCACTAAACTACTTCAGCGTGTTTTCCTCACTCACTCACTCACTCACTAAACTACTTCAGCGTGTTTTCCTCACTGACTCACTCGCTCATTAAACTACTTCAGCGTGTTTTCCTCACTGACTCACTCACTCACTCACTAAACTACTTCAGCGTGTTTTCCTCACTCACTCACTAAACTACTTCAGCGTGTTTTCCTCACTCACTTACTAAACTACTTCAGCGTGTTCTCCTCACTCACTCACTAAACTACTTAAGCGTGTTCTCCTCACTCACTCACTCACTAAACTACTTAAGCGTGTTTTGCTCACTCACCAACTCACTCACTTAACTACTTCAGCGTGTTCTCCTCACTCACTCACTAAACTACTTTAGCGTGTTTTCCTCACTCACTCACTCACTCATTAAACTACTTCAGCGTGTTTTCCTCACTGACTCACTCACTCACTAAACTACTTCAGCGTGTTTTCCTCACTGACTCACTCACTCACTAAACTACTTCAGCGTGTTTTCCTCACTCACTCACTCACTCACTAAACTACTTCAGCGTGTTTTCCTCACTGACTCACTCACTCACTAAACTACTTCAGCGTGTTTTCCTCACTGACTCACTGACTAAACTACTTCAGCTTGTTTTCCTCACTCACTCATTAAACTACTTCAGCGTGTTTTCCTCACTCACTTACGAAACTACTTTAGCGTGTTTTCCTCACTCACTCACTAAACTACTTCAGCGTGTTCTCCTCACTCACTCACTAAACTACTTTAGCGTGTTTTCCTCACTGACACACTCACTCACTAAACTACTTCAGCGTGTTTTCCTCACTCACTTACTAAACTACTTCAGCGTGTTTTCCTCACTCACTCAATAAACTACTTCAGTGTGTTTTCCTCACTCACTGACTCACTCACTCACTAAACTACTTCAGCGTGTTTTCCTCACTGACTGACTCACTCACTAAACTACTTCAGCGTGTTTTCCTCACTGACTCACTCACTCACTAAACTACTTCAGCGTGTTTTCCTCACTCACTTACTAAACTACTTCAGCGTGTTTTCCTCACTCACTCACTAAACTACTTCAGCGTGTTCTCGTCACTCACTTACTAAACTACTTCAGTGTGTTTTCCTCACTCACTTACTAAACTACTTCAGCGTATTTTCCTCACTGACTCACTCACTCACTAAACTACTTCAGTGTGTTTTCCTCACTGACTCACTCACTCACTAAACTACTTCAGCGTGTTTTCCTCACTGACTCACTGACTCACTAAACTACTTCAGCGTGTTTTCCTCACTGACTCACTTACTCACTCACTAAACTACTTCAGCGTGTTTTCCTCACTCACTCACTAAACTACTTCAGCGTGTTTTCCTCACTCACTTACTAAACTACTTCAGCGTGTTTTCTTCACTAACTCACTCACTCACTAAACTACTTCAGCGTGTTTTCCTCACTCACTCAATAAACTACTTCAGCGTGTTTTCCTCACTCACTCAATAAACTACTTCAGTGTGTTTTCCTCACTGACTCACTCACTCACTTAACTACTTCAGCGTGTTTTCCTCACTGACTCACTCACTCACTAAACTACTTCAGCGTGTTTTCCTCACTGTCTCACTCACTCACTCACTAAACTACTTCAGCGTGTTTTCCTCACTCACTTACTAAACTTCTTCAGCGTGTTTTCTTCACTAACTCACTCACTCACTAAACTACTTCAGCGTGTTTTCCTCACTCACTTACTAAACTACTTCAGCGTGTTTTTCTCACTCACTCACTCACTCACTAAACTACTTCAGCGTGTTCTCCTCACTCACTCACTAAACTACTTTAGCGTGTTTTCCTCACTGACTCACTGACTCACTCACTAAACTACTTCAGTGTGTTCTCCTCACTCACTCACTAAACTACTTTAGCGTGTTTTCCTCACTCACCAACTCACTCACTTAACTACTTCAGCGTGTTTTCCTCACTGACTCACTCACTCACTAAACTACTTTAGCGTGTTTTCCTCACTCACTCACTCACTCACTCACTAAACTACTTCAGCGTGTTTTCCTCACTCACTCACTCACTCACTCACTAAACTACTTCAGCGTGTTTTCCTCACTGACTCACTCACTCACTAAACTACTTCAGCGTGTTTTCCTCACTGTCTCACTCACTCCCTCACTTAACTACTTCAGCGTGTTCTCCTCACTCACTCACTAAACTACTTTAGCGTGTTTTCCTCACTGACTCACTGACTCACTCACTAAACTACTTCAGTGTGTTCTCCTCACTCACTCACTAAACAACTTTAGCGTGTTTTCCTCACTCACCAACTCACTCACTTAACTACTTCAGCGTGTTCTCCTCACTCACTCACTAAACTACTTTAGCGTGTTTTCCTCACTCACTCACTCACTCACTAAACTACTTCAGCGTGTTTTCCTCACTCACTCACTCACTCACTAAACTACTTCAGCGTGTTTTCCTCACTCACTCAATAAACTACTTCAGCGTGTTTTCCTCACTCACTCAATAAACTACTTCAGTGTGTTTTCCTCACTGATTCACTCACTCACTTAACTACTTCAGCGTGTTTTCCTCACTGACTCACTCACTCACTAAACTACTTCAGCGTGTTTTCCTCACTGTCTCACTCACTCACTCACTAAACTACTTCAGCGTGTTTTCCTCACTCACCCACTAAACTACTTCAGCGTGTTTTCTTCACTGACTCACTCACTCACTAAACTACTTCAGCGTGTTCTCGTCACTCACTCAATAAACTACTTCAGCGTGTTTTCCTCACTCACTTACTAAACTACTTCAGCGTGTTTTCCTCACTGACTCACTGACTCACTAAACTACTTCAGTGTGTTTTCCTCACTGACTCACTCACTCACTAAACTACTTCAGCGTGTTTTCCTCACTGACTCACTCACTCACTAAACTACTTCAGCGTGTTTTCCTCACTCACTCACTCACTCACTAAACTACTTCAGCGTGTTTTCCTCACTGACTCACTCGCTCATTAAACTACTTCAGCGTGTTTTCCTCACTGACTCACTCACTCACTCACTAAACTACTTCAGCGTGTTTTCCTCACTCACTCACTAAACTACTTCAGCGTGTTTTCCTCACTCACTTACTAAACTACTTCAGCGTGTTCTCCTCACTCACTCACTAAACTACTTAAGCGTGTTCTCCTCACTCACTCACTCACTAAACTACTTAAGCGTGTTTTGCTCACTCACCAACTCACTCACTTAACTACTTCAGCGTGTTCTCCTCACTCACTCACTAAACTACTTTAGCGTGTTTTCCTCACTCACTCACTCACTCATTAAACTACTTCAGCGTGTTTTCCTCACTGACTCACTCACTCACTAAACTACTTCAGCGTGTTTTCCTCACTGACTCACTCACTCACTAAACTACTTCAGCGTGTTTTCCTCACTCACTCACTCACTCACTAAACTACTTCAGCGTGTTTTCCTCACTGACTCACTCACTCACTAAACTACTTCAGCGTGTTTTCCTCACTGACTCACTGACTAAACTACTTCAGCTTGTTTTCCTCACTCACTCATTAAACTACTTCAGCGTGTTTTCCTCACTCACTTACGAAACTACTTTAGCGTGTTTTCCTCACTCACTCACTAAACTACTTCAGCGTGTTCTCCTCACTCACTCACTAAACTACTTTAGCGTGTTTTCCTCACTGACACACTCACTCACTAAACTACTTCAGCGTGTTTTCCTCACTCACTTACTAAACTACTTCAGCGTGTTTTCCTCACTCACTCAATAAACTACTTCAGTGTGTTTTCCTCACTCACTGACTCACTCACTCACTAAACTACTTCAGCGTGTTTTCCTCACTGACTGACTCACTCACTAAACTACTTCAGCGTGTTTTCCTCACTGACTCACTCACTCACTAAACTACTTCAGCGTGTTTTCCTCACTCACTTACTAAACTACTTCAGCGTGTTTTCCTCACTCACTCACTAAACTACTTCAGCGTGTTCTCGTCACTCACTTACTAAACTACTTCAGTGTGTTTTCCTCACTCACTTACTAAACTACTTCAGCGTATTTTCCTCACTGACTCACTCACTCACTAAACTACTTCAGTGTGTTTTCCTCACTGACTCACTCACTCACTAAACTACTTCAGCGTGTTTTCCTCACTGACTCACTGACTCACTAAACTACTTCAGCGTGTTTTCCTCACTGACTCACTTACTCACTCACTAAACTACTTCAGCGTGTTTTCCTCACTCACTCACTAAACTACTTCAGCGTGTTTTCCTCACTCACTTACTAAACTACTTCAGCGTGTTTTCTTCACTAACTCACTCACTCACTAAACTACTTCAGCGTGTTTTCCTCACTCACTCAATAAACTACTTCAGCGTGTTTTCCTCACTCACTCAATAAACTACTTCAGTGTGTTTTCCTCACTGACTCACTCACTCACTTAACTACTTCAGCGTGTTTTCCTCACTGACTCACTCACTCACTAAACTACTTCAGCGTGTTTTCCTCACTGTCTCACTCACTCACTCACTAAACTACTTCAGCGTGTTTTCCTCACTCACTTACTAAACTTCTTCAGCGTGTTTTCTTCACTAACTCACTCACTCACTAAACTACTTCAGCGTGTTTTCCTCACTCACTCAATAAACTACTTCAGCGTGTTTTCCTCACTCACTCAATAAACTACTTCAGTGTGTTTTCCTCACTGACTCACTGACTCACTAAACTACTTCAGCGTGATTTCCTCACTGACTCACTCACTCACTAAACTACTTCAGCGTGTTTTCCTCACTGACTCACTCACTCACTCACTAAACTATTTCAGCGTGTTTTCCTCACTCACTCACTAAACTACTTCAGCGTGTTTTCCTCACTCACTTACTAAACTACTTCAGCGTGTTCTCCTCACTCACTCACTAAACTACTTTAGCGTGTTCTCCTCACTCACTCACTCACTCACTAAACTACTTCAGCGTGTTCTCCTCACTGACTCACTCTCTCACTAAACTACTTCAGCGTGTTCTCCTCACTCACTCACTAAACTACTTCAGCGTGTTCTCCTCACTCACTCACTCACTAAACTACTTCAGCGTGTTCTCCTCACTGACTCACTCACTCACTAAACTACTTCAGCGTGTTCTCCTCACTCACTCACTAAACTACTTCAGCGTGTTCTCCTCACTCACTCACTAAACTACTTCAGCTTGTTCTCGTCACTCACTCACTAAACTACTTCAGCGTGTTCTCCTCACTCACTCACTAAACTACTTCAGCTTGTTCTCCTCACTCACTCACTAAACTACTTCAGCTTGTTCTCCTCACTCACTCACTAAACTACTTCAGCGTGTTCTCCTCACTCACTCACTCACTAAACTACTTCAGCGTGTTCTCCTCACTCACTCACTCACTAAACTACTTCAGCGTGTTCTCCTCACTCACTTACTAAACTACTTCAGCGTGTTCTCCTCACTCACTCACTCACTCACTAAACTACTTCAGCGTGTTCTCCTCACTCACTCACTAAACTACTTCAGCGTGTTTTCCTCACTCACTCACTCACTCACTCACTAAACTACTTCAGCGTGTTCTCCTCACTCACTCACTCACTCACTAAAATACTTCAGCGTGTTCTCCTCACTCACTCACTCCCTCACTTAACTACTTCAGCGTGTTCTCCTCACTGACTCACTCACTCACTAAACTACTTCAGCGTGTTCTCCTCACTCACTCACTAAACTACTTCAGCGTGTTCTCCTCACTCACTCACTCACTAAACTACTTCAGCGTGTTTTCCTCACTGACTCACTCACTCACTAAACTACTTCAGCGTGTTCTCCTCACTCACTCACTCACTCACTAAACTACTTCAGTGTGTTCTCCTCGCTCACTTACTAAGGTGATTGAGCGTGCTTTCCTCACTCCCTCACTTAACTACTTCAGCGTGATATCCTTACTCGCTCACTCACTAAACTACTTCAGCGTGTTTTTCTCACTGACTCACTATAGTGATTCAGCGTGTTTCAATCACTCATTCAGTAGAGTACTTCAGCTTGTTTATCTCGCTCACTCACTCACTAAAGTACTTCAACGTGTTTTCTTATGTTAATACACGATTAGTGAAACGAATGTTACCAATTGTAAGAAATCGATATCAAACAAAAAAGGAGTCTGGGATAATGCAAATCAAGTTCCCTAACGCAAATGATTTTAAGATGTTCAGACTAAAATGGCAATCTGCATTTTCGCTTGATACTTGATGATTTATTCTTCAACTTGCGATAACAGGGTTAAAAATGAAACTTTCAAAACTACTTTTGGCATATAACAAATCATTTGCAAAATTTTTAAATTTTAAACATAATATGTCCTTCTACCTCTATAATAAGTCAGTTATTTTACAACAAGAGGAATATTGCACACTTATTCGCACAGGTAAATTAAATTTACCACACAAGATTACTAAAAGGTTCTTCGTATATCTTTATTTAAAAATAAAGCCATACTTGTCAAACAATAAAAATAGCAGAAATGGAAATCCGGAGTCAAAACAAGTCAATTAAATTGTGCAACTCCCATCATACTTTATCCAAAGAAAATAGTTTTTTATCATTAACATTCGGGAAAACTTAAATTATGAATGTAACATTTTTGTAACAACCACTGAAGTTGTAGTCATAAGTACTATCACGATCTCCCCAAAATCGTATACTGATTTTGAAATTAACAAACCGTTTTTCCATAGTGCATGATTGACGTGTAATCGTAATCGACGTTGTATGTATCAATTCTCCCTCGGGCAAACTTCCGGTAATTCTTCAGACGACCTTGACCTACATTTTCTCTTGCTACGGTGATGAAGTTGTCTCGATCTGGCCTCTGGTGTTCGTGAATGAAACCGATCACGTGACCAAGTTCGTGTTTCATCACATGAAACTAAAATAGATTTAAATGAATTACAGAACTTAACAAAAACGTAAATAACAAAATAAATAAAGAAAAATAAATTACAACACAACAATATTTATTCAAGTGATGGACTTTTTAAAATAGATTGTAAAAGGACCCATATCAATTTTATATAAAAATACCATGTTCAACCAAAATTCCATATCTAACATGCAGTCAAGATAACATGCCGTATAACCGTACACCGGAACTAGCGAGGTGTACGGCGGAGAAATGTTCCTAATGAGGAGCGTGATCGCAAACGGGATCACTTAAAAAGCAATCATCGCCGTTTTTCTATGATATTATCATGTCAATAGCTTTCCGAGACATAACTATTTAATGTAATACCCTGTTCATAGTCAGAGATAGCAAATATGTTACTAACAACAGCATTACTCGCAACTGTCATTGTCACTGTCCCTTGGATACAGAATGACAAGCACATACATGTTACTAAGTGTGTGTGCTAAAATTACCACATGATGTTGATTATTTGAAAGTTATGAAGTAAAATATTTACTAACTTTCGATTTCGGCTCCTCGCTAGCAACATTTCTCCGCCGTACAGCTCGCTAGTTCCGGTGTACGGTTATACACAGTGATATGCATTATTCTCATCCAATCACACTTCATTGTACAGTACCGAAATATAAAAAATGTCAGGTATCACAAAATGTATACTAGGCTACCCAGGGCTGAATGTTTGGATGCGTTTCACCTTTATTATAACCCCTGAGAATTTCATCAGAAACATATATTCTCAAGTTACGCGCCGCTGAGTCTTGTATGAAAGAAATACCCAAGTGAATTAAACGATTCGGTGGTGGGTATTATTGCTTGGCATCGCTGAAATTAAATCTTTCATGGCAAACACAAGAACTCAAATTTGAAAGGAAATGTTCCCCGAATGGCTTTAAAGATGTATTTGTGAGATTAGAAGTGAAATTTCCTAAATGAAGGACCAAAGAGTGTTGAAATTCGTCTTTTGATAGGCCCAGGTCCAACGTAGTATATTTAAAGCTTACTCATGGACGAGTAATTCCAATAGTGACGGATAATAAACAAAATGCGATTGTTATGCAAACAAATTACCTCTCTGCAAGCAGGTTCGAGATTCAGACTTTGGTCGCCACCAATTCGACCCACAAAGGAGTTACATCTGAAATAGCCAGAAATTTTGAAATTAGGTCATGAATTATCATCACAATAAAGAGAGTCTGTGTGTCATTAATATCTTTTGTATGTCGGATACTAGACTGAAAATCTTAGTGTTAACGATTAAGCCAGTTTTCAATATTAGTATGATATAAACTTTAAATGGGTTACATCTAAAAAGCATTGTTACGGGTCTGAAAAGTTCGAATGTATTTGATTTGAAAATCTAAGGTTTCTGTTATAAGACGAATAAATAAACGATGACAAAACATCAAGTTTTCAATTATTTTTCCTGTATTGCGTTGACCCTTGTTGGCGACGGGCGTGATATTACTTTAGTGGCTGAGCAAATCGACTAAAAGACGATTTCTCTCATTGCCTCATTCTCTGACAACTGTAGACAAGAGTTACTGTTCCACACGCAGTAAGGTTAAGGTGCAATGCTTCGGTTAATTTCAGCGCAGTACCACCCTTGGTTTGCTAGTTGCAGCGGATTTTCGAAGGATTCACTGCATTGCATAGCCACAATAGTGTTGTGGGCGTTCTCCCTACAACAATACTAGAAGCCGTTATATAAGTGAAAAACTCTAGAAAACGGCGTCAAACTCGTCCAATCATCTCGCCTTCCAAGTCTTTGCCGCTCCCTTGTCCATTACAAATATTGAGGACGTCGCGAAAACTCTTGTAAGTCGGCACGAATCTGTTTGGAGGGAGGGTGATCGAACCATTCTTCCCTCCAACTCACCCCCTCTTTCCTAACCTTAGACCCACCACTTCAATGTTCATATAGTGTGGTCTCCACTTCACAGATATTTTCTCACCCTTATTAATGGTGTTTGTTGAGGACGTCGTGATATAGATCTGGTTGGTCGGGACCAATCTATTGGGAGGGAGGGGTGTTCGATAGTCCAAGTAAACCTAGCCGCAATAATACTCGCAACACTCCGATATTGAGTCTAGCAAGATGTAGTTTCGGGTCCTGTCACTCGATCAATCGAATTGACCAATCAGGGATGGTCTTACCAAGCCGCAATAGTTTGCAATCGCACATATAACGTTGGACGCGACCTTCTACTACATCTTGCTAGACTCAATATCGGAGTGGGCGAGTATTTTTAGGCTAGGTGTTCGAATCACTCCTTATTTAAGGAAACACAAACCAAACTACTCTCCCTTATTGATAAGAACCTTAGATCTGGCGCTGCAATGTCAAGAGGAAGGTCTCCAAATCAAAAATGTTCTCTCACCCTTGCCCATTCTGCACTTTGAGGACGTCGTGATGACTCGGGTCGGCTGGCACGAATCTGATACATGTTTTATCCATCCAGTCCTGCATCGAGGCGTCCAACAGACTCCTCTCCTTTGGGCCTGTAAGATAACAACACATTGCAATGCAGAGATCTTCCCTGGGCAACTTCAAAGTGGACTGTACAGCCTGACTGTGGCTACATAAAACAAAACAATGAAAAATTGCGTCTGTGCATGTACCGCATTTATTGCAGGTTAAAGGAGCGGTACTGAGCACGTTCAAGTTTAAAAACACTTATATTTTCAATTTTTCATTGATAATTGTACGTTCATGCTAAATGTATTATTCTTTCACAAAAAGCTCATTGGCTGCCATTTTTGTGTGAACACCTTTAATTCATTTTGTGTAAAAAACAATTCGCATGGCTGAACTTTACATCATATATCTAATTTATGACTGCTTCATTTAATACATTGTCTTTCAATTAGAACCATTATTTTTTATTTGCTACTGCCCCTTTAATGCCCCTTGTGATACTCATTTAACTCAATTGTACTCTCTCCAAGAGGAATAAAAGTTTATATATATTAATATATATATAAATACATGTTTGTTTCTTAATTATTCATAACGTCAAAAAGCCAGAATTCCGATCATTATATTATCCAAAGACGTCGTCAATGGTAAAATCAATCATATATCTCTAATGTTTGTTACTTGAGATAATAACATAGTGGCATAATGATACAGTTTACTACACATATCCTTAACAACTGGGTGCTGCAGTATTCTTATAATCAAATTTCTAAAGAGGTCTTCGACGACGAACTACGGGAACTCGCTCTGAACAAATCTAAGCTTGGAAAAATGCTATTGTTGCACATGTGCAAATATAGAAATATGAAACCGTTTATGTTTCACCATATGGGAAATATAAGATAAGATAATACTTTATTACCCGAAACAAAATCTTTTGACATTAAAGGGGCAGTAGCACGTTTTGAGGGGGAATATAAGGTGATGTCAGGAAAATGAAAATTAATGGTTCCAATTGAAAGACAATGCATTTAAACTAAGTGGAGGAGTAATAATTCAAAATATATTATTGTTCACAAAAATGGCCGCCAATGGATTTTAGGTGAATCTTCATACTTTGTTCTCTGACTATGGAAGATTGGCTTCTGTAATGAGATTTTTGACATTATCAAAATAATACATTTAGCGTTAACGTACAATTATCAGTGAAACAATTAAAATATAAAATTATCAAAAAACGTGATACTGCCCCTTTGACGGAGTCATAAAAGTAACAAATATACAACATTTTAAAACCAAAGCGCACATAAAATATATGTATGACATAGAATGATGAATCATAGCGGATTCAAAATAGAAGATATAAAGAGCACTTCAACGATGTAAATGTATGTAAAGAACATAGAATTATTTACAACACATGAAGTTTAATACTGTTGTGAAAATATATAAGATATAAAATACATACGAAAGAGGCAGTAGCACGTTTTAAGATGGAATATTACTAAGGTGATGTCAGGTAAATGAAAATTAATGGTTCCAATTGAAAGACGTATATAAACTAAATGAAGCGTTAATAAATAAATATAAAATGTAAACTTCAGCCATACAATTCCTTTTTCTAAAACAAAATGAAGTAAAGGTGTCACACAAAACTGGACTTTATGTGATTCTTTATTTGTTCTCAGACTAAAAATGATTAGTTAATGTAATGAGATTTTTGACACTATCAAAAAAATACAAATAGCATCGAGGGACCATTATCAGTGAAAATGTTTACTATGGAATTTTCAAAAAACGGACTGCTGCCCCTTTAATGTACTCACTGAAAGAATTATCCACTGTGAAGGGAATCTCCCCATTGGGCCAGTAGGTGAATTTGTATTTCAAGGCTTTCCTCTTGACCCGGTTCTTCTTCCCGTTCTTATCATTCTTCCTCACCAACCTAGGACAGAATCGGGACAGCCAGAGGTCAGGATGAGGCGGATACAGCAATTATGTAGTCCAACTTTCTATCTAATTTACATTTTTTAATTTTTTTATTGACTTATATAAACAGATGGTTTAAGTACCAATTCTGGAAGTAGTGGTAGTGGTGGTAGTAGTGGTAGTGGTAGTGGTAGTGGTAGTAATAGCGGTAGCGGTAGTGGTAGATGAAGTGGTAGTGGTAGTGGTAGTGGTGTTGGTAGTAGTGGTAGTAGTGGTAGTAGTAGTAGTAATATTAGTAGTAGTTTTAGTAGAAGTAGTGGAAGTAGTAGCAACAGCAAAAGCAGTTACAAAAGCAGTAATAGATGTTGTAGTAGGATTAGTATAAGAAATAATAGTGGTAGTGGAGATTTGTTCTTAATATAGAAGTAGTAGTTGTAATTGTAGTAGTAGTAGTTGTTGTAGTAGTGGTAGCAGTAAAAGCAGCATTTATAATAGCATCTAATGAACATTTACAGTAGAAGTAGTAGTGGTGGTAGTTGTAGTAGCTGTAGTTGTATGGGGTTTGTTCAATAGCAATAGTTAAGACAAGTTATTGAGGCAGAATTAGAAGTAGGAGTTCTACAAGTCGTTATAGAATGGTTCGTATTGAAAGGGCATTTGATGTCGTTATATGTGTTGTAAAAAAATGAAATTAAAAATAAAATCTTAGGCTCTTGTAAGGAGTTTAGTATGAGTTATAGTTATTTCTTACCCAAGCGGGCAAGGATATTCCGTGTATTAAAGTTTGCATAATGGTCATGGGAATTTTGATTGGTTGACGGAACTTTTTTTCATCCATTCATAATTCGCATGGATCTTCTATTTAGGTTGAGAGATATAGATGAAAAATCTTATACTTAAATTGCGAAAGTCACACATTACTAAGACATTTTTATTGGGAAATCAAGAACTTCTGATGTTTTCTTTGCCGTATATACAAGTTTAAATCTTCAAGGCGGCGCTTTGTGGCAGAGTTGCCGGCCGAACTGCTGTTACGTCATAACTCTATGACGTCATCCAAATTATCTTGGGTAAGAAAAAGAATAACCAACTCGATGCTCGGAATTACGGATTATCTGTCCCTCGTGAATTAGTGTGTCGCTGAAGCTCGGAGCTTATCACAATAATTAACTCAGGACAGATAATCCGTAATTCCTCGCAACTCGTTGATTATTCTTATAATCAATGTCTCATATATGACATCTTTACCTGCGGCCCTCGTAGTAGTAGTAGTACTGCTCGGTGGTCATCAGCATGTCCAGCTCGTTGAGGGTCAAGCCGGAGCTCATGGGGTAGTGGGAGGCACGCGGACCTGTGGTGTAACAGTTGTAGTAGTGCTAGCTCAGAGATGCCGATCTATGGTGTCCCAAAGGACTCCTCAGGGTATGACGTCATCATACCCCGATACATTGATTTAAACATATTTATTTACAATGAAAGGATTGGGTACAGGTTATCCAACTTAGTTAAACCCCGATACATGGACAGTAATGATAGGGATATTTGCCTAAGGATGCCCAATTGATGATGTCACCATCCATCGATACATCGACATTATCAGTTGAAATCTCTCAAAGATAGTTGTCTATGGAGGCCATATAAAGGATGACACCATACGCCGATACATGGACATTACAAATTAAAATATATTATTTTAACAGTAAGCACAAAAAACTTCCTTGTGTCCGAAGTCGAACAAAATGCAAGACTAGGGGAGACCAGGGCAAAGCGCGCCCCCTAACATATAAACGTGTTTTCTGAGCATATAAACATGTTTAGAATGCAACTTGCAGCATGTCTATAATTCTCATCCGATAAACTATTTTATGACAAACGGTTTTTAACCTATTATTCCTGCATAAAGAGGTATTTTAAAAAATGTAATTCGACAAAGGCGGTGCACTTTGCCCCGTAGTTTGGGGCAAAGCGCCCAATGCGAAAAGGCACACAAATGAGGTATGTCAAACACCTATAATACGCCATTACCATACACAAACGTTTGTAAATGGTCATGCAGCTCACAGGCACCCATATGAAAACTTAACAAATAATAAAATTCTAGGCTCTGTATGCACAAAAAGGACAAAATATGTTTTTATATATCATTGACCTATATTTTCGAAGTTTTTATCCAAAATCTTAAATGATTATTATATATGAAATTCTAAGAACTATGGTAGTTTATACAATTTAACTCATCTTCTACCAGAAACCAGTAAATATATGAAAGAAATAAAGAAATTGTTTGGTTTGAAAGACAAATTTAACATTTTAAGAACATCTAATCTCTGTCGGGCTTGCCCATACGGCCTATCTTCTTAATCGTTTAGGGATAAAACAAAATATATGTTGATTATCAAACTAAGGTTAAAATATCAATGACAATATATATGTTTCTTAATGAAATACAATCCTATAATATACTGTTATACTTCATTTGTAATTACAATTTTTAAAACATACAAGAAACTTATATAATGAAAAATTCAATTCTATTTTACGATACTTGCTTATGCTAACTCTGACATTATCAATAGTTGACCATAAAGTAATATTTAGATAACTCGGGGCAAAGCGCTCCCCCCGGCTCACTTTGCCCCTTTGAAGGTAGCATTCGATTTGTGCATGATAGAAAATAATTAAAGCAATGAATTACAAATTTCCTTATTCAATGAATAGGTGATATATGTAAGTGTAAAAGGTGCTCTATAGTTTAATGTTGCATTTTGTGTTTATATGAAATATTGGAATTCGGACATATTCTTTCCTTAAAGAAAAATGCCTTTTTTTCATGATGAAAAAATTCGAAATTGAAACCCAGCGCAAATAATCTAGGTCATAATCAATCATTCTATAAGGAAAATAATAATGGTTCTAAAGGAACTACCAGCTTGGTCCTTACCATGCAGTCTACAAAAACAAATAATTGAAACTCTTAGACTTACTTGTACAAGCACTGTCCTGAACATACAGTAGACTAATCATTGAAACCCAAGTCTCAATTGCAATCTCTCGATCTGCCAGCCTTGTTCAAAGCATACAGTCGATCAAGAACAAAGTCGAGAATACAGTTTATCAAGGCCCACTTAATTGAAGTCCCATAACCCATTATCACGTTTCCGAGCATTCATCAAGTTCAAGTGACCAAAGTTCTATGACTACCCAGCTTGTCCTTTCCTTGGAATACAGTTTATCAAGGCTCATTTAATTGAAGCCCTATAACCTGTTATCACGTTTCTAACCATTTCTCAAAGTTCAAGTGACCGAAGTTCTATGACTACCCAGTTTGTCCTTGGAATACAGTTTATCAAGACTCACTTAATTAAAGTCCCATAACATATTATCAAGATTCATGTTTCCGAGCATTAATCAAAGTTCAGGTGACCAAAGTTCTATGACTATCCAGCTTGCCCTTGGAATACAGTTTATCAAGGCTCACTTAGCTCGAGCCCCATAACATATTATCTAAGCATTCATCAAAGTTCAAGTGACCAAAGTTCTATGACTATCCAGCTTGCCCTTGGAATACAGTTTATCAAGGCTCACTTAGTTCGAGCCCCATAGCATATTATCTAAGCATTCATCAAAGTCCAAGTGACCAAAGTTCTATGACTATCCAGCTTGCCCTTGGAATACAGTTTATCAAGGCTCACTTAGTTCGAGCCCCATAACATATTATCTAAGCATTCATCAAAGTCCAAGTGACCAAAGTTCTATGACTATCCAGCTTGCCCTTGGAATACAGTTTATCAAGGCTCACTTAGTTCGAGCCCCATAGCGTAATTTTTTGTTCCTGAGCAAACAGTACTTTAAAGTTCAAGTGACTGAAGTTCAACGACTCACCAGCTATATCCTGAGCAAACTTCAGCACCTGGTCGATTGATTTGCCGGGCCTCAAGGATGACTTCTTCATGATTTTGGGGGACTCCATCACTATAGCGTTGTGTGGGTAGGCAGCGGACAGCTCATCTGCTTTCCCCAGAGGTAGTTCCCCCATGTTGGTGCCATTCGGTAGCTTCTGTACCAGAGCGTTGACATTGATGATTCTTACTTTGGGTGAATCGGGAATGGTCCTTTTGCTTGCCTTAAATAAACCAGGAAAATGTATGTACGGTATTTTTCTTTGCATAAATTGAGCAATATACGTTTACGTTTCTTTACATGTTAATAGATTCAATTGATAAAATGCCTTGTAAAGTAAAAAGAATTTATGATGGCAATTAAAAATTGATGATTTTGTTTTATACTTTTACTGACTTAAAGAGTCTTTCTGTGATTATAATATCTTACTGTTTTGCGTTGATACGAACGTTAATGGCATAATTCATAATATTAATTCAAAATATTCATTCACATATTCATTCCCAAATGTCAACTATATGATAAAAACCTGGTTTCACTCAAATTATTAAAACAGTCGTATTAATTGGCGTAAACCAAATTCACATATACATTTTACATGAATACTAGTTACCTATCAAACTTGATCAACTCGTTACTTTCAATCTGACTGCTTTAAATTAGTTTCAAAAATTACGTTTTACTGATTGATGCTCGTCAATGTCTGCTTTTCGATCATAATCGTGAATTCCAACCTCTTTGCTGCCACTGTACGACGTCGTTTAGCTTTAAAGGGGCAGTAGCACGTTTTTAGGGGGAATATAAGGTGATGTCAGGAAAATGAAAATTAATGGTTCCAATTGAAAGACAATGTATTAAAACTAAATGGAGCAGTAATAATTCAAATATTTAATGTAAACTATAACCATGCGAGTCCTTTTTCTACAGAAAATGAATTAAAGGTGTTCACACAAAAATGGCCGCCAATGGATTTTATGTGAATCTTCATACTTTGTCCTCTGACTATGGGTGATTGGCTTGTGTAATGAGATTTCTGACACTTTCAAAACAATACATTTATAATTAACTTACAATTATCAGTGAAACATTTGAAATATAAAATTATCAAAAAACGTGCTACTGCCCCTTTAATGTCATACTTTCCTTCAACAGTCGATATATAGAGAACATTACATGAGTGTCCATGGCATATGTTTACGACACGAATGGCTAAATATTAGTATTTCCCGAGCGAGAGTGAGGGATATACTTTTATTTAGGCAGGGGAGGTCGTAAACATAGAATGTCATGGGCACGAATATAATATTCTGTTTATTACCGTAGTCCCAAAATTAAAGAAAATGCTCCAAACCTTCTTCTCAACATAGGCAGACTTACGGGCGGCGGTCCGTATAGATTGTGACGTAATAGGTGAACCGGGACGTCAAATTATTGTTAACTACGTGACGTCACAATGAAAAAGTGATATTTTGCCCTAGGGCATTATATGAAAAATATGAACCTCGATATGACTGCCCTCGTAGGTAATAATTCTCAATCTGATTACACTTGACCCCCAAAACTCTCCCAGCGGCTCTTCAAGCAATCGATACCAGATATATGTTTTAGAATGCATATCAATGTCGAACCTCTCGTACTTGTTATCATTTCAACGTAGATTAAGTAGATACATTTATCCTTTTCTCTTTTTGAATGAACATACATTCTTTTAAACGATTTATTATGTTTCCTGTACTTACGTGATTTTGTTTTCATTATTTGCCCTTTATCAAACAGAATCGGCGGCTTATCAGACCTTTAACATTTTAGTCTGTGGTTCCTTAAATGAATCTGGATATATGGGATTCAGGTTATAAATGAAAATACATCTTCACATGGCTGGGATTTTAGGAGTCACATATGCCGAGTGTTATCTCATGACGATTTATTATGGTATATGCTGACAGTACACAATTCTACGTGCAATATTTTGATGGAAATCTTAAATTCTGTCATTGATTTGCTTACGTCAACTTGTCAACGCCATTTTGGATCCCTAACGCAAACAAAAGATCAGAAATTAAATGACAGTGTTGAAAGTTTATTTAATTATCTTCTTTCGACAAATTGTGTAGCCTCATGTCGGGTCAAAATACCATAATCAACAAATTAGCTAAATATATCTTTTTAGCCTTTAAGAAACGTGAATTATTTCTGAAAGGTATTCCACTCTAGAAATATCAAGCAAAGACAAACTTGTGTTATATTTTGATTAAAATGTCCAAATGGGCGCCTAGTTGCCTTTAAACTGTTGTAAATGCACTCTACAATGAGCCTGTGGCCTCTTTACAGATTAAACTCATTCATTCACTGAGCGTTTGTAAATATACCAGACTGGTGTAATTTTCATTTAAACCTATGAACATTTTGGGATGAATACGCATAAGAAATTGGCAATTGCCCAGAGGCATCATATGCGAAATACCTACCCCAATATGTTTGTAATAGAAATATGTTTCACTTACATCTGCAGTTGGATAGTTCATGGGTTCATGTATGAAGTCAATGGGAGTTTTGGTCCCTTGCTTAACAAACTTGCCATCTCTCTGCTTGTAGTACGTCACTGTGTTGGTTTGCTGAAAAGTCATAACACAATGAATACTTCAAAAAGTATGTGTAATGGTGTAATTGGTAACTTAACTCCGCTCCGAAACATTACTTCAATATCGTTAGCATACTCATAAAATACGCATTTCACGTGCAGATTTAGAGTGTCCTGACTTGGTTGTCAGACAATTCTTAACCGGCAACTTATACTAACTTACTGTGTTGAATGAGTTCTAAAAAATATAACATTTTCCATTTTTAACTTAAATGAAATATGTCCAAAAAAACGTCTGTAACAAGCATATTTACGTGAGGCTGCGCGGATGTTGTTCATTTCACCTCGAGATGCACGGAATTCATGAATTTCACGTTGAAAACCAACTATGCAGCACAACATCGCAAGCACACAGTTTGAGGAAAAAAGAGTTTGTGTCCTGCTTCAAACAAATTATATTTGTGTTTTAAAATATTTCAGGACTGATTTAAGGTGGGTTGCTCGTAAAGTATATTCAATCATTTACTCTTTCAAATGATGGTCCTTACGATTTTGTGAGTTTGACTGTACAATTAATTTTTGGTGAAAATTGACAATTATGAAATAACCTTGTTTGCGTTTACTTTGGGAAGTCCTTTCGAGTTGTGGATTATCACGTAAAGAGGAAGATTTTTCTAGGGACGATACGTCAAGGTCTGAGGCGAAGCTGTATCGGACCGCGGCAACTGTTTTTAGCCAAACCATGGGTTACTTATCAGGGATAACGGCCTAGATACCACCATTGATAACACACCACGTGATGTGTCGTGTTTTATTATGCGAATGTCTGCTTCTTGATTCACACTGTGAAATGTTATGTATGATCCATACCAATTTTTAACAGTCATAAGTTTAAGAATGTACATCAAAATACTAAATGTCAAAATGAATCTTCAGTAGTGAGGTCATCAGCATCATGACGTCATAGCAGTGTAAGCATTGGTTTACATAATGTCAAAGTCTTGTGGGATCTTTGACTGATGTTGTGGTTGCATAATGGCGATTATATTATTGCGATAATTCAAATGTAGATATAGCTTGACCTATCACAATCGACATCTACTGTGGTAGCAATTTTTAAGTATACATGAACTTAAGTATAATCAGCAAGTATCAAAATCAAACTGAACTGATACCTCCCTGCGTTTCTGATCTGATTATTACTATAATATGCAAGTTACCTTAAACTTTTCTCAATTTTATGAATTTCAGCGAATTACAGGCCCTCTGAGATGTCAAATCGCGAAGATTGATTCCTGACCTTGTCGCTGATTGGCTCAAAGGAAATGTCACTTGATCGAACCTTTTTGGATAAGTTTTCATATCGAAATGATTCCAGTCTAAGTAAACCTAGGCTCAATATTATCCGTCTAGAGTCTAGAAAGGTCTAGTAGAGGGTCGCGTCAGCCAACCTTTCTGCGACCTACATGTATGACCCTCCAACGTCATACGTGCGAAGGCAGACTATTGTGGCTTGGTAAGCTGAGTTCTGATTGGTCAATTCGATACGTGGGCTGACGCGACCCTCTATTAGGCATTTCTAGACTCAGTATAGGAGTAAAACGGATAATATTGAGGCTAGCTTTACTAAGACTGAAAATGATTGGAGAATGAAATCTAATAAAAGTACGTATTTAAATATTAGATAGGATAATGGCGTAAGAACGGAAATATGTATTTTCCAATCTTGAAAACAACAACAATCTTTTAGTGAATAATTGGTTTCTCAATATAAAATGGCCTCGAAATAATGAAATTAGAACTTCGATGAAAAAGTATTCACTGTCCATATTGTTTTCATTTTCTTTCAAGGATATCGATATCGTTAAAAGAGCCACTCTCTGATTTTAATCACATATCGTTTTGCTTTGATACCGTTTTTGCCTTACTTATTATATAAATACTTGTTATTATATAAAATCAAATTATTTCATATATTCGTTCCCGAAATGGAAAATAGATGATATGGAAATCTTAAAATAGTCATATATATTCGCGGAGGCCAAAATCTATCTTTCAATTTACTTGAATACTAGTTATTTAACCTATTATAAGTTATATCTCCCCATAGACCCCCGCCTCTGAAGGGTATAACGAAGTTATCTTACCGAATGTTTAAACAAAACGCATATAATATGAAGATAAAGAGTAAGAAAAACGTCAACTGCGTAAGTCCTTTTACTATAGTGTTCAAAGCTACATATCGGTTGATTAAAAGTAACCAGCTTGATCATGTGTTCGAGGTAACATACCTTGTACATTTCAAGACGCTCAATCTGCACGCTTTTTTCATGCTTTTTGTGTGCCGGGGTATAAATGATTTATTACCCCGCTCAAGAGGGTGATATAAGTATTTATCCATGGTCACGTGGACCAATCAGAGATCTAGATTCTTACATAAGGTAGGATAACAATCATTTTCAACTTGTGAAAGTCGTTCTAACGGCTTTAGATAACTTTCAAAGATAACGTTTGAGTTATTGACGAGCGTCAATATCTGGTTTTCGATCATAATCGCGACTTGAAACCTACCTGTTGTCACTGTACGATGCCGATAAGCTTTTAAATGACAATCGGTACTTCAAGATCAGATGACACTTTTGCTAAAATTGGCATATATGACCCCTGACATCTCACGGAGTGGCTCTTTAAGGTTATCGAGATAACTCTAAACAAAATAAATCCCGAAACAACACGATTTTCAAAATTAAGATATCCTATATTTCATAAAATGATCAATATAAGATATCAATATTGAATATTCGGTAGGTCAATAAATGATGCTTTTAGTTTCGCTAAAATTGAATTTGAAAATATGCATTTAATCAACTTACCTGAGAGAATACACCTGCCCAGGTGAGAATAAACACAGGTAACACAACGGAGCAAGGCAACCTCATTTTACCGTCTCTGGGTTCCCCTAAAATGAAAAAAATCACATAAATGTGGCATATTTAGAGATATCTTATTATGATAATAACAAGTGTCTCAAAGTCTTTTTAGGATAATTTTATGAGACTTAGGATGTAGTAAGAACCATAGATGAAGTGGTCCATTTACTCATTAGGTACCGTCACTTTATTTTTTGTCATATTTTTCTATATTCTAAAACATTTACCTTTTTGTATTTCTTTGGCTTAATTTACAAATAAGACTTAAATGTTGAGGTTTGATTAACATTTTGGGCAGGAGACTTCACAGTGCATCACATGCACATATTTCTAATTTTCTATCAAACATGTGTTTTTCCAACGATACACTCGGAAACGATACCATATAAAATGCATGATAGGTTAATCTACGATTGATAGCTACGACTGAAACAGGGTTAATTCATGTATTCAAGAGCTAACTGAACTAAGTTTTTAATTTCAGAGCTATATCTGTTAACGCTTTTGAAATACAAGCCTTTCAAAAAACGCTGTTAAAAAATCTCCTTAACTAGACGAGATAGGATAGTGAAAATGGCCCTTTTCTTGTTTTTAAACCAAAATACAGGCAAAATGCGTGAACAAATTAACTTCTACAAGGGTTATTTATATTGATAACATCTTAGATTTTATAGATTTTTAAATTTCATAATTGTCTTATTTCAATTATGACCAAAAATGACATCGAAAAAGCTGTTTTTTGACCCCTCGTGTATTTGAACAGTCATACAATTATAAGTATTATACTTTGATGTTTGAAATTGTGAGTACTTTTTCACAACTGATGTGCCTATCACAAGGGCTCGTAGTCATATTTCATTTACAACAGGATTTTGTTCTGTACTCTTTTGAAACGTTGGTATCGTTTCTTTTGCCCCTGAGTATATATTTTTCTAACAAAGATTAAACCAAGTCTACCGTTATCAAACCAGTTAACATGCGTCCTTTTGAATTTTCTAAAGGGATTTAAAAGTTGTGCCCTATCCCTGTTAACCATAAATGTTCAAGAAAGTCGATAAAGAATTTGATTATCCATAAGAACCTGCTTCTAAATGCCTCTCAAAGAAGAAACAGTCGATAGACCTTCACGTATATATTACAGTGATAAAATAGGACACATTTGGAGACATACAATAAATGTCAATGAAACAATTGGATACAATGATCGCTTTCACAGTCATCAATCATTCCTCATGATGTCGATCATGTTGCCTCTTGATGGGTATATACCACCGCCCGAGGTATTTATCTACAATCGTGTAGGTGTGGTTAGAGAGAGAAGGTTAGCGCTTTCAGGTCAATTTCAGCTTATCACAGGCTACTTGTAAAGAAGAGAGAAAGCTCGTAAATATCATTGTTGATATTTTTGCGATGAAACCTGAGAAAAGGTCAAACTGGGGATATAAATTACCGTTACATAAATCACCGAAGCGTCATATTTTTTCCAGTCAGTCCAATATACAAGGACTTACTCAATTATATATAACAAAGTTTGTGTTTCTTTAAAATTTTGCGAAACTAGGAAAAAATATTAAAAGTACTTTACTACGAATTCGTGTATATATCTTGGTCAACTTTCATGGTCATTACATGCGAAGTGTGCAGTTTCACATATTCTTCGTCTTGTATTATGTTAAAGGGAAGATCAATGTTCAATCTTTGATTAGCGTGACCACATAACTCAGATTTTCTATAATTTTCTAAATCATTTTTTCCCAATATGATAGAAAAAGTAAACTAGTGTCCAAAAGAAACGATACCATACAAATCGCACAATAACTCAATCCATTGCAGATTGATAAGACTAAAACATAGTTTTATCATTTCTTCAGTAGTTAACTAACTTCTATGCAAAATTTTGAAACATTATCTTTTCATATTTGCGAGAAACATGTAGTTAAAAAAATCATCGATCTGGGATCTCCTTAACAAGGCGAGATAGCAGGGAGAAATTGGACACTTTCGCTTGTTTTATAACGTTCTAGTGCAATGACGCGTCAACGAATTTATGTCAAATAAAGTGCATTGTATCAACAAGATTGTATTCTTACCTAAATTCAATACTTTATCAATTTTATAGTGAAATGACAAAAGTTCTGTGCATATTACAACTTGAAATTTCGATTTATGCTCCTCATGTGCGTTTGAAGAGACACAAAATCAAAAGTATCTTTTCCTGAAGAATGAAAATGTGCATACTTCTTTACAAGACATATGCCTGTTAGACACACTTATATTCGACTCTGTCAAGGTAATAGAGTTTTGTTTCGGAGGACGTTGAAAACTTGGTATCGTTTCTTTTGGACATTAGTTTATATTTAGGCATGTGAATGAAGTCTTTTCAATTACCCAATTATTCAATATCACATATCGTATATGTACATAGGTAGTATCTTATAAGAAAAGCTACAAAAAATCTGACGTCACGGATATGTTCAACGTGATGTATCGATTAATAATTACAACCGACTTTCCAGATTTTTTATGATATAATTCATGATCAATCATCTTCAATACAAAATTACGAATTATGTTATTCATTTATTAAAACATGACATAAAAAGAGTCAACAAGACATGAGACTTAAAAATAATTCGTGTTTTAACAACTTTTAACAAAAGTAATAAAATAGCACAGCCAAGTTAGATGGTGTCATTTCATTTTACAATTTAAATAAATATCAATTCTCCAGCCATTCCTAGCGATTTTGCTGTTTAACAATCCCAACACAGACATTTCGTCCAATTTTTCTAAATGATGGTTCACATTCAATCATTTTTAATGAAAAGTTTGTTTTTTTTTACACACAAAAACCTAAGGCTAAAAAGAGTGAAAAGTCGTGAAAGTCGCTAATCTACAAAACGGATTTACTGCTAAAGTCAAGTTGAATAGTGTCGTTCAAGGTAAAGTGTGTATCCTACCTTCACGTGTTCTAATCCTTCACGGACTTGAGAAGAAACTTACCCTTCGGTGTTATATATTTATATAGATGTAATACATTAAGGAGCATAAGTCATCTCTGCTTTATGATTTGTAGATCCACACCTGTCGACATTGACGGATTGTTCGTTGCAATATGACAGATGTAAGACTATTCTCACGTTTTCGTAATGTGACGTTTGTTCTATTGGTGTTGTAAATTACATCCGTATCTGGTTTTAACCTGTGCTGATTTTAAGTTTGTTGTCAGTCCTCGAAATTATGCAATCCAATGATAAAATATGTATGTGGAAAGTTTTGGTTATTTTGTTAATTTCCCATTATAGATTAACACTGTTCATTCTCATTCCAGTTTATGGTTTCGTTTCTATCACTCTGAGATATTACATATCTGATTTTCCTTTACTCCTTAAGACGACAATTTCCGAAGAGACGATGTTTTTTATTATGAATGTTTTGTGAAGTAACAGATTCCTGATTGTAAAATACCATTTAACTTAAGAATCGGTATTCAGTTCAGTATGTGTTTTCGTTTATCATCATTTATTGCGCTGTAAAGTTTAATTGACTCCTAATTTTTTTGGCTTTTTGGGTAGAGTGGATAGGTGACACGTTGTAATATTCTCTCCCAAAAAAGAAACGTATTTGTTATTTTTCAAAGAATAATTGTTTCAGCTTAAAAGCAAAATTGTCACATACTATCTGTTGTAACAAATTTACATGTCTTTAGACATAGAGCTAGCCAACACAAGATCAAATCAATTCAAGAATTGCAAATCATGAATCTTTGGTCGACAAAGTTTCCATTTTGACACTTTGTGATTAAATAATGATAACCTTTATTCCATTTAAAATGAATTAAAATTTCGAAACAATGACATTGTGTTCTTTGGTTGGTTAATGGTATCACATGACCTTGAGCTTTCTCTTAAATGAATTTTGCTATATGTTTTTCAAATAATGTTTTTCCATAAACGTCTTCAAATACCCCTTAAAACACAAACTTTGAAATCGTTTATATTTTCACTTGAGCTGTAAACAATCATACCACAAGGACATTTTTGAAAGTGAACGTTTCACGTTTTTAGTGACTTCTTGCGATTCAGAAGTAAATATCATCAATAATAAGCTATAAAGTCAAGTTTAAAATCCTTCAAGGAAATTGGCATACATGATAAACAAAACTATTTGTAAGTAATATATGCTTTGATGTAATCAAATAGGATTGATAACTTTGAGTTGATTAATTGCAATGGTTTATTTTCATCATTAAATATTAATAAACAAGTCATGATAACATCAATCTAAATAAAAATAATGAATGCATACGAGTCTTTCTTATTGTTTCAAACATACATATGAGGCTCGCGTTTTGTTCAAAATATTAGGAATGCGTTTTGTTTGTTTCAAAAATTAAATTGGAGCTTATGATTTAAACAGACGTATATGAACATTTGAGTTGTGTTGAGCATAAATATGAAACTATATAGAGTGTTTCAAACATGAAAAGTATACATGTTCTTCACTGGTGATAAGGTCTTGTGCGCTATTCAGACATATACGTTTTGAACATTGTATAAATACCGAACTCGATGATTAATATGTCTCTGAAAACATGGAATATGAAATGAAATTTAAAAAATTATATTGACCTCTATATTCAAAAACACAAAATCATTCCTTAAAATTGTGAAATTCTAGAACAATTATGATAATTGTTTGAAATCGTTGATTTTATTAGGGTATTGTTTTAGTCTTACAAATTATTAACATTTAAAAAAAAACATTTATGTGAAAAATATGAAACAAGGTATTTTTGTAATGAACATAACATATAAAACATAACAAAACGAAGCAAATAACATAACAATCGTAAGAAAATAACAGAATGTAGTCAAAGACTGTTTTTTAATATTTTTCAATTTTTAAACATGTCTCCTTTCTTCGTGAAGTCTCATTCGTCTTGATATAAAAACTTCATTTTGTAGACTGTCATGATTACATACCTGTCTGTGATTTCAAATATATATGTGTAGCCTTCATTTAGATAGATTTATAGCCAATCAATGTCACCGTCTTGACGAGAGCAAAAGATGAGCAAAAAGGTACAATTTAGGTTAATAAATCATAAGTAATCATGTATTGCTTGCTCAATTTCTATATACATGAAGTGACATCTTAACGACAATAGTTTGTGAGAAAATTCGTATGTTTGGTTAAGTAATTTCATGAAATCCCTAGAAATTTTAGTGATTGACTGTAAAATAAATTAAGTAAGCAAAATAGGGATTTCACTAATTGTCTAAAATAATATGCTTTTCAGTTTCATATATTTTTCTGTAAAATATACATGATTTTGATATTGCTGCTTATGGTTGTTCTAATCATTATCTTCATAAAGTTATTTGGTGTATTGTAATAAGGCAAAAAGCAAAGAGGAGTCACTTTTTCGAATTAACCTTTGAAAAGGAATAAATTGTTCAGTTTATCATGATCATATCATAACATATTATTTTGCGTCGAATAAAGAAACCGAGGTATGAATATGAAGATAAATTGAGGAAACAATTCCGTTTATAGAAAATTCTATTTTCAAGCATTTAATATTTAAGGTGTCTTCATAATGATTGAAGGTAAGTTAAATTTCTTAATTGTTGACTTAGTAGTATCCAAAATATGATTAATTAAAGAAGGTGTTTACAGCTGGCTTGTTTGAGGGGCACTTCAGGAGTTGGAAATATGACTAGTTTCATGGATGATCAACGTCTTTATTGTAGACAGTAGCAAGGTTTCGGTAAATTAATTATCCTAATGACGTTATCAAGTATATATTGAGAAACGGCACATGTTTATAAAGATATATACAATAAAGACGTTGTTAATCCATAAAACTCATTGTCTACTAGACTTGTATGTGCAAATGTCATAAAATACTATATTTTCAATCAAGGCATACAACAAGTCCTTATATTTACACAACAAACACATAAAATATATATTTCCTATCAAAAGCTTGTCATGAAATACAAGCTAAGGCTATCAAACTTGTTTTAGATTAGATCGATATAGTAATAAATTAACAACAATATTTCTCCTGGAATCCATGCTGAGGTCACGTATTAAATTCAAATGCGTTTAGTAATACAAATGTTCCCTAAGAGAAGACGTCAAGGACAGTTCATTGCGATTGTGTTTCTCCTTCTCTTCCTTGTGTTCATCATGATAGTCTATGTGCCTTGTACAGACAGTGAGCCCTCCAGCCCGGGGGGAGCATGTCCCCGTGTCTCTTTCTCCCCCTCACCCCTCCTCCGTACAGCTTTAGCGAGTTTCCCGGGGTCAGGTAACACCTGGCTCAGACACCTGCTTGAAAAAGCTGACAGGTGAGTTGTTCTTGAGGGTATGCATTTCCAGAAGGTGAGTTATTCTTTATGATCGTGTGGCATAACTTCTCCCGCAAGGCAGAACTTAAGCCTTTCTCTATCACCTGCTTCTTTCAGTCGTCAATAACAGCCCACAAGTCCATGGTTTGCTTATTGGCAGATCAGCCGTTGTACATTGGTAAATGCCTCATTCAGTTCATTTCAACGTATTAAAATGGTGTGCCGTGGTTTTTGTTTAAGTTACAGATATATCATGCAAAGCAGGCCAAGTTTAGCGTTTGCGCACTGATAACCAGTTTCCGCCATGTGCGAACGAAGTGTGCAAAGGTTGGCAACGACTTTCTTTCGCCAGGAACAAAATAATTTTGGTGTGTCAACTTTACTTTTTTTACAAAAAATTTAAAAATACATTACTTTATAATGTTTTACTCTCATAATGTTAACACCTCAGAAATTTCATTAATTCACCTCAAATATATGTAGTTGAGCATTTTCATCGCTCAACACTGCCTCTCAAATCGGGTTTTTCGGGTCCTTTACCCCAACAAGCTGAATGAATGAATGAATGAAGGACAGTTTATTTACCTGCCCGGTGGCGCTTTACAGCTGATATATATATATATATATATATATATATATATAGTGACATGTTATTAAAAAAAACTGACATGATGAAGGGATTTGAAGTGCCAAAATATTGTCTGAATAGCAATTATCTAAGTACGCATAGCTCTGACCTCCAGACGAGGTCAGAGCTATGCATACTTAGCTAAATAGCAATACGCAATAGAAAAAAGGAATTCACTCTAAATAAATGTTTTAATACATTGACATACACATTCTTAACATGGTACAGAGTTGAAATTTTAATGCTAAATAGTCATCTTGTTCAGTAAGATTTAGGTTAGATTAACAGGAGAATAAACTGCGTTTTTGACGCCTTGTAATAATTTTAAAGTTGAAATGTGTGTTTCTGATGCAAAAAATAGTATATTAATCTAAATACTGTCACGGAAACTGTACACTATTTATTTATTACTCTTTCCCTAATAGTTATACATCTGGTGACATAAAAACATACAACGATGTTTAATAATCACGTGTGTCATTCAGTCCTAAAATTAAGCGCATGTTACAAAAAATGTTTCTGACAGGTTCGTTCCTCGAATTTGATGTCAATTTCACAGTTGCTGTGACAACGCACGTGCATCCCGTGCAAATTACTTTGCAGGTTTGTTTAATCTCGCATTGGCATGTGTGGCAAAAATGCCAATTTTTGGAGAATTCTTATATACGTTATGCGTCACTAGGTCTAAAGCACATAGTTTTTGCTTCTTTGTCACATACGAAAGCCCACAGGGCTCAGAATGGATTTTTTAAATTTCTCTTTTTAAAGTGGTAATTACAACTTTTAAAATGGTAATTACCCTTTTTTCTGGTAATTACCACTTTTTGGGGAAAATGGTTTTTTGAATATTTTTCTTTTATAATTGGTAAATACCATATTTTACTCGTTATTACCACTTTTGAAACTGGTAATTACAATATTTTTGGTTATATGTTATAACCACTTTTAACTTGTAAATTCCACCTATAAATAAACTAGTGTCCAAAAGAAACGCTACCCTGTGTTTGCATCAACATAAAATAAAAACAAACCCATATAGAAATATCTTCTTGGTTTAACTTTTAAGAGTGTCCTTTTTACACAATGTTTATAAATTTCATTTTAATCAAGTAAGAATAACCGTTAGGACAAGCCTGTAAAGCTGGGTGGGGTCCAATATTTGAAAAATCATTTAAGCACTGATCGCGAAAGCGTGGAGAAATGTCACAATACATGTTACAAAGTGATGTTAGTAACGGGTATGTACACCATAAGAGTCTATACATGCCCTTTCTACAAGGGGTACTGTGCTTTGGGCGTCGAAATCAGTATGTTATTGTTGATTAAACAATCTAAGTATGATATCAAAATTTAGACGAATGATTTTCTACAGAGTGATGTATTTCTTTTCTTAATAGCTAAATTTCAGCCTGAACTTCTACTTCGATGTGTATTTGTACAACAAAGGCTTCAAGGGAGAAAACAAAACAGATCGATCACTTCTTGTAGTAAAGACACATCGGAACCTCAACTTGACGAAAGTCGATGACCCAGTGTACGAGAGACTTATCCTCCTTCTTAGGAACCCGTATGAAGGACTTTTGGCCGACTTCCGGCGACTGTATTCCGTCGGGCGGTCGCACACGGGCAATGTCAATATTGATACTTTCTGCGCAGGTACGACTTCCAGTCTTTTGATAATACTCATACTCACTGTGTATAACCGTACATCGGAACTAGCGAGGTGTACGACAGAGAAATGTTGCTAGCGAAGAGCGTGATCGCAAACGGGATCACTTAAAAAGCAACCATCGCCCTTTCATCAACTTTTTCTATGTTATTATCATGTCAATAGCTTTCCCAGACATAACTATTTAATGTCATATCCTGTTCATAGTCAGAGATAGCAAATATGTTACTAACAACAGCATTACTCGCAACTGTCATTGTTACTGTCCCTTGGATACAGAATGACAAGCACATATATTTTACTAAGTATGTGTGCTAAAATTACCACATGATGTTGATTATTTGAAAGTTATGAAGTAAACTATTACCTAACTTTCGATTTCGGCTCCTCGCTAGCAACATTTCTCCGCCGTACACCTCGCTAGTTTCCGTGTACGGTTATATACACAGTGATACTGGTTCCATGGACCTGTTCCGTTACGCTTCACTGAAGCGAAGCGGGACATATGCAGGGAACCAGGATTAGCTGAACTGGGTTTGGCTGTTCAGAACATGCATTCAACACAATTGTTTTGGCTTTTTTGACAATTGCAACAACTCATTTCATATCTTTGTGGGATTTGGATTTCTTCTGTCGACTCTAGCTGTTTCGACTATTTTACAAAGGCTTTGTTTTCGAGCGTTTGGTAGAAATAAATGTTATCTTCGCAAAACATAACTCTCACAAATCTGAATCACTGGCTCAATGAAGTCATGTTTCTCAGCGTCAAAATTGGTTTGATATAAGGGCCTTCTTAGGCGGAACGTTTCAAACGTTGTATAAGAATGTTGAAAGATCTACTAAGCTCAGCCGCAGTAGCCCAGAGAGCTTTCTCAGAGTAAGGGAAACGCTGCAAGGCTTAAAGTAACAAGTGGCACGAAACATGTCTTGCGGGAGAAGAGGAGACGTTCTGTAGTTTATTCTGTTGGACTTTACTTAAGTTACCATTAAAAGACCCTTAAATCTATTGGTTTTCCTGTTTTACAGAACAAAGTGGGTGTACGGTAAAAGGGGTCTGTATGATATGGATAAACATTGATTTCGTAGATATATTTATATATACAAACTGCATCATGATGTAAAAAATTTCACGCAAGTGCAGTGTCGTAAAATCACATCCAGAAATGACATCATCAAATAGTGTATCCGTAATTTTGTAGATTTATTGATGTATATAAAGTGTAACAATATATAAAAAGTTGCATGCATGTGTTTCTTGGCATCACCAAACAGTAAATCAGTTAACAAATGTAGTTGTACCACAATTATATATATAGGATGACTATTTGACGAAATGATGACATAACAATTCTTTTTTCAGCATGGGAAGACTATTTTACGGAACACGCAGATCTATTACTGACTTTTTATCTCTCCTGGGTGTTACATGGAAATATTAATTTAATATTCTATGATGATCTTCTAAATGACTTAAGGAAGGAACTTGTAAGAATATCACACTTCTTGAATCTATCATCTCCACTTACCGTGAATATACAGTGCGCTTCAGACAACTCGGAAGGATATTTTCGTCGAAAACACTTATCTAACATGCCTGTGGAGTTTTTCTACTCACCCCGAAAGAAAGAAATATTGAATCAGCTGATTCGGGAAATCAAAGAAATTCTCACAGAACGCTTTCCAGGGCAGACATTTGATATAATGAAAACATGGATTAAATGAATTTTCGATTGAATCATAGTCTGTCATCCAGACCCTAAGCAAAAATATTTAATTGATGACTAACCAAGTCTAGTAAAATATAGAAAGTCTAGATCGCTCAGCTTTTCTGAAGTTAAAGCATCAGAAGAAATCAATTTTGTTATAATACATAATTTCTTCTGAGATTCTTCTGAGACTAAATATTAGTCTAATTGAATCTTTCAAAATCAAGATCTGTAAATAGTGATCACATTGCAGTGATTCGATAACACATTCTCCTTATCCGGAAAAAAATGATATATTTCAATTAATATTGTCTAAATGGTGTCAAACGTCAGATATTGGATATATTTGTCTATTTTTTACTCATTCGATAACCATTTTAAGTACAACTCTGTTGACTATTAATAGCTCAAAAGCAAACCCAACTTCCACAGTTCAAAGCTTGATTACAGCAAGTTAAGGTGTTGTTAGCAAAGGGGTCGTAATTGAACAGCCCGGAACCGTTGCACAAACCACTAAGCCTTAGCAATATTAACAGATAGTAAGGCTACCTTAATATTAAGGTTGTTTTGCGCAACGGGACCCCGGTTCATCCATTGCCGGAAGATGAACATGATTATTTATGATAAAACAACAACACATCATTGAATTGACATGATTTAATACAAACCAAAATGGTTCTTGTGTAACCCGTATGCAACATTATACGAAATATTATGCATCATTTGTAAAACTTCAGAATATTGGATTATTCATAACAGAAGTCAACACAGGATAGGAATTCTTAGAACGTAATCTATAAACTATTTACATATAATTTGCATTGTCAACAAAAGGACAGTGTTTCGCAGTTTCAATTGCAAACTGTTATCATTTCAAACATTGACTTTATTTCGACTTATTTGTTGATTTCGCATCATTTTTATTAAAATTGGCCTAGTTCCATGGAATACAAGTTTTGATTTATTTACTCTATCGAGAATCGAACTTGCTCGGTCGAGAGGTTTCCTCTCCACGAGAGCATTTCGTATCTGCATAGATTTGGGTTTTTTTATTTGTTATACATTGGATTTTTTTTTATTAGAATTATTTTGTACAGTGTCAAAACATTTCGATAAATAAGTAGAATATCTAATTATCTCAAAAATAACTACAAATCGTCACTTTTAGAGGACAAGTTATCATACATATATATGTTATAGTTTTTCTTGTCAATATGTCAAATCTATATATATTTGGTAAAATTACATCAAAAGAAATGTTGAGGACCACCTAAATATGAGATATTGAAGCATCAAATGGGTGTTCATATGATCTACAGAATATTTTGCTGATGAATATCGGCGTGGCCCTTAACTTATTGTGTTGAGTATATGTTACAACTTAAGATCCTGAGTAACATGAAACGAGAAATCTCGACACTACTAAACGATGTGGAGTCAATTCATTGTTTTACCAACATATGTCCTCCGTTCCGTTTAGATGATTTTTTGAAAACAGCTATTGTTTTGGCAGCTACAGGTTTATTCATAATTCACCGGAAGATATATTCACTTTTCACTGGATACATAGAGATGACAAACAAAATTATTCTAAATTGGACCCCAATGGCACATTACAAACACTAGATATAGGAACTGATGAATTAACTAAAGATAATATCGAATAAAAATATTACAATTTCACTTTTTAAGTTTCCTTTGGCATGGGTTTTCCAACACAGTACATTGTGATACCAAGTTCAGGGGTCCGTTGCACAAAACGACTTAACACTAAGGTTAACCTTAGTGCCATCCTTTAATATTGCACTTAGGCTATCATAGTGACTTTCAGTGTTTTGTGCAACGGGTCCGGGTTCAATAATTTATCCGAACTGTGTTTCGTGTTGTGAAGTAAACAAGTGATACATGTGTACTTGTCAGATGGCATGAAATATCAAAAGCATGTAACCATTGCCATTAGTACAATATCAGTAACATTCTTGATATCGGACGTCTTATGCACTTTGTCTGGATAAAGTGATGTCAATGACAACCTGGACTGGCTGAAGTGATGTCAATGACAACTTTGACTGGCTGAGGTGATGGGAATCACAACTTTGACCGGCTGATAGTATGTCAATGATTTCTTGCCTGAACATGCTATAAAGGTATCGTTAACCTGTTTGTTTATAAATCGGGTTAAATAAGTAACAATATAAATTAATTCATACAGATATATATATACAGTTTACATCCTTCACGAATGTTGAAGACCCTGTGTTGATGCAGAAGGGACTCCAGACCAGCTGGAACCTTTGTTCAGTACCCCATACCCGCCAACTCTCTTACCGGGCTTACCCTTTTGGCATTCATTTGACAGTTTTCTGTTGTTCTGAGTTCAAAATTGTGACCGACTGATGAGAAGACTCTTGTTGCAAGATTTGAATTCAAATAAGTTTCCCTTTCGCCGAGAGAATGCCAAGGAATGATACTTCTTTTGATTCCTCATCTTATCTTCTGGAGAGATCGACGAGGCTTATTTTACCCATACCATAGTTAAAACGTCCTTGACCTTCGTCCTCAGGATATGGCGGAGGAGCAGCAGACATACCTTGAGCCGCTCTGAGCTGGTTGATCTCGTTCTGCATATGCTGGATACGTCGGTCATACCTATAATCAAGTTATGTTTGGTACAATATCTGCTATGTATCGAAAAGGTTAATATGCATCCGCCTGGAGTTAAACAGTTTGATAAATGCAAAGCCCCCGCAAGCCGTTCTGAAGTAGGAGGCTTTTCAATTATCTTAAATTAAATTATATTCAGCTGAATGAAAATGTAAACAATGTACTCATGTTCAATGGATAGACCTCCGGACCATAAATACCTCCGATTAAAAAATCAAATACAAGTTTTTCATAGAAGCAATACATTTAAATTTTTACCTTCAAATATTTTTATACAACAGCTTCAGGGTTCGAACGACGTCCTCCCTGGATCGAGCGCCCTACAAACTAAGACAGACCAAAAGGCCGTCATTTACACACCAGCAGCGTTCTTTTATGAACAGACAGACAGACAATTAACAAACCTTCGGTCATATCTGCCCTTGAAGCCGAGGGACCTGGCGTAAAAGCAGAAGTAGCATGTTCCTACAATACAGCAGAGAGCGAGGAACACGCCCACAATGGCCGAGATGATGGACAAGGCGAGGAGAGCGTCATGGTTGACCTCACAGTTCGCCGAGACTTTCTGGTCCGTGGACTGGCAGAAGATGATTCCCAACACGGATATGACCCCGCTCCCCAGGCAAACGGTGATGCACAGAACATTGAATACGTAGTGGCATATCACCTGCAATAGGAAAATAATACTTTTTTGTATATCACCTGCAATTAAACACAGACCATGTTGTATATCACCTGCAATATGATACAGACCGTGTGGGTATATCACCTACAAAAAGACACATAACGTTCTGGTATATCACCTGCAATAAAACATCCACGGTATATCATCTGAAAAGAGACACATAGCATTGTTTTATATTATCTGCAATAAGTCACATACCTTATGGGTATATAAACTGCAAAAAGACACGAAATGCAGTGTTATATCACCTGCAATAAGCCAAATAACGTTGTGGTAGATCACCTTCATTAAGACGAATACCGTTGTGGTATATCATCTTCAATATGACACATAACGTTCACTCGTTATAAGATAAATAAATTTAGTGGCATGACTACTTACAAATGCCTTAATTTTGTCTTCGACGTCATCTTTGTGAATGCCTTGCCTTGAAGCTTGGAACCCACAAACAGCGCCGATTGCAACCTGAAATAGAAACTTCGACATTCTGTGATATGAACAGTAGTTAGTATAAATAATGGAAGGTCAGGTAATCTCTATAGAGTTTATCAACTTATTGTTACTTAAAAAATGAACTTTTTCAAATATTGAACAAAATTACCAAACGACAATGGCAACGTTTTCAACTTTATTCCTCTGAAGAGGGTTGGTTTTCATAAGACTGTACAGCGATATAGCCTTTGGTCTCTAAACTTTAATAGAGTGGATGAGCTGTTGTTTAGCACTGTTTATTTTTATTAGCGGCGTTGCCAAGGTAAACATTATATTTATCATAATGATGACACTTTGGTATCGTTGCATGACATGCAACTTTGAGAATGGTAAAATCTCTGCGTCCTTTTCTGTTTATGAAGTTTGGGGTCATATAAACATGTACCTGCTTATTTTTGTCGGTAATATTCAAAAACGAATTTTTACCAAAATCCCGCTCCAAATTGGGGAAGCGATGATATAAGGAAACGTTGGCTTCTCAGCTGCTATGGCAACCAGGACAATGCCAGTGATGACGGAGATTCCAGCAAGACCAAGTTGTGCAAGACATATCTTCTGAAGGAACTGGAACCCCCGGTCTCGTAGCTTCTTCACCTTTTCTGTAACACAATGGGAGACATTATATTACGTTTTTAGGGATTTAAAGGCACCACTCGAGCGGCTTTCGTCCGCCATTTTGAAAGGTTAGCATTGCGAGAAAACAAATGTGATGTAATATGCTTATTCATTAACAAAATGTATTAATAACTACTTGGTTGATAAAAGAGGAGCATATTTACAAATAATTCACAATAAATAAGAAAGTTGCGACAGCATTTTTGTCGTAGTAATGCATTCAAAGATCGTAGCTTCGATGATTGGCTTCATTTCACGATGTTTTTATTTTTTGAGCGATACACTTTATTTTTATCAAATTGTCAAATCATTGACAACTAAAATGCTTATCTCACAAACATATATGGAATTAAATGTGAAATTATCATGTCCAAATCATATATAATTGTACAAAGGAAAGTCCTCCTGAATTTCGTTTCCACAAAAAATACCCAACTCGAATTGTCCCTATATAGGAGTGACCAGGTCAAAGGGTTTATTGGAAGGTAAATGAAGAAATTACTGAGTTTTTTTGTTTTTTCACACAAGACAAGAACAGCTCAATCACTCACACTCCCACAAAGAAAGGATGAACTCTATGATAAAAAATCACACTGAGGTGCGTCATAATCAAACTTATACCTACGCAAAGATGAAATAAACTTATGAATGATAAAAATTAAACAAATATAAGCTATAGACAAAATATTTAAAAAACAATTGGTAAAACATTAAAAGTTACTGGTCTACAATATCATGATACATCATCCATTTATGATAGAACTAAATGTTTTGGCTTTTACAAAAATATCTTGTCTTTTCAATATTGTATCTATCAATCAAAATTCTCCTAAAATGTTTCAGAAAACGATGACCTTCCAAACAGCTAAGAGTTGGCTAAAAACTAAGGATTCAACCTTTCATAACGATAGAATCTCCTTTACTTGCACTATTGCCTACAATGAAATTAAAGAACAAAACACATATTTAAAGGGGCAGTAGCAAGTTTTTTTGACAATTTTATATTTTCAAGTTTTCACTGATAACTATAAGTTAATGCTAAATGTATTACTTTGATAGTATCATAAATCTCATAACACAAACCAATCATCCATAGTCAGAGAACAAAGTATGAGGATTTACATAAAATCCATTGGCAGCCATTTTTGTGTGAACACCTTTAATTCATTTTGTGTAAGAAAAGGAATCGCATGGCTTAACTTTATATTGAAAATTTGATTTATTACTGCTCCATTTAGTTTTTATACATTGTCTAAAGATTGGAACCATTTATTTTCGTTTTCCTGACATCACCTTATATTCCCCCTAAAAACGTGCTACTGCCCGAGTTTATCATACGTATTTATTTCTTTGTTTATTTAATTACACAGTAAGTGATATATATTAACATATTAATATTTTCATCCGGTAACTTTGGATTTTGATGAAAAAAATCTTGAAATAATTTATAACTTTGATTAAAAAAATGAACTATATAACATCCTACAACTTTAATGAAAATCATTAATTCATCGTTTGATGAACAAATTGCCATGATTTGGGAAAAATAGCTTTAGCTTCTGTTCAGTGTAGAACTGCGGCGAAATATTTCAGCATAAATTGGTGTTTTCCACTGCTTTCAATAAATGTCATGATTAAAAGTTAAAACAAAGACGTCTTTATTCACTATTCATTATTTCAATCATAAAATTAATTAATATATCAATCTTTTACTACAATCGGAATGATTGTTAATTTGCTTGCATAATTAACACACATTAACCAAATTATCGGAATGGTTGTGATTATTTGTTTTTTTTTATCTCTACTTGGACTGGTTAAGTCTTGGCCTGCAATGTGGAAATGATTACACACATAAAGATCATATTTAACCTAATTGAATGACATAAATCGTAATTGTCATATCAAACGTGGTCAAGGAAATAACATAACATATTAATTCATGAAGAAATATATAATGTTGAAATGATAAACAAACAGGATCCCTTTGAATATTGATCTCAAAGGGACATAACTCGTATGACCTACATATAAATGTATTGATTACAATACTCAATACACTTAGATTTATTATTTAGCCTATTTTAAGTATAGGATATCCAAAAATAACACTCTCTAAGTTACCATGGCAACACTTGTAAATTAAAGAAGACAAAACGTTAACGTGATGTTCTCCAATTAAAAATCCTCGATAAAAAGACCTCCCATTACTAATTTTTTTTCACGCAGGTGTGCTAAGGTTTGTTCAGGTGTGTCCAGTTTGGAATTCGTTTACCTACCTCTCTCTTCCGGTGGTAGATCATCGAAACTGCCCATATTGAAGAATAAAAATGGTCACTTTAAGGGGAATGTCACATATCCGTCTTTTTTATTCAACAACATCACCACACCTTCGCCATGACAGGTAGATCAGTTCGTTCAACCTCAGTGCTTGTGTGGTTATAAATAGAACATTGTTTACTTTTGTGCGTGACAGTGCAAGACGTAGGTAGAGTTATAGATGATATGAGTGAAGTACAAATATCATATATAATTACTAAACAAATAAAGTAAAAGGGTCTAAGTGGACTTCCACGAGGTGATGTATTTAGAGTCTGACTGTTCCACCGAGACGGATTTGTTATAATGATTTGAAATCATCAAGACAGGTGCATAATATTATTTTGAATTGGAGTCGCAACTTGTGAGATACGAATTTTATTCATGTCAAATACATGTACATGAACTTTTAAGGACTAAAAGCTAGGTTTTAACGATTCGTGGCCTTTTGGTAAATTCCTTGATTTCCACAGATATGTTTAAAAGTGTTGAAGATAATTTGTCTTTGGAAATACATGGAACCGCCACAAGTATTCTTTAAAGTATAATCGGGTTGTACGTTATCGGCCTTTGAAATTCTTAGAACCGCCACAGACAAAAACATCAAAGTATACACGATGTATATGAACTGTTATGGTATTTTTTAAATTCCTGCATCAGTAACAGATATACTTCAGCGGAGTAAGGACGTACTTTCCAAAGATTCTATTTCTTTGAACATTCCTAGAAACGCAAACTTAGATAAGATTTTCGGTATTTGAAAATTCAGAACATTGCCACATATATCTTAAATAACGTGTCACTCAGGAAGGACTTTTAAAAGATTCTCGGCCTTTGAAAAATATACATTTGAAGTTCTCGTCATTCGAAAATTCCTAAACGCCACAAATATACTTTTAAAGCAATCTAAATAAATTTATTTAGATTGCCATTCTATAAAACGTCTTCTGTAAAGTGTTTCAATATGAATTATGGCTGACTTTTGGTTGTACATAATTCACCGAAAGCCTCATATTCTTAGTTTAAAGGGCTAGTACTTTTCAAGTTATTTACGAAAAACTACATACATGGACTCGTAAACATCTAAAACTTTTCTGATATCAGTTTTTAGTTCTTTGTGTCCCACGGTATTATATGTAAGATACACTCTACAAATTAGAATGGTTTGACGAGTAATTTCTTGTAACTCTACAATGCACGAGTAAAAAAGGTCTAAATATCTTAAAACAAATTTTTAGCGGTGTGCGCTGTTTGAATTTTCAGCGCAGTTATGTCCCCTGAATGCGAAAATGGCTGCAAGCTGAATCCCGAGTGATTTTGTGTGATTGGTTTAGAAGATGAACAAACCTAGGAGAAGGGTAACAGTCGATACTGGCAAGCCTGTTTCAGAAGAGTCGGAGAAGAGAAAACCCAGCGTCTTCGAGCGACTGGGGCCGGGGGGAGGCCAGAGAAAATATGAAGAGGCAGGTGCATCCAACAATCGCATGTTTGGCGTTTGGCTTGGGTTCTCTCACATTTGTTTCGCTTTCAAAATTTATTTTGATATTGTCAATTTCGCTTGGTTTTCTTCAGAGCTGCAACCAACAAATCTCTTAAATTACCAATTTTTCTGTTGAAAACATTTTTGATAGAGGTTTCAACCCCTGGCTATTCTTTGTTTATGGCATTTGACTTAGGAATAAGTTTAAATATTATTTTATTTTGTCAGTCTTAAGTTGATTTGTTTATGCTTTCACTTAGAATCCATTTCGAAATTTAACTTGCTGCATGATGTCAGCAAAAATAGTTTGTAAGCATCATTTATTGACAAGCCATTGGTGTAATCACAAACCACTAAGCTTTGGCAGTTGATTGCAGTGAATCAAATCACGGGCCTAATTGCTGCAATTGATTATAATTAGGCCTATAGTCGGTATAGACCCTTGCCAACAATAACCATCTTTTGACATGATATCCATAGACATTAATTTCATTCACTTGGTCTGTCTAATATTCTAATCATATTTTACTCATATGTTGCAAATCATCTTGCCAAGAACCCCTACTGTTTAATTTCAGTTTTAATTTTCAATTTGTATTGTAGAAATGACAAAAAAAATTATGACTACATATGAAAAATTATAAATTATGTAGGTATATTCATATGCAGGTAAATTTGATAACTATAGTTAATTATCAAGCCAAATATCATTGAAATTTAACCCTCCAAACTGACTTGATTTAAACTCTTGAGTCTGATTAAGGGGGTCTAACCCACGAAACATATAACTCCAGAGGTTCTCGGCCTCCTGCAAACATGTTCACCCTCCTTTCCCCCCTTGCTCCCCCTGCAGATAACTACATGTGTTTTTGTGGCTTTATCCTCCCATGATTAAAACTCAACCTGCAAACCAACCAGATTCCACCCCATGAAAATTTGCATGTAACAGTAACATGACAGTCAATGGGATTAACAAGTAAAGAATATACTCTAGTCTGTAGGTAACAACACACCCAAGCTAAGAAAGGTTGTTGGCTGGAAGGTTAATAAAGAAGTTTACTTTTGCTGATGAGTCCTAAACTGGGTCCCGTTCAACAAAACACATACAATTGATTGCAAATCTACAATTTGTATTAATCAATATTAAAAGAATTGGCAACAATCGATGGTTACTTGAAAACAGTTTATGAAACTCTATCAGTTGTGAAAAATGCAGGCAACCATCTTTCATTACAAAATCATATGATTTTCAATAGTAGAATTTTTGGATTGCTTGTGATGTTAAAACATGTTGGGGTTTTTTTTTAATAGAAAATATATTTATAAATCACACTGTATTTATGTTGTCAAATGGTTGTTTACATAGTAAATACATGAATCTTTGTACAGCTTATATATATTACATAAACAGTTACTTCATGTCTTTTTAAAAATATGTTTACGAATAAAGGGGAGAGTGTTTCCTGATTACTGGCTTCAAATCTATCTCTGTTAATTAATGTTATATTAGAAATCATAAAGAGAGAAATTTTGAAAAGCAGGAGATATTGGCCATTTTTCACATGGCATGAAAAATGGCCCATTAGTTTTTAAATCTAACTATCGATATTTTGTCCGAAAAAAAACAACGTATTCTGATAATAAGCGCCCTGCTCCAATAAGCGCCTTCGAGGGCTTTTAAAATTATAGATCTAATTATAAACCACCCATGTACCAGCGGTACTAAAATGATAAATTCAGCGTATTCCCTTTGTTAAGTTTGTTTCATGAGGAATTAAAGGATACATTAGCGGCAATGTTTCTTATTTTCTACTCGATAATGTGTAAATATGTTTTGAATGCCTGTATCAAAGACAACCTAAACACAGTTCCACTTCAGTAGTCTTTTTTTTTTCGATCGTAATACACACCACTTTAATAAGCGCCCATCCAAGTCAATTTTTGAAGAGCCCTGGGCGCTTATTAGGTCGAGTACGGTAGTTTAAACCCTGAAAATTGCCAAAAGTCAAAGATGTCTTTCCCTCTTCCTGTATATATTTTATTTAATTTTCTTCTCATTTCAGAGAGGTGACAAGTCAAAAAACACAAGTCAAAGTTTGTACCTGGATAAGTGTCGCCACTGGTTATTAACTGGAGATTGTCCATTTGGAGCAAAGTGCAAGTTCCAGCATGGTCCTTTTATAGCTAAACGTCCATCAAAAAGGTAAAAGATGTTTAATTTAAAGTCTTAACAGCCCTAGATATAACTATTAACTATTAACTGTCTATAGACAAATAACTGTCAGTTCAGTGGATTTGTTTTTCTATGAACAAGGGATAGAACTAATGTTGAGTTTTCAATAAGATAACACAGATTACGGTAATTTTCATTAAACGTGAAGTTCACAAATGGTAAACAGGAATTACTTGCCCCCAGCTTGGACCTATGGATCTACGGGGCTACCGTCGGACCTAGTGGAGGGGAAACCTATCGAAATATAAAGATCGATTCTCAATAGAGTTTATATTTTAAAACTTGAAACTTTTTACCTTATAATATAAATAATCGGTGCTCTCCTCATTCTCAATATTTGTATTTCAAATACTAGGTACTTAAAATTGCTGTCATATTTGACGTGTCATTTTTGTTGTTCAAACTAATTATTTGTAATCATATCTGTTTTAGCCGAGGAGAAGACGATTTAGCTGAAGATTTACGTTTGAAAGTTAAAGGGGGTGACCGTCACTCAGTTGGGTCGCAGTCACCAGAGAATAAGTCAGGGTCAAGGTTAGAATCAAGGTTAAGACACGATAAAGAGGCAAAGATAAAGTCCACTGTTGTGGTGAAGAAGTCAACTGGTCTAGATTCAGACGAAGAGGACTCCGAAAACTCTGATAACTGGGACGCAGAAGGTTTGTGTAGTCCAAGTTCTTAATCCAACCAGTTTGTAATACTATGGGATAAGTCATTGTCCTGAACCTCTGTCTGGCCGTAATCTTTCTGTTTCTGGAGCAAAACTTAAAAAGTGTAAGATGTTTCTCAATGAAATTACTTAAGTTCATCAGTCAGTACCTGTGTTGACATGTGGTTTGGGATTTTCAAATTGGTGGCATTTTTTATTTTTGTTGGTTTTCCTTGGAAACGTTACTCACAATTCTAATTTAGGACAGAACTCACAAACTGTAAGATTTGGCGGAATGGAAATGGTATGTAGAATAGACGGCAGGTGAAGATATGCAATTTGGTATTTCAACCTTTTATTTTTGTCGTTTCCTTGGAAATATCTTGAGAAGAACTCACAAACTGTAAGACCTAACTCAATGAAACTTGGTATCTAAATCAATCCGGAGCAAAAATCAAAATAAGATTTTGATTCAATGATTGAAACTTGGTATGTTGATTAGACAGCATATGTTGATCAAACACCTTTTGATGTTCTTACTTTCTTGGGATCTTTATTTCTGGCTAATTTATTTAACTTCAGATTTATTAGGGACTGGTGTAATATTTCATCCTCAAATGACTTCTGTCTAAATTTGCTTTAACAAATATAATATTGTCAAACAGTACATTTAAAAATTTGACATTACTAAAACGTTTTTGTCATGATTTATACTGACTTTGAACAAAAAAACATTACACTTTTCCTTTTGTAAATGTGAGAATGGGGGTAAGGAATTTTCCCTCAGACCTTCTGACTGGTTCTTTCTTTTTTTATATCTGAAAGAGGTTGATTTGAACCCTCTGAATCCTCCACTAAAAATATATTGTAACTGGATTATAAACCACAGTTGTTCTTAGCTGTACCCAGTACAATCTCATGAAGGAATGATAGCTTAAGGGGGTCTGCAACCTGAATTTTTAACTTCCAGTGTTTTATTAGCAGGGCCCCGAAATCGTAAATACTCGGTTGGGACGAAATCCATGACACAAACTTGGTACTGGTTGTCAGGTGTCAGCGGTTCGTAACCAAATAATTTTGTCCCTACCGAGCATTTACGACTCTTTCGGGGCCCTGCTTATAAAACTCTGGAAGTTAAAAATTCAGGTTGCAGATCCCCTTTAAAGGGGCATTAGCACGTTTTTAGGGGGTATATATAAGGTGATGTCACGAAAATGAAAATTAATGGTTCCAATCGAAAGACAATGTATTTAAACTAAATGGAGCAGTAATAATTCAAATATATAACGTAAAGTTTAGCTATGCGATTCCTTTTTCTTACACAAAATGAATTAAAGGTGTTCACACAAAAATGGCCGCCAATGGATTTTATGTTAATCGTCATACTTTGTCCTCTGATTATGGATAATTGGCTTGTGTAATGAGATTTCTGACACTGTCAAGATAATACATTTAACATTAACTTACAATTATTAGTGAAAATTTTAAAATATAAAATTATCAAAAAACGTGCTACTGCCCCTTTAAAGGGGCAGTAGCACGTTTTTAGGTGGAATATAAGGTGATGTCAGGAAAATGAAAACTAATGGTTCCAATTGAAAGATAATGTATTTAAACAAAATGAAGCAGTAATAATTCAAATACATAACGTTAAGTTTAGCCATGAAATTCCTTTTTCTTACACAAAATGAATTAACGGTGTTCACACAATGTGGCCGCCAATGGATTTTATGTGAATATTCATACTTTGTCCTCTGACTATGGATGATTGGCTTGTGTAATGAGATTTTTGACGCTGTCAAATCAATACATTTAGCATTACCTTACAATTATCCGTGAAATATTTAAGGTATAAAATTATTAAAAAAACTTGCTACTGCCCCTTTAATATAAAACTAATTATTTTCAGTCCTCGACTACAAGAAGGAATTGGAGTTAGAAAAGAAGAGACAGGAGATCCAACGAGCTCTGAGTCAGCTCGCCGCGTCCGACGGGGAGGAGAGAGAGAATATCACTATCGAGACGAAGGTTCACTCGAAAGATAAACCAATAAGGGTAAGAGCCTTTGTTACAATCCACACAAACATTTAAACTCTTTATCCAGGGTTTGTAAAGCCTGAAATTTGGTAGACCTCTCATGTTTGTATTCATTTATACATCTGTATACTTACATCAGGAATAAAAAATTTGAATTAAGCCCGAAATGTTTTTGGAAGTCAACTAATGGAAGATTTTCTGATGCTGATATTATTGTATCATTAGGTTATCTGAACAATTAAGGATTTCCATCATTTCATTAGTTCCTAGAGGGGGTCCTTGGGACATTTGCCTGTTCTTTTGGCTTGGTTTCCCTTGAAATTAATACATATAGGATACTTTTGCTATTGCATAGTACCCATCTGCTTAAAATTTGTCAAATTGACATCAGCTGAACCCGTAGGAACAACACCGACTTAATTTTAAAAGAATATCAGAAAATGTCATTGGTCATAAATCTTTTTATGTTTAATGTACAATTCATCAGAGCAAATCCGCGAGTAATGAAGTTATATTTGATGATTGGTTAACTTATCATAATTATTTATGTAAATGTTTTTCAGGAATCTGTCAGTTTTGCCCTTAAAAAGAGCAGACAACTACCCTTGCAAGTGAGTATTTCTTTATTTGTATTACAGTAGAACACGGATATAGCGAACACTGGGATATAGCGAACACTCGGATATAGCTAGCGAACAAATTTTCAAGTCCTGTCCCTATATAATATCATTAAAATTATATGCGTATAGCGAACACCGGATATAGCGAACTAAATTCTGTGGTCCCTTGGAGTTCGTTATATCCGAGTTCTACTGTACTTATAACTCAAGGAAAGTTATTGTGGTAATAACCAAATTTCGAAATATGAAAACGATGCTGATGAGAAAAGTATTGACATGTATGCAGTTTAATCATTTTCACCCGTATAAGATTTTCCAAAAGCAAACCGTCTCATATGATAGTCCATGGGCTTCTATTCCGAATTATTTTCCAAATACAAGCCCATTGGCTTCTATTTAAAGTATGGTCAAATAACAGTAGCCTCTCTCTACATTAATATTATTCAATTTTACCACCAGTATTCCTTCCATATTTAAAGGGTGACTAACATTATATGTTTGCGCTGTGGAAAATGTTATTAACAGTTTGCATATAGAACAGTTGAAACTTCCAGAGGATGAAATTTAAAGAATGAATGCGGTACCTTATTCTTTCAATATAAGCAGTGATAAAAATAAGTTATGAGATTACCCTATGATCTGTCTCCTTAAGAGTCTTTGCAATTTGTCGTTTTCAGCGGTACTGCAAATCATATGAAAAAAAATCCTTCTCTTCTTGTTTTGTGATTACATTTTCTTTTGACTGTGTGATGAATTTCTTTTTATTTGTGAAAGAGATTGGATTTCTTTAATTTGTAACAAATCTGGCCTACGAGTCTAACACTTGAAAATCGTATTTTGACTGCTCTTATTTGTTGATTAAATTTTCAGACATTCTCTAGTGACAACTCCAACTCTGACAGCAGCCCAGAGAGAAACAAAACACAACTGAAGAAATCTCCTAAGAAAATTTCACCTCTCAGTCTGGGGTGAGATTGCTTACAATTCTATCTTTTTATCCCACTGGCATGTAATACTTTGGGATTAATCATCGTCCCGTCTTGTCCTCTGTAACCATTTAATCTCTTGAGCTTAACTCCACTGTAAGACCTAGCTCAATGAAACTTGGTATGGGATTAGTCAGCATGTGAAGATGTGACTTTGGACTTCCTGCTCAGTTTTTGAGTTCTGCTTCTTAGGGAATGTCAAAACAAATTTGTCTGGTGATGAATTTTGTGTCGTAGTTTCTACTACTAATTGTCTAGTTTAGATATTGATCAAATGGTTTCCGCCCTTGTAGTATATAAAATAGATTGGAAACCTGTCCTGAATATTAATTTGTCAATTCCTTAGGGGAAAATAAAGACAAATATTGTAAGTTACTACAAAAAGTAGCCAGTTTAAGGACTGGCGGTCAGGCTTTATATTAAACATCGCCATTTTGCTTGGATGAAATGAAAAATATAAACTATTTCTCATGTCAGAAACACAGTGAATTTTGAGCATGAGGGTTTTTTTTATTTTAATGATATTGTTGAACAAGTTTCCTCAAAGATACAAAGTTTTAAGTCTTACATAAACTGTTAATAGTTTAAGGGATAGTTTATGACAGTTTGAAAATCCTTCATGGTATTTTTTGGGCGATGGCAAAAAAAACAGAAATTCTCAAAAATGTTACATGTTACAAATGATGTTTTCATTCTTCAGGAAGAAGAAGATAGAGAAGAAGAAATACAAGTTCCAGAAGTCGCCTGTTATTACACAACCAAACAAAGGTCCCAGAACTCCTAGTCCTTCCGAGATGGGCAAGAAAAAAGAACACAAGAAAAAGTGAGATGATAATTCAAATTATAAGGATAATATTAATGCATATTTCCATCGCACACAAGCCATGTTCGTAAGCTTGCTACAATCGAAGATTTTTTACCAGAGCATAATTCTACTATTAGTAAACCAAGCATCAACAAATTATAGGAAATTTTAAGACGTTAAGATATTGATGAGATCCCAATATATTTGATATTTGATTATCTCATTGTTCTCTTGTTTTCCCATCAGATACGACACTGAGGATGACTCCCCTCACAAGATAAAACACAAGAAGATGAAGAAGATGGAGAAGAGAATGGACAAATCTCCAGAAGTTGAAATCCCAAAATCAAAGAAGAAACACACTGCACGCATCGACAAGTTTTACTCTGAGAAGCCGCCAAAGGCTGACAAAAGACTCCTAAGCCCTGACCTTGGCTCGCCAACAGGTAAAAGGTCACATAGGTCATGGTCACCATCAAGGTCAAGGTCACGTTCAAGATCAATCACTCCAACACCACCAAAGAAGCAGAAGAACGTTTCTCCAGGTTCTAAAGAGAAAGTCAAAGGTGAGAAAGTTAAGCAAAAGAAGAAGAAGGGGAAGAAACTCAGTTCCGACGGTGGTGTTAAAGACGGTAGAGTGTCTCCTGTGAGAATAAAGAAGAAGAAGCTGAAGACAGACTTGCCGTTCCCGATTAAACGTGATATAGAGGAGGACCTTCCAGCAAGACACTCAGATTCCCCCGGCTCTGAAACCCTGCCTCGCTCCCCAAATGTGGTGTCCCCCCGAAGAGAGAAACCCCCCGAAAGGGAGTTCTTCAAGGGCATGTTGAGAGATCGGGAGGATGAGAGGAGGGAACTCATGGGGAGGGATATGGGCAGGGATATCGGCAACAGGTAGGTGCAATCTTCATACATGTTCTAACTCTCTTTACAACAGTAACCACGCCGCTAATGGCTGAATTTTTTTCCAAGCGGCATCAAACAATTACTCACTCACTCACAACAGTAACAGTATCAATGTCTAACACTACTAGCAAATGTTCTGATGTGATATGAGGTCATTTATTTACAAAAATCACTTCTCTGAATCGTAACTTAAATTCTGATAATTCAGTTATCTTTAAACTCCATATGAATGTTTTGCAAGATAAGTGTGAACAATATTTGTGAAACATGTGAGAATTATTTTGTCATGAATGTTTTAGGAAAACAAAGAGAAAGCGGTCTGAATCACCCCAACCACGTGAACGGTTTGTGCCCGAGCACGGTGCTGACGTAGGCTTCAAACAGAGGAAAGCAGTTCCTAGCCAGGACAGGAAGTTTGCTCGTAAAGACACTTATGGAAGTGAGCCTGAGCGACCCAAACATGGTGACGAGCGAATGAGACGTGGATCACCAGATTCCTTCCGATCGGAGGAAAGATCCCCAACTCCTACCCCATCTGGTAGGCGAAATCTTTCACCTGACGTTCCTCCACAAAGGTCAAGGTCACGGCGAGATCGTGAAGATGAAATGGAAATGAGTCGATCCAGAGATAGACGTTCGTCTGAAGATAGGCGAATGGGCAAAGAGTCAAGAGAAAGACGAGATGACCTTGACCAAAGGGGGTCATCAGGACAGAGAGAGGCTGGATACAGAGACAGGTATGATCGGAACGAGGAGCACAGACCAGATCAAAGAGAACAGAGGGAAAGATATGATGAACGGTTTCAGGACTTTCAGCAGGAGAGATTTCCTGAAAGGTCACGTTTTCAGGATGACCGGGAACAATTTGATCAGAGAGATCGGCATAGGCATGAGCAGAACTTTGAAAGGGGTCGTGACAATAGACAGGAGCGGTTTGAATCTCGTGATAGGTTCCAGCAGGATCAACAGAGAATGCATCAAGGTTTGTGGGTCCATACATTGTCAAAATGCTACCATTCTGGTCCATCAGTATGTAAATAGTCTGGTAGCTCCTTTACATACCAATTATTATCAGAAATTTAAAAAACGGCAAAACTATTCATAACCCATGTTTTTAACCAATGAGCCAAAGCAAACTATTTTTGACTCCATGCAATGTTGTCTGTGACACTGCTTCCATTTTAAACAGCAATAGCAGTAGCACGGCCTGAACAAATTCTCATTGGCTAATTTTAATGACATTCAAATGACCTCACATCTGGCTGAATATGAATAATTTCACTAAAAGGCTATAGATAAAATACTAAACGGCTGAAGATACCAGGGTATATGTAGAGCTAAGCAGATATATACATACACTGATATAGCAGGATGGAATGCTAAACTACTATCAGACTTGTTGACTCAGAAAATATTTCAGGTTGTCAGTTTTTCATGTTAAACTCTCTTTATAAATAAAATTATGATAGGTATTCATGTATCAAGTGGATATTTCCATATATTTAATTATGATGTCGATTGAAAAACACCTCCAGAAAGCATTTTTCTAGCAATTTCAACAGTACTTTACATGTTCATTGCAGTGTTCTAAATATTTCATGTCAATCCATTCTTCGACATATACGTTTTCTATTTTTTCAAAAATCCTCGTTTCACTGTCCTCATCATTCTATTGATGAAGATAAATTATGTTGTGACTTAAAGAAAATATTTGAAATCTTTTTCTGATGTGATTTTAATTATTATTAAACTATGATAATGATAACCTTGTAGCACCTGGTACTTACAAAACAACAAAATATGATTATTTAATTTTCTTGTGTAGGTCAAGGTCGGGAATTTTTTGGTGAGCGCGGAAGAGCCGGAAGAGGAAGGGGGCGTGGCTTTGACGGTTTGGAATATTCTTCTTAATGTTAACAAAATAATCACCATTTTATTATTTTAATCAGGCTTTGCAACGCGTTGAACCTTTTGACAAAGTGCATAGAATTTATGAAGCATCAATGATGGACAAGACCTTTCTTAGACACACGAGTGTAAATAAATCGTTATTATTATTCATCCATATTTTGTATAGTCGCAAATGACAGAGAAATTGCCCATAATGTCTTAAACCATAACTCATTTTCTTTAAGATTTCATCAATGCACAATTCAACATAGACTCTTTTATCAGAGTCCTAATCAAAATTTATTTTATGTTATAGCCTTTCAAGAATTCGGAAATGATCGCCAGAGTCGCCGCTCTGAATGGGAGGACCGGCGTCGTGGAGAAGTATTTGGGCAGGGAACACGTGACTGGGGCGACAGACATGACGTGAGACGTGACATGTCAAGGGAGGAACGATTTGAGAATCGTCGTGAAGATCATCGATTTGAAGACAGAGGTTTCCGTCGTGATGAAGAGAGACAAATGGGACGAGATGGTCGACCAATGAGCAGAGGAAATGATGGGCGCTCGATGGACAGAAATGTGAGAGAAGGATGGAGGGGAGATGCCAGGGAAGACAGAATGGGAATGAGAGATGAACGAATGAGGGACAACCGGATGGATGATCGTAGGCGACACAGCCCCTCTCCTTATGATAAACGTGGATATAGAGACGATAGATTTCCTCATGACGAGAGAATGTTTGGCAGAGAAGATCGTGGAATGGAGGATCGAATGAGAGAGGATAGAGGAATGATGGACAGAGGGAGGGAGGACAGGATGAGAGATGAACGGGGCATGGAGAGGGAAATGCGAGGGATTGATAGAGGAAGGGATGAACGAGGTCAAATGGATCGTGAACGAGGAATGATAGATAGAAGAGACGACAGAGGACAGATGGACAGAGGAAGAGATCAATCAATGGAAGAACGTGGACGAGGAAATCGTCGAGATGAGAGAATGGGGATGGACAGAGGGCGGGAAGACCGAATGAGAGATGACCGGGGTTCTTTGGAGAGGGCAGATGAGAGAGGATTCCCTGATGACAGAAGGAGAGATAGAGGAATGAGGGAGGAAAGAAGAGAAGAGAGGCCCTTCAGAGATGAAGAAGAAGAAAGGTTTGGTAGGGATGACAGAAGTTTCCGTGGTCGAGAGTTCCGTGATGATCGAAGTGGTCGAGAAGATCGAAGAAGAGAAGACGGCCGAGATAGACTCTCTCGGGCAGATTCAAGTCCAGAAAATGAACAAACACCAGACAGAAGGTCCCGGGATGACAGGATGGACAAAGAACAGGACAGAGTCTCTCGAGAAGGGAGTCCTAAAGAGGAACGTCCAAGAACATCAAGCTCCAGATCAGAGAGGTCAAAGGAGAAGGGAGCAAGAGATGATAGGAGTAGTGAGAAGAGCTCCAAAGATTCCCGAATGTCCAGAGATGATAAAGCTAGAGAAGAGCGAGGGAAGGAAGATAAGGGTGAGAAGAGAAGAAAGGAGGAGAGATCACCGAGACGAGAGGTGGAGGACAGGTCACCGAGACTGGAGGGAAGGAAGGAAGAGAAGGAACTGTGGCCGGTGAAGGCGGAACACAGCGAGGAGGAGAGTGAGGGAGGAAGGAAGGAGGAACCGCGTAGTAAGGAGACCAGGTCAGTTTCTAGAGAACTGATAAGGAGTTCTGTTTCACTCTGTTTTCGGACATTTAGGAAAGTTAGGGAGGTCTGATGAGAACTAATTGTTTGGGGTTTTTGATGACTATGTTGTCTTGTTGCACATTAATTTGATAATGTAAAGCACAAATAGTTGTTCTATCAATGAAGCTTTGATTAGGTGCAAAGTCCATAAAAATAACAATTTCAAAAATGATTTCTCAGCCATCCATAGTTGTTCAACAGATGGTTGCGTAAGATGTCATGGAAACTCATCTTTTTATACCTCGTGTTCCAAGTGTTATCTGACTTATTAGCATCATTATGCACTTTGAGCATCCTGTGGCATGGAAAAATTAACATACAAGTACTCAATAATTATCATTTTCTCTCAGATTTTGATTAAATCTTTGACAAAATCCCTCAAGCTGTATATTCATCAAATTTGTTCCACAGAAAAAGAAACTATGAAAAGGAAGAGATTACGGTGTCGCCAATCCCTAAACGACTGCGAGACATTTCTCCAACCAGCTCCTGTCGCAGTAAGGGAAGCCACAGCAGCAGGTATCGAACAAAGGAGCGAGACGTGCCAAAGTCTCGTCGCTGTGGTGACAGTGGTTCCGACAAAGAGGATCATGGGAAGAAGGGGAAGGGAGGAAGTCTAGAACGAGAGAAGAAGATGAAGAAGAAGGATAGCGTTCCTCTTGAGAAGAAGACTGAGAAAATGCGAAGCGTCAGTGTGAGTAGTTTCGACTCGACTCCCAGATGATTCTCTTTATCAGTATCAATTATCCCAGAATACTTCTTTGAGAGGCATTTTAGAAGTTGAATGACAATAATGCTGAGGAGTATATGGATGACAACTTCTTTGTTCATTGTATGCGACGTTTCGAGACAGATTCTTGTGTCGTTCTCAAGCAGAGGAAGAGTAATGATGTAGGGGTTATATATAAGTAAATAGTACAATGCACAACTTAATGAAAAGAGTAAATGTAATTAGAGATATGTGATAAAGAGGCAAGTAATGTACAATGCAATACTGGCCTATTTGTCACGTATCTCTGTGTAATTACTCTTCCTCTGCTTGACATATGTACATATATAATTACCGTATATGACCGGGTATAAGCCGACCCCGCATATAAACCGACCCCCTTTCTCAACCCCCCAAATTCCAGTCAAAACCGAGTATCTCATGTATAGACCGACCCCCCTCTTCGCAGCTCTATTTTGCTGACAGTTAGTCGATATGATGCCCGTTGCATTGAAACTAAAAGCTCATGAATCATCAAATGACACGTTAATTTTAAGACGTATATTATTTTAAAAAACTATAAAAGCAATTATAAGTATTCACTTACGGTGTTTGTTGTTTGTTTTAATCATATAACATATTATTATCGGCAAATTGTTAACGAACGACAGTCAACAACCTTTGGTGCATGAAGTGTTTGCTGGAAATGAGATATTTGTTACAAGCCTTTTCATTGGCTAAATTATGTAGGTCAACCAATCAGCAAGTCGGTTTAAAAAAGATCTCGAAACATAAAACGTGGTCGTAATAATTTCATGACAACATTTTGTCGATACAATATTAAATGTGTAAATATATCAGATTTTCTTACACGTTTTCTACATTTTATTTTTTCAAAATTAACATGTAGTTAATTGAAATATTTGTGTTTATAAAAGTCGAAGAATAACGATCAGAAATATAACCATGAGCAAAAGTTTATAAAAGGAATGTTATTCGTCGTCACGAAATTACGATTGAAATTCACAGTAATGTAAAACATCGTGCTTTCACGAGTGTATCTTTGACAAAGATTTGATTGAATTTCGATCAGATATGATTGATAAGTTTGGAAATATATCTTAATAATACTTTAAAATGGACAAAAAGCCTTTTGAAGTGATAACTCTTGATAATATTTGAAAAACCGGGTTTCAATTGCCGATCGTGGATGCGAGTGAAGCCACATCGATCTGCCGAAATCTAACAGTACGTGAAGGTTGCTTGAATATTTCATATTAATATAATTATCTTTATATATTTATTTATATAGAAATGACCTCGATGATTGTGCATGTTGCTTCCTGTGTAAACATCGACTCGCTAACTCGCTGGGCTGACGATACTCGTGCTTGGTCTCTTGATTTTTTTCATCTGCATCATATAACTCAGGTATAGACCGACCCCCCTCTCTGACCCCCTAATTTCTGGTGTCAAATTCTCGGCTTATACCCGGTCATATACGGTATGCTTTATAAGAGGGAAGTATTGAAAAGTGGATTTGGATTTTGTTAACAACCCAATTGACCTGAGGCAGGTGATTATTAAATTTAATGAGGTCTTAGACCAAGAAATTATTCATTGATAGATTTAGAGTGTATCTCAAGCCTTAATTTTATTTTGCTAAAATATCCAAGGCTCAGAAAACATTTATGCAAAATAAATACTAGAGTATTTCTTAATGGATGTTACTAAATTTAATAACAAATATCTTACCCATAAGATGATGTATATTTTCAAACATTTGTACAGATTAAATTTGTACTTTTTTTTCATGTGTTTTTCATTATTTAGCCGAGACCTCTCAAGGAAAAACCAGACGAGAAGGGTGACAAGGGAAGGTCAAAGGCCAGAAGAAGGTCAAGGTCAGCTTCAAGTTCAAGGTCAAAAGATCCTCAGAAGGAAACCAAAGAAGTAACATCTGAACCAGTCAAGAAAAGTAGGTTTACATTTCAAAATGAAGTTTAGTTTAATTCAGATTTATTTAAGAGGTCAGCGAGCCCGCCTTGTTTGTGTGATTTTAGAGATACTAAGTGTCTTCGCATTGCAAAACTTGCAGGTTGTTTTTTCTAACCACAAGCCCTGCTTGCTTATAGAGACTTACAGATATTCAAACACACTTCAGAAATACAGATTTTTATGGAAAAACTTACATTTGTTTTCTTTTTTAGGTGAAGATAATCTCTTTGATGAAGATAATATTTCTGCAATTGTCTCCCTTGGTGGAAAGTCATCACTTGCAGAAGATGAAAAAGGTAAAAGAAGTACCATATAGATGTTTTACTTGATCAGATAATAAGTCAGTCAGTTATGGCTTTTAAAGAAATAAACATTCAATGGATTCTTCAAACAGTTCAAATAAACTTTGACAGAAAAAAATTGTTCTGTATTATCATATGAAACTTCTTAGTCTTTAATTAACTATTTCCTAAATCTGAATATTTTAGAGCATTGTCTCTGCCTGGATATGAACTCAACCCAATAAGGAGTTTCCTCTGAACAACAGTATGAGAACAAGAAATGTCAAATAGCCTCTTATCATCTTTGTATTCGAAATGGCAAACTTACGAACCTAATAGAACAATAGAGTGACGTCACTGGAGGTTTATAACTAAGGAGAGACGATGGATTGAGACTTGTATTCCTGAACACACAGACATATTGATACCTAGTTAACAATTATGAAAAATTATGATTTTTTTTTTAGCATCCGACATCCAAAGTATTGGTTCGGTGCCATTCAGTGATTGGTCAGAGGATGACATGGCTGACAATATTCTCAATCAAGCGGAGGCAGAGGTATGTCATGTTGCCTCCTTTCACAAAGCAACATTTACTAAGGTTGACCTTAACTCCCATACTTCAACATTGTACTAAGGCTACCTTAAGGACTTGTGATCACCTTTGTGCTTTGTGAAGGAGGCACTGGTATCTTGTTTTGTAACATATAACAAAAGTATTTGCATGCAATAACAAAGTATTTGTGTTGTCACTTCGTTATTTAAATCATCCTTATCCGTGCCTGCTTGACTTTATAGGAAATCATGGTTGAAATGACAACAGTTGAGCTACTTCAAGCAAATTTCAAAACAAAAACTGAAGGCATGTGAAATATGATAACATTAATACATTATTGAACTCTATAGTGCCTAATTTCCAATAATAAAAGTTCCTAAGTGAAAATTTTGAGAGTTTTTGTGACATCAGAAGGATTAATGTTTGATCGGGCTGGAAGAAATGTGTTTTAAAGGGACTCTTTAATTGGGCTTTATGATATTAGGAACATGAGTCGGAAATCATATTTTCACATTAGTAAGCATGTAAACAAATTTGAAATATCATTGCTGAATAATTTTATTCATTTGCTTTTTTGCTTGCTTTTGAAGCTTGAACGCCAGAAGAGAAGTCCCAGCAGAGTCAGTGCAGGAAGTAAAAGCAGTGCCCTCGACAGGAAGTCACATGACCAGTCCGCGCTCTTCAAAGAAAGGTAAGGTTTCAACTTTCAATTTCCTTTCTTGCTTCGGGTCAAGAGATCAATGGTCCCCCAGCTGTTTGACAACTTTGTCTACAGTAGAGAACTGTTCTACGCGCAGTCAGGTTTGGGTGCAATGCTACTCTGATTTTCAGCGAAGTACCATTAATAGTTATCGTGTTCCAGCCGATTCTCGCAGGTTTCATTGTATGCAATGAATGCATAGCCACAGTAGTGTTATGGGCTTTCTCCCTGCAATAATACTAGCAGCAGTAATATAATCACCTCAACTCACCTTATTACAAGAAGAATCCATTGGATGTAACACAATTTTAAAAAAGGAATTTATGATTTAAGTTTTGATACCTATGGTAAGATGAAAGAATCAAGAAAAAATCTTCCTGTCCCCAATGTCACCTTGAAAATATGGCTTGTCATACGAAGCCAGATGAGATGTAAACACATCCTCTTTCTAAATCTCTTCATTCCTTACTCCATAGGTAAAGAAAATAACAAAAGCAAATTTTATAGGGAGAGAATAACACAAGTAAATTTCCTAAATAGTCAGAAGAGTTATTTTTCACTTATAGCTGCACCATTCGTGAAATATAAAATTTCTACTTCCCTCAATGAGTTAAACATGGTAAAAGTCAACAAATCTTGATATCCTTAATTCGTCTCTGTCACAGACAAAAGGAATCTGTGGTTCACCAAGGGGACGGAGATGTTGACCGGTCAGTGTCGGACAAGTCCCGGTCAGCCCCGGATCCCGGACCCCTGGAGGAGGAGATTGAAGGACTGCCGGAGTACGAGGAGATCTCGTCAGATGAGGAGGAGTTCCTGGAGGAGGAGACCGATAAACCCCAGAGTAAGTGGAGGAGCCTCCTCATTTTCTTATACAGTGGATGGTGTTCTTGACAAGATTTCAGTATCTGTTGGAGTCATATATGGATAAATATGCAAATTAAAGGTCAAAGTTGGAGCTCCTTTTAAATATTCTAATTTGTTGGTTGATATTTTGAGGAGGGGACCTATAAACCCCAGAAAAGGTGAAGGAGTTAACACATTTTTAGCTCATCAGGACTGAAAGTCCAGATGGGCTTATGGCATGGCCCGTCGTCCGGCATCCGTCCGTCGTCCGTCCGTAAACTGTTGACACTTTCAACTTCTCCTAATGAACCATACACATTAGAGAGCTGAAATTTTGTGTACAAGTACCTTAGCATATGGAGATTCTAATTTGTAACTTTGGTGACCCTGTGACCCCAAAGAGGGTCACAGGGGTCACAACTTTAAAAACCTATTTTTATCTTGTTCTCCAGTTCCAAAAGGACTAGAGAGTTAAAAATGATATGTGCAGACTCCTTGGCCAATGGGGATCCTTAATTGTAGATTTCGTGACCCCATGACCCCAAATAGGGTCACAGGGGTCACAACATTAAAAACCTATTTTCATCTTCTTATCCAGTTCTAAAAGGACTAAAGAGTTGAAAATGATATGTGCAGACTCCTTGGCCAATGGGGATTCTAATTTGTAACTCTGTTGACCCTCTGACCCCAAATAGGGTCACAGGGGTCACAACCTTAAAAACCTATTTTCATCTTCTTCTTCAGTTCCAAAAGGTCTATTGAGCTGAAAGACTGCATGTAGACTCCTTGGCCAATTGGGATTCTAAACTGTAGGTTTTGTGACCCCATGACCCCAAATAGGGTCACAACCTTAAAAACCTATTTTCATCTTCTTCTTAAGTTCCAAAACGTCTAATGAGCTGAAATTATGTGTGCAGACTCCTTGGCCAATGGGGATTCTAAATTGTAGATTTTGTGACCCCTAATAGGGTCACAGGGGTCACAACCTTAAAAACTTATTTTCATCATCATCTTTAGCTCCTTAAGGTCTATTGAGCTACATTGTTATGTAGACTCCTTGGCAAATTGGGATTCTAAACTGTAGGTTTTGTGACCCCATGACCCCAAATAGGGTCACAGGGGTCACAATCTTAAAAACCTATTTTTCTCCATTAGATGACAGTCTATGGCAAATTTATTTCTCCTTGGATATTTTAGTGTGGACTTCTTTCACTGTCTGATATTGGCTATCTAGAAAGTGTTGAATAATAATGCCTGATGAGCTACAGAGCCAATGGCTCTATTTTTCGTATAGTTTTTCATTGTGAACGTTTTGAAAATAAGTCTTTCTTTCTAGATTAGCTGATTTATTACCTATGAGGGCAGACGATACAGGGTTAATATTTTTCATATAATGCTCCAGGGCAAATTATCACTTTTATATTGCGAAGCCATTGCTTTGATGTAAAGGTTGGACAGTGAAACAAGTTAAAAGATGCTATAGTCTTTAAGCTTTGTTCCATTAACTGCATATTTCAATTGGACAAAACATTTGCAGTGTAACATGACGTCTCTATATCTCTAGGTATCGTGAACATCCTCGACATCGACTGGTCGAGCTTGAAGGAACCAGCCAAGCCCAAATCGAAGGGTTCTGCTCTACAGCGCTTCACCCCGGCAAATATCTTCTCTCAGCTCGGGGTTTCACGAGCCTACGCGGGCGACGCCCTCTTTGAGAAGATACAAGCTGTCTGTCAGAAGGAACTTGACGACAAGGCTAAAGAAGAGGCGGACAAAGGTAAACATAGCTTTAGTGGTGCATGTTACCCCTTGACTCTATATCTTATTGCATTGTTGTGGTTCGGCTGCTTTAGTCATCCTGAGAGCTATGCCAGCTGAAGCATCAATACTCCTGGTAGGGTCACCAAAACTGGCCAGGTCCAAGGATAGCTCCCGGGCCTACTGTTAATCTCTCAATATATTTTTTCCGTCACTTCCTTTATCCTTTCTACCCTTTTTCTCCCTGATCTGTTTATCTCTTTTTGATGGCAACATAGACATGTTAAACAGCTTAAATATTGCTGAAAACATGATAAATCAAAATCCCTCACTCAGGAATACAAAGTGCATGGTACATTAGATAGTGAGTAAAAGTAACATTGTTACGGTTAGGATCACAGTAACTGCCATGGTATTAATCTTTAAGTCTTGTGCATGATTAAAACCGAGTCCCTCATGATTTACATTCATTCAAGATATTTTTCAAAAAAGGTGATATGTTACTGGATATGAGTAATAGTAATCATCAAATAATCATTCATTTTTATAGATTATAAGACAACTTTTGTAAATTCACAATGACTTGTTATTTACCTTGTTGGCGTTTGTATAAATGATATATATATATTTTTTGTAAATTCACCATGACATGTTCTACATCTTGTATTTTGGAGCGGTATTAACATAAGCTTTTAGCTTGTTTACCAATCCAATTCTTTATTGAAATAAATATGTTTAAACCAAATAATCATTCTCAAAACTCAACATACATGGGAAATACCTCAATGTAGCAGAAATTAATAGTATCAAATATCAAGTAAAAATCTGTGGCTGCCATTTTTGTGTGAACTCCTATCATTGGATGATGGGAAGTGTATTGGCATCGCTATAACCAAAGACACTGTTTAAGGAAGACAAGAGTAATTCTATGGATGAACAACTTCTTTATTGGATGGTGGCGACGTTTCGGTATAGAATTTCCCGTTTCCGGCTATCTATGAACAGAGATCAAGGCTATTACATCCCATCAGCTTACAACCATTTAATCCGCCCATAATTAATCCAATCAACTCAACTGGCTTCACTAATCTGCCTAATTAACTCACTCACAAACTGGTATCCCACTCATCCTATGTTTTCTTAAACTTCATGTAAATTATCCTTTGATGTATTGTTACCTTATCCTGTTGTTACTGTTATTGTTTTCTCATTATCATACCAAACTGTATAAATTGCTGTATTCCTCATTTTTCACCATTTGCTTGATAACGGTATAAGAATCTATACCGAAACGTCGCCACCATCCAATAAAGAAGTTGTTCACCCATAGAATTACTCTTGTCTTCCTTTTACCATCAACTTCTAGAATGCCACTCAAACAGCTGACACTATGTTTGTTTAAAGAAAAGATCCTTTTGATTTAAAAATGATTGTCTTTCAATTGGTTACAGTCATTTCCTGATTCATGAGATCCTTCTAATTGGCAAAATAAATGTGCTACAGATGACTCATGATCAAAGGTATCCCAACTCCCAAACACTTAAATTTTCATTTATTTTCAGGTGAAGAAGAAAAACCCGCTGAGAAGTTTGTGTTTCATGACACTGTTGCTGCGTTTCACTGTTCGGCATTACGCAAGATCAAAGAGCGAGCCGACCTTCTCCGTAACATCGGCTCTCACCGCCGCGCACTCTGTGCTCGTAAAGATCTGGAGATCAGGAGGAAACTCTGTAAAGTCAACAAGGTAATGCAATTTCTCTGTTATTCCATGCCACGAAGTGAAAGGGTGAATGACCCCTTGGGGATAGTGGTTTCAGCTTTGTAAGTCTGTTAGTTTGTTCATGTGATTAAAATGGCACAGCTTCCCCTGAAACCATTAAAGAAATGATTACCAAGCTTGGTTTGAGTAATCTGGGTATCAATACTCCTATATGGGAAATATGGAATTGTTTTTAACAGAGTGGCCTTGTTTCATGTTTTTGGACTCTTCAACTTTTGGCATAGAGACATATTACGACAAAAAAAATTATTTTTGTTCATGTTATCAATGCCTTGATGGAGTTGTAAAATAAAAAGCATGCAAAGAGTTTTCACAGAGTCATGCTTCTTGTAATGTTTTTGGGCTTGTTTTGAGCAAATCTTCAAAGGGGACAACTTTTTTCAGAAACTAAGATAGGACAACCAAATTCCCTTAATAGAGAAAATGAGAAGATTTGACTTATTTTTCTTGGAAAATTGCTCTTATTCTGCATTATTATTTGATTTAGTAAAATCTTTTGCAGGGAAAATGAGAACTTATTAGAAGTGAGTGATGGTTTGTTGATGACTCTTTCATTTTATTCCTCCCAAAATGTTCAATCTAAAAGCAAACTGCTCTCCACTTTAATGTAATACTTCTGTTCCCCTGCAGGTGTTTGACCAGAGTCCGGTGTACCCGAGTCACGTGATGGACACAGACCTGTGTAAACTGAGTATTCAGCTGTTCAGACAGGGCCGGGACGTCACCCCAGACAAGAAGGATGTTGACACTGACGTCAAGAGTGAGGTGGAGACAAATGCTTAACAGGAACTCGAGAGTGGAGAACTGAAGCTTTATGCAGAACTTGAAATAAACTTGAAACGTTACAAGTGGTATTTTGAATATTTGAATGGTGAAATGGAAGAACATCATGTTTTCAGACTGGGCCAAAAGTAACCAGGTTTCAAGATGTCCGACAGGCCTTGTTTCATACGCTGCGTGAAGATAACTATGGAGTTATAATTTAAAGAAGTGTAGATGACAAGAATGGAGAAAGATGTTTGATTACAAGGGTGGCTCCAGCATGCAGACTACTGAGAGAATTTTCTGAAAATATGTTTGCTAATGTCTGTGTTGATTCACCCAAAGACTTCACCTATGGAGATGGTCTAGAATTGGCCATCTCTCTTTTTTGGTTTCTTTGGAGCCAATGGACTTATTTGGTCTCTTATTTGGTTTCTTTGAAGCCAGTGGTGTTAATTGGTCTCTTATTTGGTTTCTTTGAAGCCAGTGGTCGTATTTGGTCTCTTACTTGAGAGGAACTTTTAGAGACTGAATGAAGACAAGAAGAGAAAACTTTCTGTATGAATGTTTGATTGAACTTTTGTGTAACAACATGTTTATGTTTATGTTTATTGTCATCATTTCTTTTTCCATTTTCCTTCACATGATTTCTTGACAAATATGTCAAAGAAGCTTGATTACCTTATACACAACTAAGGAAGAGCAAGAAAGAAATTTTCTGAAACTCGGATCTAATTGTGACTTATTTTGTTGAACTTGGATTATGAAACTGATCGTTGAGATATTATGAGACAAATATCTATGTGAGCAATCCTTTGGTAGGGATGTAAATTTCAGCTGATTTCAGTTGTTTTGGTTGCCTATGGTAGTATTACGGTATTCTTAGAGAAATACCCTGGAACTTTGGTTCCGTGCTCGTCAGCTGTTTTTCAACCATTGCCCTCCCTGTTTGTGCGAAATGAATGATTTCTAAATATTGACATTTGTAAGATGTGAGAGATGATGTTCCACATTTCATCCTGAATGAAGTGCAAGACAAAAATCTTTTTATATATAGCAAATGCTCATTCATTTTGGTTTGTTAAAAATAGAATTTAATTTGTCAATTTTTCCTCAGATTTTCATATCATACTTTTCTCAGATAGTCATATCATTTTGTTTCTCACATTTTCATACCATAACATTTTTCTCAGTTTTATTATCATAAATTCATCACGTTTTCATTTTCATTGTTTTGATTTGCCAAAAGTGCTGGTTTATTTTTGTGTGAAAATTTTGACTATTGTGATGAAATTGTTTATATCTGTTTTATGTATTTGTGTATAAAAGGAAATTATTTTCTTGACCCAGATAAGTCAAAACATTGTCTTCACTCAAATGGAAGTGGAAAAGTGTTCAATGGGGTTGAGGACTGGAACTCTGTTTTCAGTGTTGAATCATTTCTCCTGTTTGAAATGCATTCAGTGTTAAAATCTGAAAGCAAATGGAGCCAAATCGTTAAATTTCTTGTCAGGTATACAAGGTCTTCAGCCAAGGTTTATGAATGGAGTTTAAGACCATTCTTGTACAACGACCTCTTTATAAATCTTGGTTTATAAAATTTATTTATGACAAGCAGCAAAATAAGGATGTTACTTTCTTCCTGCTTGAACTGATATGGATATATTTTATTCTGAATTGTGAATCATGATATTGAGGGTTTGTATTAAAATGATTTTAAAAACATTCTGTTTGTCTTTCATCCCATTGCAAGATATGATAAACCTCTGTAGTCCAAAATATTGGAGAATTGAAAAAGAGCAATTTTCTGCAAGGTTCCATCATGGATAATTTAAAGAATTCAGTTTGATATTTCTTTATTTTTTTGTCCACTTACTTGACAAAATGATTTTATTACCATTTTTTGCTGGCCCAACCTTTTTGCAGCAACCAATCAGATATTATGCAATGACCATTTGATTAAAATAGACTTTTATTATCACAATTGACCATCTTCTCACTCAGGTTCATTTAAGTACACTTCGTGAGCGCTGGTGAATGTAAAGAAATATCAAAAGGATAGTTTCTTTAAGAGGCATTTGGAAGTTGGTAAGATGAATGAGAACAAGTTCTATGGATTTACAACTTCTTTATTGCAAGAGTGCGACGTTTCGGTGTAGGTACTAACACCGTTTTCAAGCAAGTGATACAGAGCATGATAAGGACGTGATTATATACATATATACACATATTCACCAATTATGTATATATAATCACGTCCATATCATGCTCTGTATCACTTGCTTGAAAACGGTGATAGTACCTACACCGAAACGTCGCACTCTTGCAATAAAGAAGTTGTAAATCCACAGAACTTGTTCTCATTCAAAAGGATAGTTGTAGATGCATTAAAAAGGAACCTCATTGAGCCACTGGTCATCAACAGTGATTATTTGGTTACAATATTTTCTTCCTATGCCTTTACTGTTATGCCCCATTGACACTTGTAACTCAATATAATTAAAGAATAGACTCTGAAAACTCGAGTTTAAGGAGTTTATTCTACTTAAACCTCAATTCAAAACCGGTTTGAGTCAACGCACAATTTGAGCGTGAACAAGCAACAGAGGCACCTGTTTACTAGTGACGAGTTTTAACCTAATGACGAAAAAAGCAATCACGCAAGCTCAAGGCCAATTTCAACAGCTTCGCTCAAGGAAGCATACTGACTGAAAATACGCCCCAAGAAAACTCATGATATGCCGTAAATGTGACATTTGTAAGTTGATGTTGGTTTCATTAACTATTGTCATTTTTAGCTCATCAGGACTGAAAGTCCAGATGGGCTTATGGCATGGCCCGTCGTCCGGCGTCCGTCCGTCCGTCGTCCGTCCGTAAACTTTTGACACTTTTGACTTCTCCTCATGAACCATACACATTAGAGAGCTGAAATTGTGTGTACAGGTACCTTAGCATATGGAGATTCTAATTTGTAACTTTGGTGACCCTGTGACCCCAAATAGGATCACAGGGGTCACAACTTTAAAAACCTATTTTCATCTTCTTCTCCAGTTCCAGAAGGACTAGAAAGTAAAAAATGATATGTGCAGACTCCTAAGCCAATGGGGATTCTAATTTGTAACTTTGGTGACTCTGTGACCCCAAATAGGGTCACAGGGGTCACAACTTTAAAAACCTATTTTCATCTTCTTCTCCAGTTCCAGAAGGACTAGAGAGTTAAAAATGATATGTGCAGACTCCTTGGCCAATGGGGATTCTAATTTGTAACTTTGGTGACTCTGTGACCCCAAATAGGGTCACAGGGGTCACAACCTTAAAAACCTATTTTCATCTTCTTCTCCAGTTCCAAAAGGAGTAGAGAGTTAAAAATTATATGTGCAGAATCCTTGGACAATGGGGATTCTAATTTGTAACTTTGGTGACCCTGTGACCCCAAATAGGGTCACAGGGGTCACAACCTTAAAAACCTATTTTCATCTTCTTCTCCAGTTCTAAAAGGACTGGAGAGTTGAAAGTAATATGTGCAGACTCCTTGGCCAATGGGGATTCTAAATTGTAGATTTTGTGACCCCATGACCCCAAATAGGGTCACAGGGGTCACAACCTTAAAAACCATTCTCATCTTCTTCTCCAGTTCCAAAAGGAATATATAGTTAATATTGATGTGTGCAGACTCCTTGGACAATGGGGATTCTAATTTGTAACTTTGTTGACCCTGTGACCCCAAATAGGGTCACAGGGGTCACAACCTTAAAAAACTATTTTCATCTTCTTCTCAAGTTCCAAAAGGTCTAGAGAGCTGAAATGATATGTACAGACTCCTTGGCCAATGGGGATTCTAAATTGTAGATTTCGTGACCCCATGACCCCAAATAGGGTCACAGGGGTCACAACCTTAAAAACTTATTTTCATCATCATCTTTAGCTCCTAAAGGTCTATTGAGCTGAAAGACTGCATGTAGACTCCTTGGCCAATTGGGATTTTAGACTGTAGATTTCGTGACCCCATGACCCCAAATAGGGTCACAGGGGTCACAATCTTAAAAACCTATTTTTCTCCATTAGATGACAGTCTTTATTTCTCCTTGGATATTTTATAGTGTGGACTTCTTTCACTGTCTAATAAATAATTTGGGTAAGGAAATTTATTCCGAAATCGTTACATTTGTTTTGTAATTTTTTATAGGTTTTCTTGCAAAAGGTAACATCAGTTTCATTTTTAGCTCATCTGGCCTGTATAAAGCAAACTTGATATGATGCCTGATGAGCTACAGAGCCAATGGCTCTATTTTGTTGTTTTACTACCTACCACTAGTAACAGAATCTTTTAAAGTAGACCGTCGACTGAAATTCTATAAAATAGAACTGTAATACACATATTTCTTATTTTAAAAGAACAAATATGTCTTTTATTAAGAACTGTTGACCATTTTAATAGGAATTATGAAGAGAAAAAGGGCTTTTGTACAGAAAAATGAAATATGTTGTTTTCAATAACTGAACGCCTTAATACTGTTTGTATCATCCAGGACTATATCGATAAACTTTGGGGTACGGTGTACAAAAAAAATTAATCGCCATTTTTGCAGTGAAAAATCAATCAACATTATGTGCTTCGTTTTCACAATTCACAATTCTACGGAGCTTCAAGACATCCCTTGTCACATAATGTGTGCACTAAGATTTTGTATTAAACCAAGATTTAAATGATTTGTTCTTTGTTCCACCTGACTAGGTATACGAAGATGGAATCTAAGTAAGAATTTCGTTTTAATCCAGTAATACATAAATGAAAATTATGTCTCTTCATCATATGATGACGTATTACGATCAAAAACTTTTAATTGTTTTTCATAGCCGATGTAAGACAATCTAACTAAACATTTTTATGTATCAAAACGCTTTTAACATTTTATGTGACGTTGCGCTATCTTTATAATTTTCACCATTGTTTCATTTATACCCGTGTCACTAGTCTGAGAGTACAATGATAATAATGTTTCAATTCTGATATAAAAATTATGTTAGAACGGGAAAATTTGCTTTTAGATAACATTGAAAAAAAACTCTGTTATTGGAAAACTCTTGAAATTTATACAGAAATCTTCATTTTACTTTCCTCTGAAATGAAGTTCTCTCCCAGGGTGTACCCATTCAAGTACAGGCAACCCGTGACACGTGCAGCACGCTTTTCAGTGGAGATGTAATCTGCACGTGCAACTCAAGGTGCTCGTGGTTCAGGTGGCTGCTAGGTAATTGACTATTGACGAGTAACAACCAACTATTGACATTTTAGTCGATATATTGACGATTTTCACTTAGATGTTGAAGAGGTTTTGAGCACAAGATACGACTTTTGACGATTGATTTAGGTTTAAGAATTGATAATTTCTGTCAATAAGTCAAGAGAATGGTTTTGAACTCGTACGATCAGCAGAATCTGATAGGGCAACGTTTGTGTAATATCTGTGTTTTATGACAATCGATATTCATTGCATAAAAATTCAGTTTTGCGACATATGACGTAAATTTTTCTATCAATTCGTCATATCCAATGTCCACATGCTATATTACTAAGATCACAAATCAAATCGCTTCTAAAATTTCAACCAAGTGCCAAAAGATTGTTCCTAGGATTTAACTATTGTTCATAATGGAATCATAAATTTGCAAAAATAAAATAAGGATAAATATCTCAACTGCAGTGTTTAATTTCATATATCTTCATAATGAAAACATTGTCATTATTATTAGCTGGTCATTATTATTTAAAATTATGAAAAATGGTTTTGATATCTATCTTTGAATTCAACCATAGTGCCAAATGACGGATCAATGTGAAAAATAGTTCAACCATATATATTTTCTGAAAAATCTTTTTGAGGGTCGAATAAAAAGAGAAATTACGGTAGTGTAGTTACTGCTAACGAAAATGAAACATAACAATTTCAAAAATTATTTATTCTCGTTCAATTACAAGTACAAAAAACGATGTACTAAACACAGTTATGATTGGTGAGGTGCATATTTTGCTAATGGCTACAATTTCATCTTATGTACATAACTTCTAGATGCTTATCTTTCGGCTCCTTTTGAATCAAAATGAAAAGCATAGTAGGTTTATCACCTGAGATTATGAGAAATAAAAAAAGAATAACTTTTAAGATTACGATTAGATGCAAAGTGATGTATGCTTTTTGAAAACACAAAATATATCTCATTTCACAATTTCTGCAAAAATACTTAGTTCCAATAGTTAGTTAGCTGTGACGGTATTCTAACTTTCCAACACATCCAGGCATGTTATGGGGACATGTGCCTTCAATGTGCGTGTGGGTTCTGATCCTACCGACTTGACCAAAGAGGTTGTAGATTGTGATTCAAAATACTGACAATTTAATGTTAAACATGTTTACACATCTAACAGTTGATCAATACTGAACAATCGCTTTGGTATTTTTTCTATAATTTATGTTCAAAGGCAAACTCTAAAGAACACTGAAATAAGTTTTTATCATTTGCAACAACTCAAATAATAGCAGCTCAAAGGGAAACATTTTTTTGTCTTAAACTAATTTTTGTCCATATATCATCCTATCACAAGGTACGAACGTTACACTAACTCCACTAATCTCTACCCTGGACTCAGAAGCTAGAGTTGATCGCGCGGCCCGACTTGAAATATAGCCAATCAAATCATTTTCTCGTTGAAATTTTATCTAGAAGGTGGCGAGAAAATGATTTGATTGGCTATATCCCAAATCGGGCCGCGCGAACGAATCCAGTTTCTGAGCCCAGGGTACAGATCAGTGGAGTTAGCCTAACGTTCATACCCTGAGACAGGATGTCCATATATATACACCACATTTATTTTTGAAATTAGGAAAATGTTTTTGTCATGTTATTCACTATTAGGGAAATGATATCACTTCCAAAGCAAGAAAATCATCCATGAAGACTTTCGTTTTGAACCTGAACCATCTGACAGGTTATTTCATTTTTGACAGCTGCAATGTTTCTCACATCAAAACTCAAAACAGTAACCGTATTGCTATCAGTATTCGATGCCAAAATGCCAGTAAGCCTTAAGTATCTACGTGTTTACGATTTTCCTTCATTCAACCTCTATTGGTGATATCAAAGGAATGGTGCACCCACATTATCGAACTCAAATTGTAATAGGGAATGGTTATTCAGTTTAATTCAGTCTTGATGTCTTGTACTCCAAATCACATGAGTAACTGCCATCTATAGATGAAACTTGCATTTGTGTCTCAACTGAAGCAAGTCCTTTCAAAATAAAGCCGTTCCCAAACTAGAACATATTCCATGGCTTCTTCTCCACACAGTCTGTAAACCTTACACTACCAGTTAAAACAACCTAGTCATAAGCTGACCAATGACGTAATTGCATTTAAAGCATATTTGGCGGCGATCATGTATAGGGAATGGTCCAGAGAGTTATCTGCCCCTAACTACTGATGCCGTAAGTCTTTGCCTTAGCCCTTATGATTGGCAAATATAACTTTACTACTACAGAACACGCAACCATAGGAGCTGTGCTTAGACCGTGGTTCAGAGGAAAGTCCATAGGAACGAATTAATGCCATGCACTTGTTGAGAAAGGTTTTTTAATTCCTCCAGACACAATCGGATGATATTAAGACTGTGTAGATCAAGCACTGTTCCTGTCCAATGAATTCTTCAACTACAGCTGATACTGAAAGGGAATATTCAGGTCTCAAATCCGCTTGTTGTATTTATAATCAACTCTCATTCTTCAACTACAGTTGATACTGGAAGGGAATATTCAGGTCCTTCAACTACAGTTGATACTGGAAGGGAATTTTCAGGTCCTTCAACTACAGTTGATACTGAAAGGGAATATTCAGGTCCCCAAGCCGCTTGTTGTATTCATAATCAAACACTTCATTCTGGTAAACTGTGAAGTGATCCTTCCAGTCGCCAACCTTGCCTGAAAACAAGAAATGCTTTTATTGATTTATCTAAAAACACAAATAGTCTCTTGGAAACGTCAAGACCCTCATTTATATAAATCATGAATGGATACTCGAAAAGTATTAGCTTTACCCAAGGTGTAGGATATCCATTGGTCAATCCTTTTGGTTTCATAAATCCAGAAGCCGAGGATGACTCATTGATTCTTAAAACCAGGAGGTACATCTACCGTTACATCCAGAAAGAGTGGGTACGTCTTGTGAAAATGTAATATCCCATACAGCAAATTTTCGTATGTTAGTCTTTGAATTAGATTTTAGCTGTGTAGATTTATTTCAGTGATTTACGCCTTCTTTATTAAGGCGACATGAGAATTTAAACTTAATGTTATTGCAAAAAGAATCTATATCAATGTATCCTGCAGAATAAACTACCTTTCCTGAGTAGTGGAGACAACTTTTTGTCGATTGAGTACACATCATGATGATTGGTCATAGGGTTGTTCTTCATGCTCTCAAACGAGCAGTGATTGGCTATCTCCTCTATGAGAGTGTTGTCAAGGTCACCCTTTCCAAGGAATTCGGCCAATTCCCGAATAGAAGCGGGGAGGTCCTGAAAATGATAAATAATTATAACAATTAATATCACGTGAATAAATTTAAAACAAAAAGGTGTTGCTGGGAAAGCTCACATACCAAAACTCTTAAAAGTCTTGGCCGCCTTAAATAACACAAAGCAATTTAAAAGCATATGTCATCAATGCAACGGAATTAACAATCATCATTTGTAGCTTCCTTCAACATATGCTGTGTGATTAGTCTTTCATCATTATAGAAAATGTTAACCAATCAAAATCAAGAATGTAATCATGCTACAATTGCTCATTGCATTGATGAGTGACGCGAACTTTGCGCCCTTCATCTTTTAAAGGCAATGGCTAAAATCTCAAATACTTATCATAAATGATCATTTAACCGAAAAGGTCAATTTGTGAATGTTTTGCATAACTCAAACGCAGCCGCGCCTAGAACTATCTTGAACTCGTATTTGAAGTATCCTTTAAAGGGGCAGTAGCACGTTTTAAGGGGGTATATAAGGTGATGTCAGGAAAATAATAAATTAATGGTTCCAATTGAAAGACAATGTATTTAAACTAAAAGGATCAGTAGTAATTCAAATATATAGCGTAAAGTTAGACATTTGATTCCTTTTTCTAACAAAACGAATTAAAGGTGTTCACAAAAAATGGCCGCCAATGGATTTTATGCGAATCTTCATACTTTGTCCTCTGACTATGGATGATTGACTTGTGTAATGAGATTTTTGACACTGTCAAATAATACATTTAACATTAACTTACAATTATCAGTGAAAATTTTAAAATATGAAATTACCAAATAACGTGCTACTGCCCCTTTAAAACATAATGAATTATTCTTACTTTCTTCATTTCCTCGTAGAAGACTATATGTACATTGGCACTCTGGCGCTCCTGCCACCAACTCTTAGTGAAATCGAACCACGACCCATGGTCAACTGTAAGTTGAATTGGAAATTGTGAATTAAAGATGCATCAAATGTAAAGTAAACCGGACACAATGAGTACGATTTGCAAATTACATTTTACAAATATGCATTACAAGTTTCAAAACTGAGTCTGTGAACAGTCAATTGTTAATGGTTTCTCAAATATTGAAGATGTGCTTTGATTCCAAGGGACATTTTGACAAGTTTAAAACATACCTACATTGACTCATTGAGAAAAAGGGATAAACAAAATTGATACAGCCAATAGTTACACACAACATACCGTGTCCATTGAGGAAGATGCTGTAGAAGTCTGACCAGGTGCCCTTGAAGTCCCCGAAGGAGGAGCTGGATCTGTAGAAGTGGTAGTAGGAGACGCACAGGTCCTTCGGGTTCCGGAATAGAACAACGACCTGCACACACACAGGTTAACATGTTATGGATAAGACATGATCCTCGGGTATAATTGAGAAAAAAGAATACTTGTCTGCGGGATTTTGTCCAAGTGACATTGCTCGAATAATTCGCTTGTCGTGTGAGTCAGAAGGAAATCAAATATACAAATACTTCAAAGAACAATTGAGTTGGGTCACTAACGGTTTATATTTGATTTTTAAAATGAGAGTATATAACGTACATCTTGAAAAAATTTATAATTTTTTTTATACTTTTTCAACGACTTGTGTTGAGACAATTATTGTTGATCCATTGATCAACTTACACTCTCAAAAGCTTTTTTTGGGTGTAGCTGCCCACCCTGTCTTTATGCAAGATATGTTTTAGTTTTCTCATCTTTTATGATTTAAAATCCCCTTCTTTTAGGTCTACACACATTTTTTATTCTCTTTGTTAAGTGGTCTTTAAGAGGAAGTAGGAAATGTCTAACGTTTCGTGATAACTGCTTTTATCCTGATAAATTAAAAAAGGGCACTTGCGCAAATTTAAAAAAACAATTTGCTGTGTATCACCCTTTGCATCAGTTTGAGTTGTTCATATAACTTGCTGTGTATGACCTTTTGTAGATATCAGTACGAGTTGTGTATTTACCTTACAGTTTTTGTTGTGTATCTGCCTGGGCATCAGTTTGACCTGAAGGTGTGACTTGATGACCCGAGGTGACGTCATCGGATTGGCAAGGTCAATGCCGACCTCGTTTAGAACCTCGTCCTTGAACTCCAGGAAAGGTGAACGAAAGTACACCTGCTTCTGATTGGCTAAATCAAAATCTCCGTCGTTCATGACCAGCCACAAGATCTCTTGCATCCATGTGGTACCTGGACAAGAGAATGAAACACATGCATCAATCGCTTCTGATGTCTTGAAATAAGTGTTGATATCATCACTTGAGTAAGCTTCGTGAGAGAAGAGTGTCGAATACTAGAATAGAGATATACATGTAGTAAAATTGGTAATAAATAATTCTGTACCCTTGAAAAGGTGACTTTTACCAAACTTGTAAAAATTTGCAAATTTGTAAAAAAAATCTCTTGTTCTCAGGGGATACCAGATTTCATGCTCGTTACTTTTAAGCAAACTGACACATTTTCTAGGGTAAAAAAATTCTCTCCCAATGATGGTGGGGCAGATTCTAACTTACTTCAATATGACCACATATCCCTTTTAAGTAGCCAGCAATATGTTTATCAACAGAGGGACATGCTCAAATTTGGAATAATAGGAGCTAAATGAAATTTACAACTTTATTGCATTCAAAACGTTTAAAAATATTAAGCATGTGCATATCAAGGGCCCATTCGATCACTGGAACAAACGAATTTCAAGATCCAGTCTTGAGGTCCCCTGATTGAAGTGAATACGAAGGCTCTCAATTTGTTTGCCCTTCAAGAAAGTGTCGTTTCCTGTTTCAGGAAACATAAGGAAACACTGAGTTATTCGGAATTTCCAGTCATGGGGTACCTAGACAGGAGATTACTTAAAATTTATTGATTAAGAATACAAGCATCAATCGCCCGTGGTTTTATGAAACAAGTGCTGATTTCGGAAGGCCTCAAGAAAGTGTCATTTCCTCTTTCCGGAACCATCAGGAATACCTAGGAAGGAAGTCATTTATATATTTTCCTATGTTGCCATTCAATACCCTGAAACTAAATTAAGTCTGTAGATCAACTGTATAAAGATAGCCAAGTGTAAATATGATGTATCGTTTTTTTAAGTTGTAATCCTCGTTTTTAGAATTGATGCAAAAAGGTTAATTGGCTTGAAAATGTTTGAAATGTTGATTTCCTGCAAATGTGACCACTCTAAACTGACGTCGTATCATCGGTCGTACATTATCTAAAGACATCATTACTTAAGGAAGCATTATATGACCTCATTAACTTTAACGAATGCAATATTGTTATTAAGCAAATGACGACGTGAAAGATGTGTAACAATTTCCCTTATACCGATTTCATATCATTTGAATCGGTTGAAAATATACAGATATTGGTCAGTTCCCTTTGCAAAGGTCATCTACATTGATGACACAAACAACTGATTTATGTCGCCACAGAAATACATAAAAAGCACTCAGCCAATACAAATGTGTCAATCAAAATTGTGTAACTCAAATAGTAGACAAAATTCAGGATCATATTGGATATGCAATCTCATTGAAATCAGATCAGGTCTACCACACACCACAATGTGATATGAAGTGTAATATATTTATCTAGAAGTCAAAATGACCACCCCACACAACCAATATGGAGCATTCCTCAGATCAGCATCACAGTCAGGTACGAGTGGTAGGTTCGATCTGGTTTCAATGAGATAGCTGGTTTGATGAGATACCTGGTTTTAATGAGATTTCCGGTTTCAATGCGAGATCTAGTTTCAATTACAGATCTGGTTTCAATGAGATATCTGGTTTCAATGAGATATCTAGTTTCAATGAGATATATGGTTTCAATGATTTATCTGGTTTCAATGAGATATCTGGTTTCAATGTGATATCTAGTTTCAATGAGATATCTGGTTTCAATTACAGATCTGGTTTCAATGAGATATCTGGTTTCAATAAGATATCTGGTTTCAATGAGATATCTGGTTTTAATGAGATGTCCGGTTTCAATGAGATATCTGGTTTCAATGAGATATCTGGTTTCAATAAGATATCTGGTTTCAATGAGATATCTGGTTTCAATAAGATATCTGGTTTCAATGAGATATCTGGTTTCAATGAGATATCTGGTTTTAATGAGATGTCCGGTTTCAATGAGATATCTGGTTTCAATGAGATATCTGGTTTCAATAAGATATCTGGTTTCAATGAGATATCTGGTTTCAATAAGATATCTGGTTTCAATGAGATATCTGGTTTCAATGAGATATCTGGTTTCAATTACAGATCTGGTTTCAATTACAGATCTGGTTTCAATGAGATATCTGGTTTCAGTTAGATATCTGGTTTCATTGCGAAATATATGGTTTCAGTGAGATATCTTGTTTCAGTGAGATATCTTGATTCAATGAGATATCTGGTTATAATGAGAGCGGTTTGATTTTTGATCTCTTGCTACGAATCTTATGCATAAAGTAAAAGTTCAGTGTATATAACAATGACAACTAAAATGCACTTGAAACATTAACTGTCAGTTATGGCTAATGCACTTGTCAATTTCACGTTATATCGACCTACAAAAATAAAGTTAGTTCGTTAATGCACTTCAGATATATTGGAACTGTAGATTACACTTAAGGGCGTGATCAGGCAAAATTTCGTCTGCTAATGGAACTACTTCCGGTTAGAGTCTTTGGTCGCCTCATAAATCAATCAATTACTTCCGGTTCTTATTCAGAGGCTCCTTCGGCGTTTCAGTCAGATTTCAAGACTATACTTCAGCTTATAGCTGTATCTTTAGAGAAGCATTAAGTAACTCTTTTTATCTGTAAAGTTAACGTGACACTCAAAGAAAAAAGACATTAGGCCTACATATCAATGACCTTTACACAAGTTCGGGACGCCACCGGGTCACGAATAAAGAATAACAAACATTCGTAGAACAGGTTCAATGGATCATCTCATAATTGTTTGATAATATTCTACATTGAGTGTTTTGAAGGAAACTATTTGTCTGGAGTTAACCGGGATGTGTCCAACTTTGGTAACCCAAGAGCGAATGTCATGACACTGTGTACATTATATCAACCCAGCGACTGAAAAATATTATTCAACCTATCCGTCCATCTGTTTTATTATGAAACAAGTAATCCAATGAATGATCTTGACATGACATGATAAAATACGTGACTTGTTACCTGGGTTTTTCAATCAGTGATTCAATGCGGTTATTTTTAGATGTTTGAAAGTCATATCGACGCAGCAGTTTTATTAGAGTGACTTTACACTGTTCCGATTTTCCTCTACAATATCAACAGGAAATAGAAATTTAGAAATGTCAATGATTTGGTTCTTATATTGGTAAAAACCAATCCCCATCAGAGGCAGTTAGGCTGAAGATAGAAGGCAACATGATGTTCAGAGAAAGGTACTGAGCTCGACTCTAGAAATCTTTTTGGTTTTTTTCTATATCACTCAATAATCACAACAGCTACCTTATTACCTTTTTCATTTTGAATTGTAAATGAACGTTAAAGACGCAATCATCTTTCTTATATATAAGTACATTGTGTACAATGTGTTATCTTTTCGTGTTATCAACTCTGGAGAGAATTGTAAGGTATACATTAAAATTACAAACGGTTATATAATCATCGATACTCATATATTGCAAGTATAACCTCTTCAAGAAAGTAAGAGCTATCACGCGAAAAACGGAATTCTTCAGTCGCCTGAAAAAACAAAAAAGCACGAAGGTCAAATTCCTGTACCGCATGATTCGCTTCCACGGGAGGTACAATCTATCTATAACGAATGAGGTATTCTATGTCATCACAATTTATAGCCTCATAGAAGATTCGATTAAATCACCGGATATAACGAGATCTTATCTAACTTATGAATCGATACCTAGGTGTGATACCATAACCACAGGACTCTTGACAGTTATGTTTTACTCGTTTATTTACAGAATCAATAAATCGGGAGATTTTGTTACGGTCAATTTCCGACCGGGATTGTAGTAATGGACAACGTCAATATAGCTACAGACATTCTCCATTTCCAATGGATATGCTTGGGCATGATTTGTAAATGCGTTCTCTATCTGAATTGGACAGTGTTGTGTTTGGATTGTTCCTGATGTAAAGGAGGAATATTTGTCATCAATTGATTTCAAAATGTTACTTTTTTTTCGTGCTATTTTTTCAACTCGTCCTATTCCCATTACCCTTTCTAGTGAAATACATACTTATAGATTTCATATGTAGGAAAAATATAGATTTTATTCGGTGAGACAAAATGTTTAATTTATCGTTTGGGTTTGTTCGAGGGAGTTTCACTGTAAGTGTCGTTTAAGAGCATCTCTGTGATTTTCAACACATATTGTTTTGAAACAAGTAGCTCTTTTTATAATACTTCCGTTTTTGTTAGTCTTGTTTCTGTTTAAAGTTATAGGCGAGGTTTCACTGAAGTACATTGAAATGTACCTGTCCCCTAGATATAAGGTGTTACCACTTTAGATAACTTGGAATGTAATTCACCTTTTTTTCTTGTAAATAAGTCAAACAGTTTGAGTTGACATTAAGGTCACAGCGTTTTCATGAATAAATTTTTGGCTTTTTCATTCCGATCTTATAACAACTGAGTGGAGTGCAATGTGGATGAAGTGCATTAATTGTTCCTTGATGTTATGTAGGGACCTTCATGTCAAAATAATCCGTCTTCCAGTTATATTCATTTCCAATTGTTTTAGAAATACGCTAGCCATGCAAAAATAAACAAAACTTGAAGAGATGCCATTAGACATGCCTTCATCTGTTCATAAAATGACAATCATCAATCAGATCAACATTTCGAAAGAGCAAGACCCTTTCCAGACCGTCGCTGAAAGGAGTATAGTCTGCTAATGGCGGCACTTCCGGTTCTAGACTTGAGTTGTATCTCTCATCGATTAATGTTTTCCGGTCTCCATTCTGTGGTTGTCTCGACCATCATGCTTTCTAAGTTAGCTCTCAATCCCTCCTTAACTTGAAGCCATACTTTAAGTACCAAAGCGTTACTTTTTACGTCGGGGAAAACGATCGTGACGAAGAATAAAAGACCAATGGTTTCTTGATTGATTGAGGTCAATAACGTCAGAATGGTTTCCTTGCGATTTTTCAAAGGTTTGACCTTTTCTTTGTGGGTTGTAGTACATTCCTAAGAAAGTATGTTGTGTTATGTTATGCAAATTTTGCGAATAATAATGGTCATTCCTTTTGTTATGTTATGTTATGGTCATTCCTTAGGAACATGTTGAATAAGCAGTGGCGCACAGTGGCGTAGTAAACAATGACAAAATTGAGCAGACCCAAGTGCCAGCAAAAGATTTTCAGGAAAGTTTTCTTCTTTTTCAGTTCTGACACATGGTTGAGAATAACCTATAACAATATTAAGCAGCTGAAAAGTTCACCGACGATATTGTCGTAAAAGGTTTTATTTCGACTTCGATTCATAAGTCATCATCGTCATCATAGTTATCATCATCATAATCACTATCGTCATCAGCAGTAGCATTTCATCGTGACCATCTTCATCATCATCGAAAATGTCAAATAAAGAGTATATAGCAGGTCAAAATAGCTCATAATGAAATCTTAACATCTTTTCATATATTTCATGTTCCCTTTAGGTTATGAGACGTCATGAGACAAATGGATATGCAAGGTCAGACAAAAGGAAAGTTCTACAGTTCTTTGATCAAAGAAAAGCCAAACCTGACGTTATAGCTTTGAACAGTGATTTTTCCAGAAAAATAAATTCAGTTCACAGAAATAAATACATGTATGTCAAAAATATAAATACCATCGTTAAGATAAAAAAAACTCTAATTTCACAGTAAGTGATCCTTCTGCGTTAGCGAATGTTTCTCTGCGTTATGCTCCAACCTAATTCTACTCTTATATTCTTCCGGCAATGACTATATGCAATTGTGCCATGTAAACGGGTCTCTCTCCTTAACTGAATGAAAAAATATGGGTGTGGCTGAAAATAATTAACTTTTCTCTTGCACATTGTGTTTTTTTTAAGCTAAACTTTCACATGACACCTACTTAAGAAACAGGAAAGAACATTGAGAAAGCTACGCAAATATGAAAATTCTGAAACACGTGTTCATGCAAATTAAAGGATTTATTTACCCCTGTAAGTAAGTCAACTTATAAGCAAATATCCGCGTGTGAACGGGTTTTATTTTCTGTACTTGGGTACATATCGATGCTGTGTAGATTTTAAGGTTCCATCTTGTATAATAACTGAAATATACCACCAAATACTTCCCCCCCCCCCCCTTCAGTTCACAAAGCTTTCAAAAACTGTACTTGTTTTAACCTTCGATAGAAATAAAAATTTAAAACATTTGTAATATTGGATTGGCTTATCGTGTTTTGTTTACCCTAGCATGATAAGTAGTCGTATAACCACAAATCACACAAATGGTAGACTTTAGCTCATGTTCAAATATTGCTTTGGAATATTCGCTCTTAATATTTCCTCATTCAAGCATGACAGAAAACATTGAACATATTTATTTGCTGTAAAATCAATTTGATGCCTCTAAATAACGTTACGAATATTTTAAAAATACCAATTAGTGTTTATCACTACTAGGGCCATAAAGCTAACGGGCAATGCTTTGACGAGAAACGATATCGGTTATCGATATGTATGACACTTGACAGATTAAAGCTCTCGTTAAAACATCCTTGAGTCGTCAAATCGATTAAACACGTGATAGTGCTACGCTTAATTTCCGACTGGAGATTGTGGTAACGACCAAGTCAATATGAGAAACAGTCAAATTGTCGATTTAAAACGATCTAAATGTGTTCGACACAGGCTATATTGTCTCTAGTTGATGGGAGTTTATTGTCCGATGTCGATAGCGGTTTATTGTTTTGTTTGATCAGGCTTTATTTTCGATGCGTGAAATTTTTGTTTTATTGATTGTTTCAACGCAGTTTGGAGCTTAACAGCTACTCTGTCGATAAAGTCTAGTTTACGGTAGTTGCATTGTTCAGTATTGTGAATACAAACTTCTTAGATGGCCTTAAAGTGACATTATATTTAGTATAGTATATATATATTTAATCTTGCTTGTTATATATGATGTAAATATCCATATGATATCTCCTGTTTTGGAGGAATTAAAGACTCTCACTCATTCACTCAATAATATTTGTATTTCAGTGGTAAATTCAAAATAACATTTCAGTATAATTTATATTAATTCTAGTTTATGGTAGTTGCGTTGTTCAGTATTGTGAATACAAACTTCTTAAATGGCTTTAAAGTGACATTATATTTAGTACGTCAAGTATTGGAATGTTTAACACTTAACACCAAACAAAGAGAACATTTACTGAATATAAAGGCACAATATTGTAATAATATCAGTATTTCAGTGGTAAATTCAAGATAACATTTAAAGGATGTTGTTTTGAACTGTTATAAAATGTCGCTAACAGTCGTTGAGTTCAATTTAGACGTAAAAATTAAACTTCTGTGATTTTAGAATCGATTGTAAAAAAAGTCAAATGCATTAGATTTTTAAATTGCTGACTTTGTTGACAGGAGAGCGACAAAAATAATGTGGCATTAAACGTTGATCAATCCATCGTTATTGTTTATTCTCTGGTTGTTCAGTATATAATGTCGATCTGTGCATGTACTTGTTCAGTTATTCGCGAGTAACAATTTAAAGGTGAGTAAATATACTGCGTAATTAGATAGTGATGTTTAACGTGATGTTTTGAACGTACGGAAGATAACATAATCACCATTTGAAATTGAATACTAAAAAAAATGTCGATAACAATAATCATAGATTTTTTCTAAAGAATCAAGAAACAGTTGTTTTTTCATAGGATAAGAGAGCTCAATTACGTTCCCAATTACGTAATGATAGCAGTTTGAAAAATCTACTCTGCCATGTCTATTCTGTCTCGTGCAAAGCATGACTTTACGGGTGTTGTTCATATCATGTTACGGTGCACGTGCTTCACGAGCTTACCGTCCTTGTCTATCAAACAGTTTTAGTTTTCAACTGCACGTGCAAATGGAAAAGGCATTGCTAAATAATGGTTACATGCTCCTCGTTCAAGCAAGCCTGAATATTTTGATAGTTTGCACACATTCATAACCCCTTTTCATTAAAACATATATACTAAATTTAGATACAAAAATTGACCCTCATGGGAACCAACAAAAATGCGCAGAATAAGCTTCTTTGGTTTTTGATATCATTCTTTGGTTTCATGATAAGTTCTATCATTCCAACCTCAACCACAAGATGCCAAATTTTATTTGGTGCAACTGATAAATATTTCAGGCGATATACATAAGGTGTTGAAACTCAAAGCTGATAATTTTTTTAAGATTTCACTTTTGAAACTACGACAAAACAACAGGGGCGTACATTGTTGAAAACACGAGTTCTGGCCGGTCACTTGACATACTAGCTGCACGTGCGAAATTGATGTTCTTCATCATCGGTTATTGTTGAAATTAGAAGAGATGTAGTCTAATTATCATTCCCAAAGATACATTGTTGTTACCGATGTTTTGCACGTGCAATTGACTCTGTTACATGTATCCAAGAATTGGATGTCGCTTCCGAACACATCCTTGGAAAAGTGAATTCCCTATTTCTTTGCAATCAATCAATAAATCAATAACTATATTCATGTATGAATTAGTTCAATAAGATATGAGAAGAAGATTGCTAAAAATTTATTTATATCTACGTAAATGCCCGGTATTTATAACCGACGGAGAAGACGGACTTAATTCTTTCAGTAAGTAAATTTTATTCTGTAGAAAGATTATATATTATCTTCTTATGTTTATTATCAAACGCCAAGCAATTGTACTTTCAAAAATGTATTGATTTCCTCTTCAAAGTAATTGTCGTAAAATCTAAGTAAATATGTATTTGTAGCTTATAACAAAATACAATCTTTGTTAAACTGATATTATCCAATATATGTCCTTGTAAATATGTAACATGTATATTTTGTTTGTTTATGGACCTTTAACCTTCATTCATAATAAAGATTGATTGAATGGCTTATTTTTTTCAAATTCTTAAACTCAAGCTCATTTCAAACTCTCGCAAATCTAAATGAAAAAAATCAATATTTCACACTCACCTTGTGAAACTTGTAGACACCTTTTCGCGAAATAATCTCTATATTTCAGATTAAAATTAATATAATATGAATATGAATATTTATGCTTTTAGATTGGATAATCTTTAAGAGATAATGAAGCTTATGAATGATAAGAGCTTTGACTAAACACCAACTGTTGCCGCTTGCACATGTATAATTAAATTTGTTATATATTCAGACACATTTCGCTTCAACAGCTTAGAACACTGTATTATCATTCTTTGTCCATATAGCTTACATGAACCTGTTTGTATGGCGCCGACATCGAGCTTTTGTACGTTATGTTAAATTACTATCAATAAATGCTTTGATCCATGGCGTCAAAGTGTGTTTTACAATTCATTTGGATTTTTAGGGTGACATATTAACTCGCTTTATCATTTAATTGTTGCAAAAGAAATTTTATTTTTAAAGTGTACCTGCAATCAATAGACAAAAAGTAAACACGGTCGTAGTCAAAATAAAAATCTCTCCTGAATTCATGTTTATCATTATGTATCTGATAACACGGACAGTGGTCAATAAATCACAAATATTTTTGAGCGGCGATGAACGATGAGAAAAATCTCAATTGCGCAGTAAACGAGAAAAACTTTATTAAAAATGAAATACCTTAAGAAAAACATGTAATAGTAATTTTATGCACTGTGCAGATTTATATGGCATTATTTGAAGTTATAACATATTATTCCAAAATCAAGCACAATATTCAATCTATGAAAATGAGTTTTATATTGCGGATTTATCAGATCGAGAGGGGAATTGGCATAAAACAATCTATAGATTTTCACTAGAATTTCTTTCTTTTTTTGTTTACTTATTCCTTCAGATGTGAAGGAGTAGCCTCTTCAGTATGCAAGCACGTGTAATTCTATTTCACAATGATTAATTTCTTTTATCTTTCACATCTTGACGTCCAAAAAAACATTTACAAAAGAAAAAATATAATAAAAATTTTAATAACGATTGAGTACATTATCTTCATCTGCCCAATAATCATTAAATTAAGAATCAATACCAGAATTACCTGCTTTAGGGTAAGTGACAATGAACACATCATCGTCCCTGACTTCAAAGTCCTTCACAGCATCCAGAATATCCGGTGGGGTATATCCAAAGAAGAGTATTCCATCGTAAACATGTTCACCTGGAAGCACGTGCGTGAAATCACGTGACGTCATCGCACCTGTATCAACACCTGATCAGTGGACAGTCACAAACACCTGCAATCAGTGGCAGATATAGACGGCTTGAAGCAAGTGCCAGATACGAAATCTATATTGGGCGAGTCTATTTGTCAAAGAGGGGTGAAACCCAGGATCTTGATTAAGTATGCAGACTGGTGCCGTCCATCCACTATCGAATACTTATCTAAGAAGATGAATGAATCGGCTGCACATAAAATTTATATTGTATGTTGTGTAAATGTAAACATGTAATTGTACCTCTTATGCTGCAGTTCGCAGCCTGGGTGTAAAAAGTTCAGATCAGGTACATTCCTTCAACGGGGGTTTCCAACATGATAGTCGATTTTTTAGATTTGATTTGTGACTTCGATCCAGCACCAAGTGATAGATTTCTTGGACGAGTTCATTTTTTCGTCGAGGAGGGCTTTGTTACTTCCAGATACTTAGAATTGGTACCGGCATTAGACAACCGTAAGATACGAAATCTGTTGATCATTGGTGCCATTTCTAGAGCCAATGCTATGTTTGAATAATGGTCAACTTAATGAGGTAAGTAAAGGGATAAAGATGTTTTATGCGACTTCAGAGCAAACTGGAGCCACTTGAATTTCCATTTAGTTAGGATTCAAATTCGTCTTCAAACTTTTTTCAACCAATAACTCCATTTTTGTTTTCAAAAGAAAATAATGGAAAATATCACCCATGATCAATAAAACTAATAAGGCAGTAGAACAAACACGTCACCTGTCCATCTAATTATCCCTGCAAAATCGAGTTGGGTATTCTCTTGCTGGTATTATCAATGATCATCATAGAAAGTCTCAGTATAACCAGGGGTAGATCAAGTCATAAAATACTGATTCAACAAGATCAATGTTGAATGAAAGATAAGGCATTGGGGAACACGTTACAGGTGATATGTATCCGATGTCACCAAAAGAATACGTTGTAATTATGTTAAATTTCGGTATCAAAATGCCGGTTGGAAAGCCTTGTTATATATAGTATATGAGCACTGCCCATGCATCAAGTGCTTGTGCTTAAACCATTTGAAAATTTAAGCCAATGAAACTCTTCTCCCATGGAAAGGGTGGTTCCTTGCCAAGGCGTTTGTCATGATAAAGTAGCCGAAATGATGCGTCGCTGATTGCAGAACTAATTTTTATTGCATCCAATCAATTTCCTCCCATTCTATTCCATAAACTCGGCTTATCCGAACAGAGGTTGGGTCAACATTTTTGACTTGATCCACCTTTGTGGACATATATGGAAAAGTAAAAAATCAATTGTTTCCATTACCATTGCATGAGACAGAACACTATTACATGCGACTTTATTGGCTCGTATCGGGGTAAGAGCCCACTTATCTCGTGGATTATCCACTACTCTGTAACGTTCAATTCAGTCTCTCTCTAGTTTCGGGAGATCAATAAGTTACTATTAGACACTTCCGCTCTAGTGGCAAAGTGGTTGACACATCATGCATATGAATACATTGAGTCGTCCGGTTTCAAATAAATTGTGCTATAAATTACCTTGGGCTTCGTTTCCGAAAAATAATTGCCATTTCAATAATGAATTAGTTGCCATGGTTACGATAGTGTCAATCTGAACCATAATCTCTGAAGTGGACAAATTTAGTCAATATAAACATCTGTAACTGTGTTTTAGTTAAGGCGTCATTTTCAATCTCATTGAAATAAGATCATACCTGGTGAAAAGGTCTGCAGTCTGAGTTACAACGTGCAACACATGTTTATACCATTTTATTAGAATGTATTGAGTTCTGTTGATATGTATTCATATCATTTGTACATGGATTAGGGCTCCCTTGGTACAGTACACTCAAATAATAGCATTAATTCGAGTTTCCGACTGCTTAATAACAAATTCTTTAAATATATATTAACATTTGTATTTGTTTTAATCCTAAATGCACGAAAACTGCCTGTAGGTTATTTTCAAAATTCGTTATATTTTAATATTTTTTCTTGCATTATATATGCTTTGTACACACAAATTATCGTTAGGAACCCTTTTAAAGAAGTCTTTAATTTAGCAATATGAATTAATATCTGTTCTGTGCATAGAAACATGTCAGGCAGATAAAAAGTAATCTGTCCAACAGACCCTGAATTAAAATATCTATATAATTATAACAAATACAAGTATATGTTATTGTAGCAAGTCTAGATCACCGCAGTTTCTGAATGAACAGATTCAGTGGGCTCCTTTCAATCTAAAAAAAATAGCTGCATTAAAGATGCAATTAGATTTCAGAGAAAAAATTAATCTAGAAAAAAAGTTTTCCGCTTAACTTCTTTTGAGAAGACAACTAGTAAGTATATATGATACTTTGGGAGATTATACGTGCGCATCAATGTCAATAACTTTCAAACGGTAAACATCATAATACTAAAATTTATTTTATTTTATTTTATTGTTGAGGAAATATCTAGTGTCCGGGATATCAAATTAATTCTCTATCGGTTTTACCCTAGGAAATGTCAATTGAAATTTTGCAGAGTAAACTAATAGTAAGTATAAATTCGACGATTTGGGTTGTATGACAAAATATATTCCCAAAACATGTCATTCACATTAATCATTTATATATAAACATGAAACAAGTCTTTCTTTCCTCAAACTACAAAATGACTATTTTTTAAAGAAACATTTTAAGAGGACTTTTAATGAAAATTTGGTGAAGCACCTGTAAAATATCAAAACAAAAGGCTTTTTATCTTCCATTTATCTTTTTCTCATTGTAGATATTAGTTGAAAAACGGGAGAAAGGATACTAAAATAGATATGTTTGCCATTTTCAAATCATACATAGACCACATTTCATTCCACTTTATTGAAATAACAAGCGCTTTAGGTCAACTACCCACGCCATCTACCGGCGCGTCTTTGTTTACAAAGTTATGCATATAGAGTTCTTTCCCCAAAGCCGTAGCTTCGTATTTGATTAATCTTGCTTTCCTAGATCATTACTAATAATAAGCAATTGATATTACGGGATCATAAATATAAATTCTAAGTTGTCGTTTATGAATATACTATGGGATGTTTCGTTTATCAACCAAACTGACATGTGATAGCTTTTATTGTTCATTAGCATAATCAAGATGGCGACGTCTGGAGAAAGCGTTTGCCACAATGACCCAAACTTTGCTGTGATATGTTCGTTTTTGGACAAGTATAGCGACATTTTGGGGTTGCCAGAAATTTCCTTTACTGATCTTCAGAATTTTATTGACGATAACAAAACTGGTAAGACGTTACATAGATTAAATGCGCGCATAGTTTGTGTCAAATTGTTCAAATGTCTACTTTTTCACCTGATACTTATCAACAATCAATCACCTTTTGTCTTCATTATTCTATATAAATGTTGTTAAAAATGTTAAGTCCAAACTTAGCAACTTGTAATGCAGTGTATTTAATCTAAGTTTTGCATATCCATTTATGTTTTATTGATATTGATAATTACGCTAAAATAGATTTCAACATGTGGAAGATAGACACCTTTTGAGATGTAAAATGCCTGATAAACATTTGTTGCATCTTCATTGAGTTAAAGTGTGTGATGAGTTAACTTTTTTATAATGTGTTTTATCCCATTTATCAAATTATTGCAGTTCACATCTGGTCTCAATTTTGGAATAATTAGAAATGAATACTAAGTTTTGAAAAATTAAGTTGAAACCTCATTTGGTTGTCAGTGATTTGAAACCTAATAAAAACAAATAAATATTTCCATAAGCTTTAGGTTTTGCTGCAAGCAGGTTTTATGTTTGAATTATAATATGATAATTATAATTTGAAATGTGTTTGATAATCATGTAAGACCAGTAAATGGCTTTAGCAATATTTTGGTTTCAACTTGCATTTAGTTAGCTAAGATACAAAGCCCCGCGATAGCAGTGGGAACGATACTGGCTGGGGACCAGTTATCGCCGTTTTTTCGAGGTTTATAACATTTTAATTAATTGCTTTTCAACCAAATCAAACATTACTCATATTGATGATTGATTAGCTATTTGCCTTTCTTTTTTGCTTGTTTACAGTTGTCTATCGTGTATTTCAGTAACACTGAGAAGCGAAAGTTCGAGTGTCTATCTTGTGCTTTCCAAACAACTAACAGGACCAGTTTATCGCCACTTCATGATTTATTGATTTTCATCTAATGCAATATTTTTTTTTTAAATGAAATTATTTCTTTTTTCATTATAGAAGTATTGTATACACTTCATAAATGAACATTGATTTAAAAAAATAAAAATAACACTATTTTGACATACATGACATCCCCCCGACCCTATTGTAAATTTTGTGAATATTTTCTTATGATTAATCATATTATATTTTTATAGTTAACACACCATGGAATTTTTTTCCGATATCCAAGTTTCCGGTGATATTGCCGATCTTTTCACACTAAAAATGACGTGATCAGATATGCGCATGTGCAAAAACGAAGTAGTGGCGATAAACTGGTCCCCGGCGATAACTGGTCCCTAGCCAGTAGAGAGAACGTATTCAAGCTTAGTTTTACTCAGCTAGCATTTAGTATCTTGGAAGGCACAAATGTTAACTTACAACTGTTTGTTTATATTTGTGCCCCAAATTTTAATTTTAAAAACTTTTACATTTTGATGATTTTAACTGTTTGTAAAGTTCCAATTAAATTGCCTATACACAATACAACTATTCTACAGTGTAATTAAAATTGGCCTAGTTCCGAGGGATACAAGTTTTAAATTTAATTTTAAAAAACATGGGAGGTACAGGGTGAGGTCAGACCTAGTGTAGAAGTTTCATATCTACTACACCGATTTGAGTTATGCTGAACTATACTACTTTATATTTCTATCAGATATAATATTTAAGTAGTCAAGTATATTAAATTCCAAAACTTATGTATTTTATCTCTTCATTCGCAAGTTGATTATTGTTCACCAGACCTACTCTAATGGATGTGTTTTCATTGCAGTTGATAAAGTTCTAACTGATCTCCATATTTTCTTACTGAGACGCATTGGAAAGACTTCAGTCACAACCGAAAGACTTGAAAGACATCTTGTGAAGGTATGTCCCAAAATGTGGCCATCATTTCCTTACATTGATAATTTATATCATAACTATCTAACCTGATGAGAAATATTATAATTGATAAACTACAAGGGTTGCATCTCAATGCCTTTAGGACTTCCATCATACAAATCTTGACTGGTTATGATGACCTCTTTCTAAAATTGATTTTTTAACAACTTGATAAAAAAAACATTTAACTTTTAGGAATCCAAAAATGTCATAGGTCTTATGTAGTTAAAAGAATGGTGATTTGTTAAATGTTGTAAATAATGACTGCACTTGATAATAAAGTGACTGTTCATTTTTGAATCAGCAATATTTGAACCTACCAGGCTACCAGTAATCAGCATTCCATCCTTTGTGTTTGTCCCCATTGCCAAATATAGCACTGGCGATATCCCTTCCCTAAATCTCCTTGAATACCAAGTCCTCTATTTTCTCCCCTCCATTAGAGTTCATGACTTTGTAGTATACAGTATTGCAGAAAGTATGAGTGAGTCTTGTGGAAGACATTGATAAATGGATTTGAAAGGAGGTTTGGTCAGGGGAGGTAATTAAGTAATTACCAAGAATGTGAAAACTTAAACTTTATAAACTGTTTATTTTATATATGATTATCATTTATTTTTGGAATATACACACTTGTTTCAACAAGGACAATAGTATTTTTGGGCTTTTCAACACTGTCTTATCACATCAAAGCTTTTGCATACTCAAAAAAACACATTCATCATTGAATGTTCTTCTTTACAAAGAAAAGAAAAATATCTATGAAATTGTTACAACTAAAGTCATATGAAATAACAACTTAGGTTATAGGGATCATTTCTCATGTCCGTATTCCAATATAATGTGATACAGAAAAGCGTATTGCAAATATTTGTACTTTTCAAGTTTAAGAATTTTGATTCTATCTTGTCTTTTTATGAGCGTTAGGAACGTTCATCATTGCTCAGCTATGATCTGTTTGGAAAAGAATATTTTCCAATCACTGTGTATGACCTGTATACACATTTGAGCTATTTTCACAACACACCTTCACACATGGTTAAGAACTATCTGTTAATCATGTTTCATTTGGTTGTGTGTTTTGGCAATTTGATATTTTTTTTCCAGTTTTGTCACAACTTTTCTGATGTGGATGCTTGGGAAATTGAGAGATTTGGATACAGGCTGGCAAAAGTTGCCACAAAGTTAAGAATTTTAAAGGTGAGTGATATTCATGTCAGATATTCTTTTGGCTTATGAATGGGTTAAGTGAATAATGACCTTATTATGCTTATGGTATCCTAAGTATAAATAGTTTAAATTAGACAAAAGCCAAACGGTGAAAAAACAGCTCATATTTTAGAGCTGGGAAGATATGTCAATAAATTCTTTGAGAAACGTGATACTTAATCTGACCATATGCGTATAATGATACAATGTCTGTATCTTGATACTAGAGGTGTAAAGATACAGGAGGGTTGCGATACGATGCGTATCCCAATATGGGGGTCACGATACGATACGTATAATCTCATGATATAATGATCTTTTCACAAACTTTTGGAGTCCGTTTATCTTAAGAAAGAATTGGCTTGATGCTTTTTTGATGTAATTGTAATATAATCAAACTCGCAAATTTTAGAAGCGGTTCTTGTGTGCATAATGAAGTATCTTTTCAAAGTATATCTCAGTTTTGAGCACCAACTATTGAGAATTTATCATTATTTTATGTATCCTGATACGCATCCTACGATACAATACGAAATATTGTGGCCTATGTATCACGATACGATAATGTTTTGCCGTATCGTTACACCTCTACTTGATACATATTATTGACAGAAACTTGACACTTAAATTGATAAATTTAAGATATTTGTATAAATTATTTGTCTATTTCGTGTAAAAAAACTAGAAAAAGTGCATTAGAGCATATACATGTATTGTATCTAATATTGTGTAGGATTGAATGATTCCTGGTCATGTATTGAATCAGAATACCCGCCATGAAGGATAATACATGTTAGTAATGTGCGATGTTTTTGTTCACTAGACGTTGTTGGAGTGTCAGTTTGATTACAACTCTCGCTTCAAGGAGAAGATAAATGAGAAGAAAGCAGACGAGTTGCGCTTCCAGCCAATCGGGAGAGATAAGAATGGACTTGCATATTGGTATCTTTTGGTAAGATATTGCAGATAAATCTTCTAGTTCTAGAGAAAAGAGTGCCAAAAGCTTACATTTAATATGCATCTTGGAGAGAATCTTGTTACACTAGGTGACTTATCAATCAGTGTTCATATATTTCATATCAGAAGACACAAGGGTAGGGATAGGGAAAGGCGGGGGGCCTGGGTAGACATTACCCATGATATGAGTGTTTTTAGTTAGAAAATATTTTATGTTTGGTTGAGTTAACGAATTGGAACATAAAGGCAGGGGCCATGAACATTTTTCAACACAGCAGTTGCAATAAGACTTCCAGCACTGTGATGTAATATCTTTCTCATGTGAATGTTGTCATTGTATTGTGATGTCATTGCTTTTTGTGATGGAGAAGTAATGTGATGTCATGTAGTTGACAATAGCATTTGATTGTGCAAAATGTACTGTCAAGATGTCTATAGAGTCAGTGATATACTTTATCTCCCCTGAGTGACATCTGTTGAGTTTCCGTCTTTCCGATGATGAAAATGTTATGATTTCATAGTACTGATAATATTGCAATGGTGTAACTTCAATGGGACCGTTGGAGCTTATGAGTTTTGTGTTATTCCAAATTTCCTCAAAAATAGATATGGCCTGTGTAAGATCAAGTTACACATTTATCTACAGTTGATGAGGAAAAGAAATATTCAAAAATATAGAAAACAGTTTTATGTTCTTGATATGTGTTGTTTCATTATTGATTTATGTGTCCTTATTGAGTCATATTCTTGATGAACACCAGTAAGTATAACATTAAAGTTCACGAGTCATATAAAATGATGATGTAAGTGACACTGAGTAATTTGCTTTTCACAGGACCAAGAGCAGAATCTCTTCCTGTACCGAGAAGAACAGGATGACGCCTCCTCTGAGTCATGGCAGCTTGTCTGCAGGTCGGTTCTTCCTCTAGTTCCATAGCTTGTCTCATCTTGTACATTATTATATGAATATTTATATAGCGCACATATCTATCTACTCGTGGTTGCTCAAGGCGCTTACATTGTTTCCCCTGGTCAATGGCATTCTTTCACCATCCGATCATCCCTGGGGAGTATTCAACCGGCATCCAAGATATGTGGCGCTCAGGTTAGGGACCATTCTATGCCTTACAGGGTACCCACTCACAGTTGGGTGAACTGAGACACATAGTCACAGCAGTTTGTCCAAAACTGCTGAACGCTGATGACCAACAGCTCGCCGTATGCACGTGTTCACCATCCAGCCACATTTTCTTTCTTCTTTCTAAACAACCAATTATACTTTGAAAACATATGTGGCCTTTTGATTACTGAACTAAACTTGAAAAAAAGAACTCACTCACCTTTTATTTTTAAAGATAGATTGCTTATTTAAATTAATATCTATGGGCTGATTTCAGATTTCAGGACAGGAAATGATAATATCTTGTGTGGGTAGCATATTATAATTGCGTGTTTGTTTTGTTTATGGATATGTATATTTAACCTTGAATTTAAGATTATGAAAAACAAAGCCACAGTAATTGTTTTCTCATCTATTTTATTTTCTTTCAATTTAATGTTTTTGCTTTTCAGCAATCGAGAGGATTTGGCCAACCTAATTACACAACTGAAGACTGATGCAGATCTCAAATTTGATGAAATCAGCTGTAAGTACTTGCATTAATATCTACTGGTTATGCTAAGTGTAATCATACACAAGATGTTCAGAGATTTATCAACAATATCTTTTAAAGGGGCAGTAGCACGTTTTTAGAGGGAATATAAGGTGATGTCAGGAAAATGAAAATTAATGGTTCCAATTGAAAGACAATGTATTAAAACTAATTAAAGCAGTAATAATTCAAATACAGAACGTAAAGTTTAGCCATGCGATTCCTTTTTCTTACACAAAATGAATTAAAGGTGTTCACTCAAAATGGCTGCCAATGAATTTTAGGTGAATCTTCATACTTTGTCCTTTGACTATGGATGATTGGCGTATGTTTTGACACTGTTAAAACAATACATTTAGCATTAACTTACAATTATCAGTGAAACATTTTTAATATAAAATTATCAAAAAATGTGCTACTGCCCCTTTAAGAGATCATTATTGTGGTTAGGTTGTGTGCTTTGTTTTGAAATATCATTAGGATTTGACAATAATCAAAAGTACATTTACCTTGAATCTTGTGCTTATTAATAAAGAAGGAAATATGATAATGATAATGTTATTAATGTGTATCATTGACCTTTTACGTTGCTCTATTTTTGGATCATGTCTTGAGTGAATGTGTTCACATAATTCAATCATTTCAACAGTCATTAAGAATTTGAAATTATAGAGAATCAACTGTTTGCGCTGTTTTCTACAAACATGAACCTCTCAACATCTGGTGTACAAGTAATCATAGTGTAATTTTAATTTGTAGATCTAAGATGTGATTGCTGTTATCTGACTCAATAATGTGAATTACAGAATTTTAAAGTTGTCCATAAACCACTCAAAAACATTTCATAGATTCTTAGCATGGTCCAAATGCTTTCATTTTGTGATAAGCTAGGACGTTAGTGATTCAATTAAACAAGAGATTTATTGTCTTAATTTGATTATTTCAGCGGAATCTACTAAAAGCAGCAAGGAGGGGAGCCCAGAAGCAGACGTGAAGGAAGAAGTTAAGCAGGAAGACGGCGATAGTCGTGAATCAGTTAAAATCGAACCCTTTGGCGTCAAGCAAGAACCAGTTGATGTGAAGAAGGAAATAAAACAAGAGCCAGAGGAGGAAACAAAGGGAGAGAACTCTGTGGAAGCAAAATCATCAAAATCGGAGGATGACAAAGCAGAGAAGAAAGAAATAGAGGAAGAGGAAAGTGAAGGGGAGACAGAAACAACAGCTAAAGAAAAGACTGAGAAGCTGCAAACCAAAGGAAAGGATAAAGAAAATGAAGATGAAAAGTCCAACAAAAATCAGGGTTCGGAATTGGAAGAGAAGCATGGCCCTGATAAAGTTGATACAAAAGTTGACGATACTGGTGGTAAGACTAACTCTGGGGAAGCAGACAAGGAAGAAAAATCAAAATCTAGTTCTGAAAAACCATCAGATGTCAAAACTGCAGTGGAGTGTTTACAAGATGAAGAGACTGCTAAGCAATCGTCTTCAGAATCGAAAAAAGATGAGGAGTCAGCTGAACCGAAAGCTAAAGAAAACAAACCCGAGGATTTGAAGGAGCAAAAAAGCAAGGAATCAAAGGAGGATTCTACTGTTGATAACTCAAAGAAACCTGTAGAGAAGTCCAAGGATGAAAGTGCAAAAGTTTCGTCAGATAGTGAGGCAGGCAAAGACACAAAGAAAGAAAGTAAGGATAATAAAGAAGAAGATGGAGAGAAGAAGGAAGAGGAAAAGGCAGACGGCAAAAAGGGATCTGAGGAAGAAACAAGTCAAGAAGGAAGTAAAGACAAATCTGAAAAGATTGAAGAATTGGAAAAAGCCAGAGAAGAGCTCTCTGAGAAAATTTCAGAAAATAAAGAGAAAGAGGCTATTGGGAAATCTAGTAAAGAAACTATAAAAGGAGAAAGTGAGGACATGAACAAAGAGAAGATTGAAGACAACGATTCCAAAGAAGAGAAAGGGAAAACAGATCCTTCTTCAGAAGTTGATTCTGCTTCAGCAAAACCAGAGGATAAGAAGAAAGAAGAAGACAGCAAAGTTAAAGACAAGGAGCCCAAGATAAAGGAATCGGAAGAAAAAACATCTTTAGAAGGTAAAGAAGAGGGAGATACGAAATCCGATACCTCAATTACAGAAAATGTTGGGGAAAGTGAAGAAACATCAGATAACAAAACTACAGAAAAGTCTTCAAGAAAGCAGACGGACAAAAAGGATGTCAATGAAGATAATGAGACATCTGTTGTTAAAGATAGAGGGGGGAAAGAAGCGGAAAAATCTGTGTCTATAGGTGCTAAATCTGTATTAGTTGAAAATGAAAGTGACTGTAAAAGTGCTGAAAAAACTGAAATTAGTTCAAAAGAAAAGGAGGCAGGTAAGAAAGATATCGTTTCTGACAAAGAGTCAAGTAAAAAGGGTGTAACTTCATCGAATGAAGGTGCTAAGAAAAGTGAAGAAAGTGTTTCAGAGAAAGGAATTTGTGAAAAAGATTGTAGTATTGAAAGTGACAAAGCAAAAATTAAAGACAATGAATCTAAGCATACAGTTGACAGTTCCAAAAAGGACAAACATGAACTGGAAGAAGAGTTAAGTGAAGAAGATAGTGAAAATAACACAAAAAGTCAAAGCAAAGGATCCAAGAAAGAAGGTAAAAGTTCAAAAAAGGACAAAAGTGAGTCCAAAGAAGAAATTGAAGAAAAGGAAAGTGAAAAGAAATCAGTGGACAAATGTAAGGACAAAAAGAAAAAAAAATCAGTGAAACATGTTAAGAATGACAGCAGTCATGAAGAAAGTGAAGAAGAACATGAAAAAGACTCAGAAAAAAAAGTTAAAGAAGTAAAGAAATCTGTTAAAATTGCAAAAATTGATAAAAGTGAATCGGAAGAATATAGTGAAGAAGACACTGATAAATCAAAGAAAAAGAGCAAGGTATCTAAGAAATCTGTTAAAAAAAGCAAAAAGGATGAAAGTGAATCAGAAGAAGAACTAAGTGAAGAAGAAGAAAGTGAAAGGAAACTAAAGGTAAAAAGTAAGGGAAAGAAGAAACTGAAAAATATAAAGGATAAAAGTGAATCTGAAGAACTTAGCGAAGAAGAAAGTGAAGACGAAATTAGGTCCAAGGTTAAAAGGAAAGGAAAAGAATCTAAAAAGACAGTGAAAAAAACTAAGGACGATAGTGAATCTGAAGAACAATTTGATGAAAAGGACGATAGTGAAAGTGAGTCTAACTCCAAAGATAAGAAACAAAGCAAGGGTCGCAAAAAGGATGCATCAATGAAAAAATCAAAAACTGTTTCCAAAGAAAGTGAGTCTGAAGAAGAGGAAGAAGATACAAAAACAGAATCTAAAAACAAAACCAAATCTCCCGAAAAAGATGAAGAAAAGAGTAAAGCAACAAAGGACACAAAGAAAAAGGCAAAAGAAGAACCAAAACCACGACCTACTCCAACAAGGTCGTCAAGAAGAGCCCGTAAAATGCCAGATAAGTACGAAGATTTAGAAAACCTTTCCAGGAGATCATCAAGAAAACGGGCAGTACCAAAAGAACTTGAAAATGGATCCATTGACAGCGAAAATTCCAAAGACACTCCTGCCAAAAACAAAAATCGAAAGCAAAATGCAGGAAGTGATGGTTCTGACACAGAAGACTACGATCAAAACAAAGAGAATTCCGTGAAACGAAAAGGAGGAAGGGGAGTGAAGCGGGGAGCAGACAGAGGTGGAAGAGAGCCAGCAGGAAAGAAAGCAAAAAGGGGAGGGTCAAGAGGTCGTGGTGGAAGGTCAAGGACAAAGCAGAAAAATGCAACCTCTTCGGAGAGCGACAGTGATGACAAGCCGCTGAGCCATATGAGGGGTCGGGGCAAAGGTCGCAGGGGTCGCGGAGGAGGAAGGGGTAGAGGTCGCGGAAGAGGAGAACCAGTCTCTAACGGGGATAAAACTCCGGTAAATAATTTTATATACTACTCAAATAAAATAAGGCCTATCTGTAAATTGTTCTCAAATTGCTATTTTGAGCAAATTCAGGGATTGGGAAGGACATCTTTGACGATGGGTGTTTGATTCGGTGTTTTAAGTAAATTTATTGGGTTATTTTTTTATCCGATGAGCAAAATAGCCTGTGGCCTGCCTTCCCATTCCCTTGAATTGTAGTAGTGTTAACATGTACTATCCTTCTGACGTCCTGGGATCAGATACTAAAAGCAATTTGAGTTTGGTAATCAGAAACTTTGTCAGACATGCATTTGGTTTGAACAATGTTTACATAAAAAGTTCACTTTTGAGCTGCAAGAAATTAAAGTTAATGAGGATGATGAATAATATATTCATTTTAGAAGTATTTATAAAAGGATTATTTTCAGAAAAGAAAGGTTGACATAACAGATATATATTGAACAAAACAAGTAAGACTTCATAGATAATTTGACTAAAAGCTGACAAAGAAGCAAGTTAGATGCAGAGGAAATGCGATAAGGCCAATTCCATTAGGGTTGTGAAATCAGTTAAACTCTATCTATCATGTTATCAAATACACCGAGGAAATATGAGAAGGTCAGTTATCAAGAAAACAACTAAACTGATGTTAATTATTGTTGTGAAATCAGTAAATCTCAATAATGTTTCCACACAGAAGCCAGTATCGGAGACGAGCAGCGATGACTCGGACTACTGCCCTGGCAAGAAGAAGACCAAGGGGCGCGGCCGAGGGAGAGCGAAGAAGAGGAAGGCGTCTGACGGAGAAGAGAGCGGCGAGAATGGAGGAAAGAGAGGAGGGAGGCGGAGGAAACGACCCCCGACCTCGGATTCGTTCAGCGATGACCTCTCCTCGTCCTCAGAGGATCTTGTGTTTGGTCCTTCTGAGGACGAGTTTCAGCAGGAGGAACTGAACACTGATGATGAGGACTTTGTGTCCCCCAAGGGAAGGAACTATCAACGGCAACAAGCTCGTGCTGGTAATCCTTTTGCTCTACTATCTTTTAAACTCTTGCAAGTCAGAAATCAGGTTTAAGTACTATAAGTAACTGGTTTCTTTGTAACTATGTTTTTCAGGAAAATTAACGCCTTGTCATGTTATTTCCATAGCAGTGCCAATGTTGGCCTCTCTTTGGATCTAAATTTGATTTTTAGCTCATCTGGCCTAAAAGTCAGGATGGGCTTATGGCATGATGTCCAGTAGTTTATTCAAACCCCTGTGAGCATTTTGGCATTAAGACTTCTTCTCAAAAGGTTTAAGGCCTAGAAAGCTGAAACCTTATGAACACACTCCTAAACTGATGGGGATTCTAATTCATAGATTTTGTGAGCCTGTTACCCCTGATTAAGATCTCTGAAGATGCCTGAAAAATCTATTTCATCTTCTTCAGAAGCTAAAGGCTCCTTTGCTAAAAAGGATTGTATAGAATTTGCTTTCTTGTGACTTCTCATTTGGTAAAACTCAAACCATTTGTCAAATTTATTATATAGCCTGGTGAGCTAAAGAACCAATGGCCAATATCTAGTGCTAAAACTCAGAAGAAGGATTTTTAAGAGAAAAACAACAATGTAATTATGATAACTTTCAAATACTTTCTATATCTATGATGAATACAGGTTAAACATGAAGTTTATAGGTAGTCATACTTTAAAAATGATTTCTATGGTTCTGATATCACTTGGTCATTAGATTGAATTAGTTTATTTTATTGATAGCCATTTTATTGATATTTGAAAGACCATTGCAATGTCATTCATTTACTTTAAGTTTATCCCTTTCCTATTTTTGTTTCAGAAAAAGATGACTTTCAGCCAACCGCTGACGACACCCCCTGTACAAAATGTAAACGATACGATCATCCTGAATGGGTAAATAATGGCCTCTTTGGTTTTGAACTTAAAAATGATAAGTCTACATGTATCAGGGTAATTTGACAAATAATTGTCTCCGAATAGAAGTTACTCAAGTCATTATTTCAATATAATTTCTCTAACAAATAGGCTACACATCTATGTTCCTCCTTTGTGATGAAAATGTTTATCATAATTCTATCCTTATTTTTATCCAATCAAATATCATTTTGTATTGTTAACGCAAATATGGCTGAAATATTGTGTGAGTGTTTTTAACAGTAACTCCCTTGCGCTTGCTAAATGGCCTCTTGATTAATGATTTCAAAATGTTACTGACCTTATTCTTTCTTATTCAAGAAGTGTGAAGCCAATTGTATAATCATTCCCTGCCTATTACAGATCCTGCTCTGTGATAAGTGTGACGGCGGCTACCACACGGCCTGTCTACGTCCTCCCATCATGATCATTCCAGACGGAGACTGGTACTGTCCGCCTTGTGAACATGTGAGTTACCTCCCTTCAATGCTCATCCTCCCTGTCAATTGACTCTACATGATAAATTGTGTATATTCAGTCTACGACTATCACAAAATATTGTAAACCTGAACTCCTGTCCAATGTTTTAAATTATACACTGGGTTCCTTGCCCCTGATCCCAATCTTTCCATCAAAGCAGCGTCAGATCATCATATTTGAGTCACCTAGCGGTGTGTGTGAGGTTTGTATGACATGCAGGTTCAAATTAAATAATTGAATAAAGAATTACACTGTAAGATAATGTCAAGTGAAGTGTGAGCACAACCATGCACTGATTAAAATCGGCCGAGTTCTGAGGAATAAAATATTCAACTCGACGAAGATATGAAAACTTTTATTCCTCTTAACTAGTCTGATTTTAATCAGACTGATTTGACCCTGCACTCAAGGTCCCATAGGCCCTCAAAACGTCGCTCTCAAGCTTGATTAAAACATACTTTATCATTGAGACAAGAATCGGACACAGGTTCTGTAATGGAGAATGCATGAGGGTAAGTTGACTGTTATCTCTCTGCTATAATTCTAATCCATAAGCTCCTCCTGCAGGTGATGCTGGTGCAGATATTACAAGAGAACCTGACCAATCTGGATGGCTCTCTCAAGAAGAGGGAGAGATTAGTCAGAAGGTGAGACAAGCATGCTAATATCCATTCCCAAAGAACTAGCTTAAGTCATACAATGCTTATTCAACGTCTGTATTGATAAGGCCTTTTGAAAGGCTTGAATGGGAGATGCGTATTTCGATGCCACCAATCTTAGTTGTGCAATCAAAGATGCTATTAAAAAATCATTATTTTGGTGTCAGAGTGATGGCAAAGGCCTCAGTGACAGCAACCACGCTTGCCATTCAAGCAATGGTTTCATTGGCTGAAATTGGAACCCCATAAATGTCCCCTAATACAACAGAAGTTGATTCAAGATTTTATAATTTGAGCTCCCACTGAGGGGAAAGAATGTCCTGAAATCTGATCGTACGAAAAATTGTTGTCGTTTTTAAGTTTGAATATCATTAAAATTGAAATTGTTCTACCTTTGTAATTTCCTTCTCAGTCTGGTTCAATTAAAATTCAAGATTTATTTGTTCATAGAAAATACCTGCTTGTAAATCACTAACACTGTTTGTTGTATTTTCAGAAAAGAAAGACTTGCCTTTGTTGGTATCAGTTTAGACAACATTCTCAAAGAGGTAAGTGATAAATGCTGATTGGTCTTCATCATATAGCTTGCATATTACGTGTAGACATGTCTGGATATGCATACTATGCAATGCTCAGCATACTGACAATCAAAGTACAGACTCCTTTAGTAGGTTCGTTTGTTGTGAAATATGAGTTCTTCAACTTTAATTTTCTTTAACAGACTGTTATTGCTGAACTTTTCTTGGTTTAATAGTCATGTTTACTCATTTTAACCTTGTGTGTCATGATAAAAACTTTTGCAAAATGATGAAAAGTCATGGAATGAGTTGTGCTATAAGTGTATGAAACTTGCCATTGATTAGTAGTGAAGACCAACCACCAATCTTACCATTGAGGGTGTGCCATGAATGTATGGAGTAAGTTCAAGAGCATGTCCATAACCGGTAATTGTTGTATCAAGATTGAGAAATGATCTGATATGTAATGCTTATAGAAAGTCCCTGTGATATTTTATATGCCCATGAAAGGAGGTTTACCCGAGAATAACAAAACAACCCAAATTTGATGCCAGAGGTTTTATATTTTATATTTTTGTTCAGGACAAGAAGATAAACATTCAGCCCAAAGAGAGAGACTACTCCCATCTGTATTCATCGCGCCCAGTCAAGGAGGAGAGGCACGACTCGGACGAACTCTACTCTCAGCGAGCCTGTCGGAAACGTCAATCCATGAGCTACCGCTTCACGGAGTACGACAATCTCATCAACAGTGCTATAGGAGATGATGTCAAGGAGGAATCCTACAGTGATAGCGAGGATTACTCAGGTATGCAGGGTTCATACAAATCATAGAAAACCTGGAAAGTCATTAAACTGATAAACATTATTATTGTTTTTCCAGGTTTGGAGATGGGCATACATATATGAAGTCATTGAAAAGTGATTTTTTTTTGGTGAAATATCCATTCTTTGTTCATCTTCTTTAATCATCAGTACTGTTGCTTTCAAGTGTATAAACCCTGCGTATGGCAATGTTCCTTTGGTAGTTCTGTCCAGAACTTAATAGTTCACCTAGAAGGATGAGGGTAAAGGGATGTGTTGGTTGTGATCTTTTAACAACAAATATGTCAGATCGGGTTAGATTACGTTGATAATAAATAGCACCATAAGCAACCACTGAGTTGATGTACAAGTGCACTCTATAAATGGACATTTTTATACCCCCTGAATCGGAGATTCCGGGGGTATATTGTTTTTCACCTGTCCTTCTGTCCGTTTGTCCACAACAACTTTAACCTTGGTCATAACTTTTGATTGGTCAGAGCTAGATCTTTGATACTTGACATATGGATCCCTTGTGATGAGACCTTTCAGATGACACCATGACATTTGACCTTGTGACCTTGACCTTGACACAGCGAGCAGGATGCATCCGGGGGCATTCGTGTTTCACAAACACATCTTGTTATTTTCTGAAATTGTTTCAGAATAAACTGATTATATTACGGTGAGATGACAACTTTTATATTTGACTGATCCTTGTTTCCTGAACAGATAACTCAAATGAGGGAAGGGGAGGAAAGGACATGTCAAACATCACAGGGCGACCCCCGCCAGTAGTCAACCGGGCCAAGAAACAACGTGCACGAGCACGGAGACGACGACTCACCCAGCTAGACAGTGATGAAGAAGGGGATGAGAGTGAAGAGTACGAGGCTTCCAAGTGAGTTTCTTGTGTTCATCAGAGTCATTCTGCCATGTCAATCTCAAATGAGCCTTCTGCTTGCTTGGTATGCCGCTTGAATCGGTGAAGGTCAAATACAACATTGACTCTGGCTCAAATTAAGAAGATCACTAAAGTTGGTCGGAAATAACGGACAAATATTTTGCTTGCTGATTCTCGAAAATATTTTGTTTACATCACTTTTGCAATAAGATGTGATTTATGTTATGAACATGATTCATTAAAATCTGATATCAACACTATAGTGAAATTGTAATCCATATTTTGATTATTTAGGGCTGTTGTTTATTGAAATTACTCTGATGTTTTTTGCTACCTGTTGGTTCCCATTATGAAACGGAATGTAAGCCAGTCACGTGTCCACCATATACCGCACTCCATTGTTATGTTTGCTAATTACTGACAACCCTGTTGTATTCAGTGGTAGGTCCTGGTAGCATTAATGAATGGAAGTACTACCTTCAATGTCTTTATTTCAGTGACTCTGTGTCGGAGATGAGTTACGAGGGACCCGGCAGCGAGGTTGACTCCGAGGCCTCTGATTGGAGACCCCAGTCAGGTCGAGGGGGCGGCAGGTCATCCCGCAAAGGTCGTAGATCTCGTGGTAGCGGTCGAGGCAGGAAGAAGTGGAGCAGATTCGACGATGACTTTGGTACTGATTGATCCTGTTCATTTCAATTAAGGCAAAAGAAATTAGTAGTTGATTAACAGATTGTCCTGATAATGGTTTGACAAATGCAGAGAGAAAATATTACTCAGATGACTATTGAATAGAAAAAAGTCCCCTCCATTATTTTTTTTAATATCTGTACTAATGTAGCATACCTGACTGTGATTCTATTAATGTAGTTACCATTTCACTCTCAGTTAAACTGTTGAATGCTTGGTTTTCACCTTTATTATCAACCAATATTTTCCTTTTCTTCAGTGGTTGACGATGACTACTCAGATGACAGTGAGAGTAACAGAAGGTCCACCAGAGCTTCCTCTAAACGCAAAGTCTGCTATCGGGAATTCAACTCAGAAGAGTCTGAAGCTGTGGAATCGGCAAACTCGGAATCAGACGAGGACATATCAGAGAAAGATTTGTGCTCAGACGATTCAAATCATAAATCAAAGAAACCTGGCCGCAGAGTCATAAGGTCAGATGACAGTGAGGAGGAGGAAAAACGGGTGAAGGAGAAAGTAGTGGAGAAGAAGAAGTTGAAAATAAAGAAGAAAGTGAAACCAAAGATTAAGGACAGGAGTTCTGGTTCTGAAGAAGAGAATTCTGACAGTGAGAAAAATAAGAGTGATGAGGAAGAGGAGGATGAAGAAACTGAGAAGAGTGAAGAAGAGTCTTCTTCTGAAGAGGAGAGTAAGACGCAGAGACGGCCCCAGAGGAAGGCGGCCAATGTGGACTTTAAGAGCTTCCTGGGCTCAGAGTCTGAGGAGAGTGATGGCGAGAAGGAGAAGACTGTTGTTGTGAATAGGAAGAAGGTTCGGGGAGGAAAGGACATGGAGACGATTCTTAAGGCTGGCAGGGAGGATAGTTGTGATTTTTCTAGTTACTCCAAACCTGAGGAGTCTGATGAGAAAACTGATGATGGTGAAAGGACTAACACCAGTGAAAGTAGTGACAAGCTTCAGGATAAGGACAAAGTTACTTCCATGTCAGAATCTTCCAAGGATTCCCAAGGTGCTGCTCCAGAGGTGAATGGACATGATCATTCTGGAAACGCTGGTAAGGATGTCCCCCCTCCTGGTTTCCGCAGTGAGGGTGAGATTTACCGCCCTCATGAACAGTATCCACACCATGGACCCAGAGACTATCCCTACCCTTATGGTGCTCATCAGAAGCAGTATATGCATCCTCAGTATGGGCCTATGGGTCATGGTCTCCCTCCCCGGCCCCCAATGGGCTCCCCACCTCATAGTTCTCCTCACCAACCCCAGGGAACTCCACCTCATCACCCACAAGGAACCCCACCTCATGTCGCCTCACCTCACCACCCATCCAGCGCCTCACCCCATCATCCGCCTAATGCTTCACCACATCATCCGCACAACACACCACCTCATTCTCAAGGGATGCCCCAACAAAAAATGGGTCCCCCTCCCATTCCACAGGGCCAGGGCTACCCTCAAGGCCCCCCTCATCTCATGGGTCACCCAGGTATGCCCTACAGACAGCCCCACCCAGGGTATGCTCAAGGGCCACATCATCCCGGTGCCATGCCTCGCCCCCACCACCAAGGTGGACCCCCTCATCCCCATCAACATGTGGGGTACCATCCAGGAGGTCCACATCTTCCACCCGGACATCCAGCTCACTCTCAGGGTGGTCCTCATCCACATCCTTCACACCCACATCCACAACAAGGTGGTCCACATCCGTCACACCCACATCCTCAACAGGGAGGTCCACATCCATCACATCCACATCCTCAACAACAGGGTGGTCCGCATCCATCACACCCACTTCCTCATCAGCAGGGGGGTCCCCATCCTCGTCCTCAACAACAAGGTGGTCCAAGACATCCACAACCACAACAGGGGGGTCCTAGGCACCCACATCCACATCAACAGGGTGCACCAGGAGCTCATGGTCCAGGTGCACCACCTCATCCACCTTCACACCCACATCCGCAAGACGCCCCACAACATCCACACCCACGCCCACAAGGTGCCCAATCACAAGCCCAAACACAAGGTGCCCCACCAGTAACACACGGCCCAGGAGGTCCTCCTCACCCTCACTCTCACCCCCCAGGTGGGCCCTCGCCTACCCATGTGCCAGGCACCCCACCCCATGCCCATCCACGTCCCCCTAGAGGTCCTTCCCCATCTCACAGCCCAGGGGGACCACCACACTCTCACCACCCTGGGGGTCCTCCACAGGGAATGCCTCGAGGCATGCATTCTCTTCCCCCACATCTACAAGGTCCTCAGAAGCACCATGGACCACCACACGGTATGCCGCCAAGAGCAATGCCAAGATACGGTCCCTACCCCCATTACGGCCCTCCAGGAGCTTTCCCACCAGGCCAGGCTCCCATGCGGCCAGGAATGCCTACCCACTCCCAGGGAGCCCCTGTTCCCCCAACTTCACAGGTTCCCCCGTCCCAAGGGACCCCGGTTCCCCCCAGTACACAAGGCTCCACCCCTCCCAGCTCCCAGTCAGCTCCAGCAAGCTCCCAAGGATCAGCTGCACCTCAAACCTCTGCTGCAGGGCCTAAAGGCAGTGGGGGCTTCATGATGGACAACCTGCTCAGAGACGATCGACAGTACAGCGAGGACAATCCGGGGCCCGCTCCTGCCCATGCTCCTGCCCCTGTCCCTCCCCCTGCCCCTACTCCTGCCCATGCTCCTGCCCCTGTCCCTGCCCCTGCACCTAGACAGTTCAGGGAGGGGAGGAGACGGTTTGAGGAGGAGAGGAATTACTCGGACGAAGAGGAAGAGGATCAAGCCCAAGGAAACGAAGACGATGATTTGGAGGACGTGTCGGACATAGTCCACTATGTGATGAATGATGAATACTTCAAACAGCATGAATAACAAGGACTTGCATGTCTGCTCAGTTTCTGCCTGTCTGTGTTTGGATTCAAGTTTCCAGGAACAGGCTTGTTGGACCAGCAGTATTGAAAATGCTGCTTTTAGTTAGTTGAGTTGTGATGATGTGTAAACTGTTGATATGATAGCAAATGATTATGAATGCACAATTATTCAGTGCCCATACTGATATCACTGTAAAGGATTTTTTGTAATATGACGATCAAATTTGTTGAATTTCAATCACACGAAGTTGTAATGATGTGTAAACTGTTGATATGAAAGCAAATTATTATGAATACACCATTATTCAGTGCTCATACTGAAGTCACTGTAAATGATTTTTTGTGATATGACTATCAATTTTGTTGAATTTCAATCACAAACAATGTTTTAGTAAAATCTAAAATAGCTGGTCAAATTAACAATATCTGCTTTTGCACAGAACCACAGCTTTTGGTGTACATTTAGTGTCTAATCAAATGCATATTTTTTAGTTATGAAATTGATTATAAATTATTAATTATTAATTGATTGACAGTTTTATGGATTTTCATTTAAAAAATGTGTTCATAAAGATTTTGTCTTTGTCATTGAAAATAATGATATAAAAGAGAAGGTATGGCATTGAATTCAGTAAACATTTACACAAATATTCTGATCCAAATCATCGCGTTCAATAGTTGCTTGCGACACCCACGTCAAACAATAATCATGTTCCTTCCCCTTTAAGTTTTAAGACTACTTGAGACAGTCTGGTTAATGATGCGGCAATTCTGCAAACTGGTCAATAATCTAGTTGCATTTTTGCACAACATAGAAGTTATGCCATTCTAAAATCCACTTTTTCGGAAAATTCTCAAAACATAATGATATGCTTATAGGTTAATCATTGAAGAAATGCATCTTAGTTATAACATTCATGATGAGCTAAAAAGTGCTCATCAATGAAGATAGGAATTTTATTCAAGTTATAGAATTCATGATTTACATAAAGATGCATTTAAGAAGGCTTATCTATGAAGATATGTATCCTATCATTGAAAGTTACTGTATACATAATTTTCATCACTATGAGCTTCACGTTTTAATCAACACTGTAACATGTTTCTTATATATATTTATTGAATTTATATTTAACTGTGTTGCTGGTTACACAATGTTCATGATTTTACGCTGTTGAATAAGTTTTAAATGTTTTAAACCATTTTGTAAAACTCAAATTGAATGCCCATGTAATGAACATGAATGAACATTATAATACATCATTATCGTCATGCCCTTGCTTAAGGAGTTGAGATTTATTGTTAAAACTGTACAGCCATCATCTCTTCTGTATTTTCATAAAAATGATGCTTGTGCAATTCAAACAAGAATTGATGCTTTAAACATGCATTTAAATGATTTTTTTTGAAATTATCCTCTGAGAATCATTTATTGTTACATACATGAAAATAAATTTTAACAATTTATTGAGGTTTTAACATGATGTTGCATTTTATTTGTGTGCATAAGTTTTCAACAACCAAAGTTTAGCTACAATTGAGCGATCCTGGTCTTACAGATAATTATCGTGGCTGCTGATTTAGTGCTAGCATATCACATCGCTCATGTAAAAACATTGTCATTGTCAGGTCATTAATTGCTGAAAATCGCCATTTTCACGTTCAAATAATTTAAACTTTTATTTACCCATCGAATCATGAAAGCTGGTCTTTTATTTTAATGATTGCCAATCTTATTGATGAATATTTTTGCCTTGTTGACAAGAAAATTTTAGTTTTTATAAATGATTTATTTTGAGTTCTTCGTCAATAAATTTTTGTATTTGACTCCAAAGTGACAAAGAATCTTTGAATCTGTAAAACTTAAAATTTGTGGAATAAGTGTAGATCTATAAATTTTTAAAAAGAAACAAGAATTTTAGCCAATGATAAAATTCTTTCTATTTTATTTTTCAAAATATTTATTTACTTTTATTGAATTGAATTCTATGTTAGTGTTCCATTGCTCATATTGTAGTCAGGCAGCATTTTGTTAGTTATCCTTGTATTCTTTGTGAATATGCTTTGTAATACCCCATGCAAATAGCAACTTGCTTTGGTATTTATTCATACGTTGTCTGTACAAAGGCTCAAATATAATGTTTTACTGTACATATTGAGTTATGTCATCAAGTCATTGTATGTGTGTAGTGTTCATCCTCATTTCTACCATTTATACTTAATGTCATCCAAAGTAGAAAACAACATTGTAATAAAATAGATTGAATATCCTTAATACTGCTGTCGTATTTTATTTTCATCATGGTGAATTTTATGGCATCTAAATATATTTGAATTGAGCGGAATTGGCCTTTATTATTGTCATTCTCTTCCCACAAGTAATAAACTTCTGTTCTAACCTCTGTCGTAAAAAGGCCACTTTCCTAGTTTCTGGCAAGTTCCTAGTTTCTGGCAAAATATTGTACAAACCATTTGAAATATTTATATCTAAGCCAATGAAAACATTTTTCACTGATGGAAAAGGTGGTTGTTTTCATCAAGGTCTTTGCCATTATTCCATCACCAAACTTTTGAATAGCATCACTGAATGAACAACTAACTTGGATTTCATCCAATCAGACTTCTTCCTTTACAGTCAACAAACCAGACTAATTCAAACAAACAGATATTCATTTTACACTTGACACATTTGGAATCGAAATCACTCCCTCAAAGTTCGTCACATGTCAAGAAAATATACTTAAGGCCCGATGGCAAAACAAAATCTCATTAAATGATTTAAAGAAAAAATATTATGTTAGAATACATTTGTTGAGAATTCGAAGCTTTAAATAAAAAGAGCAGCAAAGGAGTCGAATGTTTCAGATAATTGAAAATAAAACATCTTTATTAAATTGTTCAGCTGAAGTTTTGGCTAAATTTAAGGGTGCTAACGAGCATTTATGACAGAACAATTAAATAACTAGATGTGTCCGAGTTGCCGTTCTTTAAAAACGAAGGGAGACAACTGCTGGTGGCATTCATTTACTTTAATCAAAATGACAATACAACGTGTATAAAATAACATATAAACTCTCAACACCTGTTAGTAAGTCTATGTTTATAGCAGGCTCACAGCGTGCAAACAAATCGAGTTCATTTATGATATAATTTTCGACATACATACATTTTCGTGATACATATATGTTCGTGACACAGACGATGTGCCACGCCCATTTATGGTCACGTGGTCAAACAAAGGACGCCATAACGCAAGAGGCTGCGACCATGCGGAAGAAAAAGGTGCTTGTTTTGTTCATTTTGCTTACAATGCTAATAACCATAACAAAAATACGAAACGGTGATCTTCTCACAGTGGAAGTTTTCTAAACCATCGGCAGTACTGGTAATTTCGTTATACATAGACATGTATATCAAATCCATATTGATCGATACATTTCAGATCTACATGAGATTTATGTTATTTTATTGATTGATTATGTAAGTGGCAGGATGTTCATTCTACATATCAGAAACTTTGGTTGAACTAATCGAAACTTTAAAATGTGTGTTATAAGGATACATTTATTGTACAAGAAGCGCCAATAAAATATTGTAAAACCAACGACTATTTGATGGATTGGGTTGGGTTATTTTTTTCAAAATTTGTTATGAAGAATTTGAATAGTGTACACAATTTTAGTACTGACAGTATTCGACGTTTACTTAATTTGTAAATCAAAGGAACACTCTTTTTCTCATGACATGATTATATATATTGGCCTACTTAATATACGAATTAGCATGTCGTGCAACTGTATTTATTATATGGCGAGCAGTGAAATACTGGGATTTATCAGTGGAATAAACTGTATATCAAGCTACAGTGAAAATAACTTATATTTTCACTGCGAACGGTGACTGATATAATTTGACGTCATAAAACAATGGTCTCACGCGGCGAATTGGCTTATGACGTCACAGTGTTACTGTGGTGACGGGCTGTTCCTAGCGGCCGCTCGGCGTGAAAATGACCCTTTACGGACGTAATTACAATGGTAAAATCATATAATAAATAGAATATCCGTCAATTCTTGACAAATACCATGTTTATCTCATCTCGTGAGGTAGAAAAGTTATATATGTTCACTCGTGGCTGCGCCACTCGTGAAAATATAACCTTTCTACCTCACTCGATGAGATATAGAGGATATCTGTCTTTTCTTGACTAATACCATGTTTATCTCATCGAGTGAGGTAGAAAGGTTATATTTTCACGAGTGGCGCAGCCACGAGTGAAAATATATAACTTTTCTACCTCACGAGATGAGATAAACATGGTATTTGTCAAGAATTGACGGATATTCTATTTATTATATGATTTTACCATTGTAATTACGTCCGAAAAGGGTCATTTTCACGCCGAGCGGCCGCTAGGAACAGCCCGTCACCACAGTAACACTGTGACGTCATAAGCCAATTCGCCGCGTGAGACCATTGTTTTATGACGTCAAATTATATCAGTCACCGTTCGCAGTGAAAATATATAGAGACTATTTCATTGTTTTTGCCGAATATCATTTCTATCTCATCGAGTGGAGTGGGAAAGTGATATTTTCATGAGTGGCGCAGCCACGAGTGAAAATGTCACTTTCTCACTTCACGAGATGAGATTTAGAAATGATATTCGGCAAAAACAATGACATAGTCTATTTATTATATAATTTTAAGATCATAAAACGCAATCGGAAGGCAAAGTTTCGCTGTTGTGATGAATGACAGTCTGGCAACTCCATTTATCCCTTCTCGGTAAAAAATAGTTCGATAGAAATAATTCAATATTTAATCGGAAATTGTTTTATGAAAAAATATATAACTTGTGAATGTTTATTGATATCAGATTCAAAATATGTTATTGGTTATAACTAGGTGAAGAAAAGGCTCCTTTTACATTTTTGAACGTCAGTTTTGACGCGAACTGATTGAGTGAGTGAAGCGCTCTGTCGATGTGACAGATCTCTCGCTTCGTAAATTTATTTTGCGATAAAATGAACAATTATTAACTACAGCAACAAGATATGATCTTCGGGCGGCTTTCCGATATCGAAGGATACATTGTCACTGTAAAATCTTAACAGTTACATACCGAAAACATCGTAAAGAGTCGTTTTTCTTCAATCCTAAACAACGCCGTGACGCGAGGCGTACGTTCGATTTCCTCAAAGGGAGATAATCGTGTTTCAAAGGGAGGTAATAGGTTCGGTCCTACTTTTCTCACCGCAGTGAAAATATGGATTATATTTTCACTGCAGTGAAAATATGACTTTCTGCTGCTTTTCTTGAAATATGGATTATATTTTCACTGTATAACCCTATACTTCATTGCTAATTATATAATAAAAGTTATTTTCACTGTAGCTTGATAGACAGTTTATTTCACTGATAAATCCCAGTATTTCACTGCTCGCCATATAATAAAAACATGGTATTTGTCAAGAAAAGACAGATATCCTCTATATCTTAGTTCTATACTAGTTACGCTGTATGTCTGAGCTTTCAACTATGTAGTACTTATATATTCCTTTATGTCTGTTTATATTTTTAAGATATAAAATCGAGATTATGCGAGATTAGTTTTTTAAATTTATGTTTTACTTCAACGATAAGCGTTGAAATGATAATTTTCGGCAATAAAAAATGCATCTCCATAAAATAAGACCATTGATATTGTTTGGCACATGTGAATCATGAAAACCATGGAATATTCGAACCAATTTTAAGCATTTTGGTATTTTGTCAAAATATAAATCTAATCTAGCGTTGATATGAATAGTCATTTTGCATTACAGAGGTTTTAGGGTAGAAACTCTCTTGCTTATTTATGCTATAATTAAAAGTCGACTTAACTTCACACTATCAACTTTCAATCCTCAGTATTTTGGCGGCCAATATCCTTAGACCCGACTAGGAATAAGGTCTTGAGATCTTATCTTTTTCAGAAACCAGCGCGTTCCAAGTCAAAGGGGTACCTTAAGTATTCCAACACATCCCTCCGGGATGCCTACAACGCTGTCATGGAGTCAAAGATGTCTATGTACCAAGCATCCAAACACTTCCATGTTCCTTACATGACCCTGCACGATCGCGTGAAAGGCAAAATTGCCATGGGAACGCCAATGGGAAGACGAGGAATGCTCAATCTAGCCCAGGAGCAGGTCCTTGTGGACTACTTTAAATTTCGAATGAGCATTGGCTATGGTTATAGCAAATCCGAATTCCTTCAAATCGTCACGGACCAGGCAGTCTACTGTGGCAGCAAGAAGAAGAAAGGGAAGGTGAAGGTCGGCAAGATCTGGTACTACAACTTCCTCAAACGTCACCCTGATGTCCTGTCAGTAAGGCCTCACCAGCGCCCAATGTGTGCATCTAAGGACGCTATACACAAGTACTACAGTGAGCTTGAGCAGTTCCTCAAGAAGTATGGTCTTGCTAACAAACCATATGCAACCTTTTGTATGGACAAAGTCCACATAGCTTGTGAAGAACCACAAGACAAGATGAAGGAAGAAGATTTGGATGAGGACTCTGACTCCGAACCTTCAACTGTAAATTCAGTGGTAGTCGTCATCGCTGCTGCTAATAGTGCATGGAATCAGTTGCCTCCTTTCTTTGTGTTCCCCGGAGAGAGCAAACTTCCCCGAATCACTGACACAACTCCAGGCACTTCTGGAGGTGTCTGCTCAGTAAACTGGGTAGATGGAGATGTCCTCATGAAGTATCTCTTCGAACACTTTCTTCCCTTGGCGAGAAGCAGTGGTGCTGATGATTCCGTTGTTCTGTTCTATGATGGACACAAGTTCCCAATGTTCCCCGGACTTGTTGAATGGGCCCAGGACAAGAAGCTGTATCTCTTCCCTCTACCTCCACATATCAGCTGTGTACAAAAGGATGGTCTGTCCATCATGGAAAACTTTGATGATGTCTATACCCATGAACTTCAAACTGTTCTACGTAAAGAAAAAGAAATTGACATATCAAAGAACACAACGTGCAAGATCGCATGCCAAGCCTACCTCAAGGTGATGCTGCAGGATGTTCTCAAAACCTTCTTCCAGAAATCTGGGATCATTCCTTTTGATCCTTCGGCCACACCCTGGCCAGCTCTCAAATCTCTGAATCTTGAAAAGACTGATAAGAAATCCAAAGTAAATTCCAGTCTATCGGATAACCTGGTTACAGACGATTCCATCAACTCAGAAGATGAAAAACAAGATTCCAGACCAAAATCAAAACTTGTAACCAAAGTCAAAGGGAAACGAAAAGCTAAAAAGGTACAAGAAAAGGAAAAGGCACCCAGTAGACCAAAAAGACTCAGAATCGTCAAAACATTCACAGACTCTTCCAACAGTGATGATTCAGAGGCAGAGGAACAGGAACCGGACTCTGATGCTACCAGTGGACGAGCGAGTCCTGATTTCGAGGTGGATGAACAGACATGTTGTGTTTGCGGAAAGCTGGAACCCCCTGGTCTGGCTGGCGAGACAAGTACGGTGATAGTGGAATGGGTCCAATGTGACGCTTGTTCTCACTGGACACATCTCAGGTTCTGCACCAAGGTGGGGGTTGTGGATGCCCAGGAGGAATTCAGATGTCCCCACTGTGCGTCACTTTACAGCCTCACGGCTTGATTACCCAAACAATGATCCTTTATTGATTACGGGAAGCAAGGAGTACGTTTTAGTTAATCCAGCAGACGCCTCTACCCAACTTCTGTTCGCACTAACTGTACACATAATTATGAGGTTTTGCACCGAGTTTGGGTGTCCACATTGTGCTTCCTTTCATGCTGACTGATCTTATTGCGGAAAACCATGAGTAGGTCGGATTTAATCCCGCTGGCTGTTTTGCACTAAGTTGGCGGTTGAGGGCACATTTAGGAAATTCAGATGTCCCATTAAATTAGTTTACAGTGTCGTGATCTGATCACGGGAAAATGAGTTTGACTCTTTCCAGTTGCAAATTGATGATGTACCTTATCAGATTTTTAGCCATTTTTGGTCTTCAAGGGTCCCCATTGTTCGCAGTCTCACATTCATATAACGGGGAAACGTTCCATCAGTCTGATTAAAGACACTAAATGAATCGTATATTCGTATGTCAGATTTTATGAATAGTACATTTTTCCAAACATATTCACTCACACCGTTGCTGGAAAGTATTGATATATCAATATACGGTGCACTTAAGTAGATAGAAGATTTTTATTTATTTATAAGAAGTGTCTGAAAATGTTATTTAACCATATCCATGTAACGGTACTTCTGATTTCTGTTTCGGCACATGTATAAGGACGTTGTTCCATTTTCATTAAAAACTAACAGCAGTTTGAGGCGAATATGTGATATATATTGAATAAATGTAGTCATAATGTGCTGTATGTATACAAGCAAATAAAAAACATGAAACTCAGGCAGTGTCCTTTCAAAATCAATTTTGCAAAGGCGGTCCTTTATATCCCCATTTCACTGGGCAAAATGAGTCCACGGAAGATTTGCGGAAGCAATTCCGTTGTTATGCCGTGAAGCCACGCAAGTTCTCCTTTCTATTTCCGTATGTTTCCGTCAGTTAGCGCAATTAATCTGTATCCGAATGTTTACCGTTATTATCCGAACTCATTCCTTTGTGTTCCGCAGTTTTTCCGCCTCCTAGCCGTAGTTGTGTCGTAGTTTAACCGTATGTGTTCCGTAAGATCCGTGAGCGTCCCGAAAGTATTCCGAAACAACGTGAAATGTACATTTTCCGTAGGATTTTGTCCTATTTTCCGCGTAGAATACCGAAGCTCTTCCGAAGAGGCGATTCCGCGAACGTCCGCGAGTACCGTAGGGGTCCGTAGCTCAGTGAAATGGGGGTATTACCTAAGATGGTTTTAAGGTAAAGGAAACCTACGGTACTGAGATGTCTTTATAAAATGAGTGAGTAAGTTATATTTGTTTTACGCCGCTTGGGCAATATTTCAGCCATTAGCAGTGTCCTTTGTAAAATGAAGTTCCGCCTATAAGGTTCTGTACAATTCATCTGATGATAAATAGAGGATATCTGTCTTTTCTTGACAAATACCATGTTTATCTCATCGAGTGAGGTAGAAAGGTAGAAAGGCGCAGCCACGAGTGAAAATATATAACTTTTCTACCTCACGAGATGAGATAAACATGGTATTTGTCAAGAATTGACGGATATTCTATTTATTATATGATTTTACCATTGTAATTACGTCCGAAAAGGGTCATTTTCACGCCGAGCGGCCGCTAGGAACAGCCCGTCACCACAGTAACACTGTGACGTCATAAGCCAATTCGCCGCGTGAGACCATTGTTTTATGACGTCAAATTATATCAGTCACCTTTCTCAGTGAACATATAAGTTATTTTCACTGTAGCTTGATAGACAGTTTATTTCGCTGATAAATCCCAGTATTTCACTGCTCGCCATATAATAAAGAGGGTTACAGATTACATTTATACTAATTAAAATCATGGTGGTTTTGTTTTATGACGTTGAGAAGTTGACCTGATGCGCTGATGTAAACACTATCGAGCCTGCCTTTTGTGTCATTCGTGGTCGATGCTCTGAAAAAGACAGATGTACATTGAACCAAATCTCGGTCCATTGGCGGTAGCCTGTCATCAAGATACTAAAGCAAAAAATAATAATTCACGATCTACCAAGTCTACTGAAGTAAAGCAAGTCTTGATCACTCAGCTTTATAAGTTATCAAGTCATCTTCTGGGCTCCATTTTGTTATAATACATGAATTGTCTTAAAATATTGTCGATGTGGAAAAGAAATACCTCTGAGACTAAATGTTGGCGAATGTAAACGGAATTACGGGGGTGCGCATCCCTACCAAAAGAGATTCAAATGTAATAAACTTTTATAGTTGAATTTCTCAATTATGATAAAAGTTAAGAAAAGAAATGTATATGAACAAAATTTATAACCATAATAACAAATATTCTTGATGTTACCGCCTTACGTGAAATAAAGAAACTTCTTTGAGAGGCATTTTAGAAGTTGGAATGACAATAAGACTGTGGAATATATGGATGACAAGCAGAGAACGACATAGGATTCTGCGTCGAAACGTCGCATAATAGAACAAAGAAGTTGTCATCCATATATTCCTCAGCATTAGTGACATAAAGAAATTTGAGGACAGTGTCCCATTTTGTCCCGTACGTGGGGTAATGTTGGATACCAACTAAAATATCCCAAATTTATCCCACTGTAACATTGATTTTGCTCAAATTCACACTACTATGTTTTAAGATATGTTGAGATGATATTTCAAAATTAAACTCTGTTTAACAAAATCTTGTCACATTAACCAGATAATATAATGATGTCACATCGGTGACACTATTTTCTTTTTGCAAATGATCGAATCACCTATATTAGGCCTACCTCAAATACTTACAACAAATATCAAAATGTATTTTTTTGAACTCGTGATAGAAGGTCTATATCGCATTTGGAAGCAAATATTTTTGGACTCAAGCGTTTAATCTATCAATGAGCTGTTAATGTGTGTTTGAGATATGTTTAAAACCTATCCCATTTTACCCCCACAATCCCATTTATCCCATACACCGTTATCAAGAATGTGGTTTGATATGCATGATGATGTATATAATGTTCTAAAGTGATATATTTGAACACAGATCTATCATTATCGTTTATGTGTCAGTTATCTAAATAAATATAAACCCTTGACGAAACGCTTAAAAAAATAAATACACCTCGCTGCATAATGTACCCCAGAAAGACGTGTATGATTATATCAAAATGTAGGTCACATGAACCCAGCTTAAACCGGTATGTATACATTCATGCTCATTTTTCGCTGAGCTTTCGAAAACGTATTTTGTGTTGTATGTTGATACCAAACATGGCACCTATTAAAGTCACATAATAAAATTTGTTGATAACTAAGAAGACACGTATCAACTAGGCAGACGACTGATTCCGGTAGGCCTACTGAGGCCGACGCTAATCCAGGTCAGTCTAACCTTGATCTTTGTGTGACATATTTTCGAGGTTTGGGTACATAGACATGTGAACGCTTTTCTGTTTCTGCTCTCACGTTTTAGAATTGAAGACTTTTTAAGTGCAGATGTGACACTGTTGAAGCACTGGCCACGTTAAACGCAAATTGGTTCTGCAACGACAAGTAGGTTTCTTAAATGCATATGTCTTGTCGTCCACCGTGACTTGACTATGTTGAAGCAGAGGCCAATTCAGCGCAAACGTGTCGCGCAACGGAGAATTTAAGGAATAAGTTTTCATTTTGAATGGAAGTAGGGAATACTGGTTAAAATTATCATTCTTGCGCCATCAATTTGCGCTTAACCTGCATTGAGACTAAATTGGATATTTTAATATATGCTAAGAAACCATAAGGCGGATCGAAAGCTGATAAAACTCTCTGTTTAAAGCGTAGAAAATTGAAAAAAATGCCATTTTAAGATTGAGGGGGGTTTCGTTATCTATATTGTATTTTCCATCAATTATTGATTATTTTCAATTTCCTGTTGTTTAAAGTTCGGTTTGCTTTGCAGTGAGGTGAGATGTTTAGGAATGTTTGTCACACGGAATACCTCTTGATACACCCCTAACATTAGCTTCTGATGCATCAGTCTAAGTAAACCTAGCCTCAATACTGAGTCTAGCGAGATACAGTAAGAGGTCGCGTCAGCCGACCTTTGGACGATCAATGACCCTCCAACGTTATATGTGCGAACCGAACCCTGATTGGTCAATTCGATAAGTCGGCTGACGCGAGCCAAAGCCAGTAGGAATGCTTATGTCTCACCCTGTCACAATTACTACACCTAGTTAGACTCAATATGGGAGTATAGCGATTATCTTTAATAAATATTCGTATCAAGTGTATACTGTAAGCGGTCATTTAGAGTGAATTCCTTGAATCATTGTAGTTATGAAACGGTTGTTTGTGAAATTGTTTAAATAAAAAGGCTTACATTTTTTTCTTATTCGTTATATCAGTATATTTCCTCAAGAAAACCTCAACATTGCAAATAGGGCAAGTATCTCCCATACTGGAAACTATTATTATGCGTTTTATTCAGGCACCAGACTCTAATTTTACATATAAGTATTCAGACCTAGTTATGTAGGTTATGTAAGAGGGTACGATAGAGTCGGCCATCTAGGATCTGTCCCTAGCCCGGAAATGGTTTCTTTGCTCAATTGCGCTTAAAGATTTGTGTGAAAGTCCTGGTTTGCTTTTCCTGGCAAGGGAAAGATGGCTTACCGTTTGTCGTACCTTAATTATATGTTATATCGATATATGTATATTTAGAGTCTGGCGCCTGTGGTTTTATCATGTGACCTGTATTTAGCCATATGATTCTTGAAACATGTACTCGAATTAGACTTGATTAAGGGATGAATTCAATTCTTACCGATACAGTCAATGAAAACATTTAGCTTTATATAATACAATAGAACTGCGTCATCAACATGGACGAAGATGTAATTCGTGTTTTCCAATTTAGTTTTTTCCCCTTTTTCCAGAGAGCTTAGTAAAATCCAGAATGACGAAGATCGGCTTTGCAGTGCTTGGACTAGGCCGGATGGGTGAGACGATTTTAACATCGACCCAGGCGAATAAGAACCAAAAGGAGAACAGAAAACCAGTTTTCTATTTTATGAAGGAAAGCGCAAAAGATCCTTGAAATAAATTGGCTTTTGTTCGAGCTGCTATTACGTTTCTCCGTTGAAAACTGGTTTTCTTGTGTCCATTGCGCAATGCATTTGCACCTCAAGGTTCCTGCTCCACTAGATTTACTTGTTTTGTAGTGCTTGATCTGCAATTCTTATTGGAAACTGTAATTCATTGTTTGCACTTTACTCTCTAGCTATGGATAAAGATCATACACTTTATACACTTTTCAGTTGCTATGCTTTTGTTCTCACATCTAACATTGTAAATTCCCGTGTGAAACAGATAGTAATAATAATAATACATTTGTATTTGTATATGTGTCGATGTTGCCTTTTCCACATTTAATGTGGATTTTTCCACGTTGTTCGGCGCAGTAGGGCAGTTTGTTTGGTAGGCATAAACAGGAAAATAATATTGACTCAATCTTATTAAAATACGATCTATTTGCTACACTACGCTACGCATGTAGATCTTACCAGGCTCAGTTATAACAGCCGTCAGAGTATCATTTGACTCAGCCAATCAGCGGCTTTGCCCCGTAACTTGGGTTGCTGGTGACGGGTATTCATATCTCATCTTCAGAACTCGAAAAACGAACATTTCCTACTATTTCTAAATGTCGACAACAAATATTTCCTGTCATGTCCGAATGAATAACTCAAACTGTGCGTTATATCGCTCCTATCAATTTGTTGGTCCAAAATCGTCCAGGTAAATACTTTAATGTTATCATTATCGAAGAAATCACCGTAAACGGGGCAAATTCAAACAGCAAGCTGTAGATGCTATTTTTGGAACAGTTACGTTATATAAACGTTTCCCTTTAAATCTTATATGAAACGATTCATGTTCATTAAATTCGGTGTATTTTGTATCCATAAATATACTGACACAAATGAGAAGACCAGAACAGACATAAAAACATTAGATGAAGTCTTGTTGATTTGATATCACACATATTCGATGTACATATGCAAATTAGAAAGAATCTAGTTCTGTCAAATAGTCAAACATTACAAATATATTTACGACCTATGCAAATTACCTTACACTGCTTTTTGGGAAATTCGAAAGGTCATAAGTTATAATTTTATCATTTGGGCTGTGCCGATTTACGGTTTAATCTCTTGAATTGTCTTTTAAGAGACGTACGATTTGATTGGTGGATGAAATCTTCCTCACATCAAGCGGTCAAAGGTTACCCTGACGGCTGGACTTACGGGGCCTTGTGAGATCTTTAATGTGCGTAACGTAGTGAAGCAATGTAAGATATCATTTTAATGAGATTGATATTGACTCTTCTTTACACAAAATATTCTCGATAGGACTGTTCCTTTAAGACTACGTTAACTAGGAATTGCCCCTTCCCCTCCCTCAGGTATGATCCACGTGAAGAACCTCCTCCTGTCCCCCCGGGCGTCTGTCAAGTGGCTCGTCCGTAACGACCTTCAGGAAACCCGGAACTTCATCGACTCGTTCAGCCTCTCGGCCCAGTGTACAACCCCGGATAGACTCGAACCCGTACTCGAGGACCCAGGGTATGCAGGAATTAATGACCCCTGCCAAGCGGTTATGGCAATCAACTCTCCACGGCGTAGCTAAAGCAGAGTTTATTGCGATAACGCAAAGCAATCGGGTCAATGTTTGTCAAACTAAATATTCAACGAAGATATAAAAAAATTAATTAATTAAGTATCAAAAGGAATACACCAACATTTGTGGAGAAACAACTATTTCAGACTAAATATCAAGACATATTATGAAGGAGAAAAAAAGCATTGGTAACCGTGGTCGATTTTGATTGCTTTCAGAAAAAATAACACTCATATGTTTCAGTGTTGATGCCGTACTACTGTGTTCACCTTCAACTGCGCATGCTCAGCAAATAAATGATTGTTTACAGGCGGGTGAGTTGGAACATCGAGGCAGATTGAAATTGGCCTAAAATTGTGCCCCGCTGCGTTACGATCAGAGCACACATTCGAGTAGCGAGATCGATGGCCCGAGAACCAGGATATTTTCTACCTTATTCTGCTCCATCCGGGTATTTTTTCAACAAGTTAAAATAATTCCCTGGGTTTTCTTCCATACACTCAGACCCGTATAGTTATATAATCTTGCTGGCTATGCCATACCCCGCCCTCCTCCATCTTCGTAAATGTTCTACAAGGCGCTACGCACCTAAGAGATATAGTTTCATAAAACAATGAAGTACAATATATAAGTTAAACCTACATTGTGGTGACAGATTTCATTGATAAGGCAAATGGTAAAAAATCATGTTCAGACGTCTTCGTCAGTTATACTGAGAGTCACCCTTAACGCAGGCAAGTTTTGAAAGTCTTCATAAATTTCTACAATCTCATTAAAATGATATCATAATTTCTTCACTACGATACGCATATTTTAGCAGATAGATCATATTCTAATAAGATTGAAATTATTACAATAAAATTGAAAATATGAGGCAGCAGTGTATAACAAATTCATTCTCATTTTGCATTAACTTGGTTGAATTTTGTGGTTCTTGTGTATATTAACCTTCTTAATTCGTATCTTTATCTGCCATATGATTGTGTGCAGATGCTTTGCAGTACTTTTATCCGGGCACTGTCACCGTTACTCGATTTTTGTTATTGGATTAGATAGTTATATACATGCAATACGATGAAAATCCTTCCATCGTTGCTCGTTGGTTGTCGTGAAAAAAACTAAGAAAGTTTCCTTCTTTTCACAAAATCGTTCACAGTGAGCCATGGGTGCTTTGTTTGATTTGGCTTAGGACTTTTCCTAGGGGCGGGATAGCGCAGTGATTAGCGCGTTCGGCTTCGGATCAAGAGGTCCGTGGTTCGAATCCCGCCAGGGGCTCGGCAACTTTGTCTGCAGCAGAGAACTGTTCTACACGCAGTAAGGTTTGGGTGCAATGCTTCACTGAATTTCAGCGCAGTACCACCCATGGTTGCTAGTTCCAGCCGTTGCTCGCAGGTTTCACCGCAATGCATAGCCACAATGGTGTTGCGGGCTTTCTCCCTGCAGTAATGCTAGCAGCCGCGATATAAGTGAAATAATCTTTAAAGCGGCGATAAACCCCATTTTACCTCACCTCTAACTTTTCCTCTTCTATTGTACAATATAGTACAATGAAAAGCCATTTAACATAAATCGAATGCATCATGTATTCTGTTAGGTAAAGCTGTATTCTGTGAAAAGCCAGTAACACCAGATATTGAGTCGACCCAACAGTGTTATGAGCTGGCTGAGAGGAACCGGAAGCCTTTGTTTTGTGCATTTCACAGGTATGATGTTCCTCCCAAAATGAATTTTAAGAAATGTATATTTTAAATGAGGTCACATATTGATAAAATAATACCTTCTTGGTATGTAACCTTCCATGTAACCTAATGTTAAAGAATTAGTTGCATTTTTTTTCAAGGTAAATAGAGTGATCTTACTCAAACTAAAATAAGTGTTTCTAATCGCAAAAGAATCTTTGCAAATAAAATGTAACTGTTCTAAATAAACCCACCATGTTCAAAAAAGCTAACTGGCTGAATTCATTTCCAAACCTCAAATGAATAAAAGGTGTTCAAAAATGAAATTGCTGCCATCATTTTTCACTGAATAAATGGTATTTTCTTCTGCAATACGACTACATATCATTGTATTGAGTAATGTTTAAATGCCATATTCAAATTGACAGACGATACGATCCGAGTTTTCGACAAATGCGTGACAACATCCGGTCTGGAAAATTTGGCAGTCTGCGCATGTTGAAGGGATCTAGTCATGATCCGGGTCCTTCGCCAATTAAATATATGAAAGAATCTGGTACGTTAAATCTCAAGTAACATTTGTAAGTAAACTCTGAATTTCCTCTATAACCCCGATCTACCTAAGAAGTTTTTTTGTTCAATCACATCAATTTGCGACAATAAACACAAGTTCATCATCATGATTTCCTTCACTTGATCGTCTTGTTATGATATATATACTTGATGATATAACAATTTATCTCTCTAAAATACAGGCTGTCAACTTTAAACTTACCATACCATGAATGTTTTAAACTGGAGCTTATCCTCCTACAGTGCTATCATCTTGTGCGACTTTACGTCAATTGTTTTTCCCAGTGAATTTTACGTCATTCGAGGTTTACATTAATGTAATCCAATTAGGGGATCGTAGGAGCCCTCAGGATATGTATACCCTAATGAGGCGAGGTGAAATCGCGAATACAATGAATTGTTATATCTGCCCCCAACAGGTGGTATATTCGTTGATTCTACAATCCACGACCTTGACATGTCACTTTGGATGGTGGGGTCAAGGCCGAAGAGCATATTTGCATGTGGAAACGCTTTTGACCCCGAGATAGCTGAAATAGGTGACCTTGACCTTGTTCATGTCACTATTAAGTACGAAAATGGGGTTTTGTCAGTGATTGACAACGGAAGAAAATCTGGAGGAGGATATGATCAAAGGTTAGAGGTAAGATGAGTGGTGTTCATCATCAAGCTCTGGCATTTATACACGTTTATCTTCAATCTTTGAATGTAAACACTGTAGCTACTGTTAGGCGAAGTAAACATCCAGATATATGACGTGTGTAGAACTCTTCTAAATGGCGAAAATGCCTCAGCATTAACTGGCATTATGTTTTCTTTAGGTCGAGGATGATATGATATGCTTTACATCAGATTCCCCAATCATAAACAGTTTTACAGTAGATTTTCAACTAATGGGAAAAAAATGAATTACCAAAATATGCCATATCAACAGGCGAAACTGTATTTTGTCACGCAACATTTTTGAAATTTCAGGCTAAATGTGAAGAAGGACACCTGCAAGTTACGAACAGGTTTACTACTCAACTCCACACTATGACGTCACTTCCGGCGATTGACGACACATTCATCACTCGCTATGTGGATGCGTACCGCTTAGAGTTGGAACATTTTCTGGACGCGATGGAAGGTAAAAGAAAGCGGTTTGGGTCCATTTAGATTAATTTTGATTTACGATGAAAGTATGTCGTTGTTACAGATTGTTTTCCTATGAAGTTTCATAAGCACTTTAAGGAATCATTAAAACCATAGACATATATGTCGACCCAAGATTAGTTTAAAGGGTAGGCCAAAAGGTTTAACACTGCGTTGTTTTTTAAACACAAATGTACTTTTCAACGTAATGAAAAACAGATGGAACATCAAAAGTAAAAAGTTTATAAAATTTCAAAATATGTGGTAGTTATAAAACCTGCAACAAAAGTTTTCAGAAAACAGTTCATAAACTTGTCTAATTTCTGTCCTCCGTTTTCAGGTCGATGCGAGTTAGAGATTCAGAAAGCGGACACAATTCTAGCGATGAAACTCGCTCAAGCATGTCAGGAATCTGTGAAGAGAGGAGCACCCGTCTCATTTGAGTGAAAATGGATTGGACATATAAATCTGAAAATCTGAGTGTTCATGCAAAACACATCTGACAAAAATAAAACATAATACATCATAACCAAATAAGTGAACTCGTAAATGCCATAAATCATCAAGGATCTTGTGAGACAGGATGTACAGGTTTGTGTGGGTTCAAATCCCACAAAATCCAAACAATTATCAGAATGTGCACTGTTTCAGGTGTTTATCATAAATATAAATGTTACATGTGTTCAAAATCTAGTATTTGAAAGTACCTCTAATATAGGCAAATAAATAATACATGATGTACACATCTATAATAATTTTGTATGTGGATTGATAGTATGTTATATCAGATGTTCTCATTAAGAAAATTTTTTTGAAAACAGAATGTACAAAATGAAAATTATTTTTATACACATAGTATCAATGTTCGCTAAAAAGCTCTCAATTTATAGAACCAAACACCATTGGATCTTCTGACTGAACGATTTCTAAACTGGAAGACAAAGTCATCAACATACCCAACGTATGAAAACGTATTGTAATTTGTTAGAGAGTTGATGTACAAATATGAAAACGTCATTTACTTCCAAGAAGATATGAATGTTGAATTAGCAGTGTGAAGGAGATTTTACTTATTTGATTGGTTGAGGAGGACATAATAGGCTGGGGGGGGATGTAATACCCTTGATCACGGTTGATTGAGGGCTTAATCTTCTAAATCTCCAGTGCTTCTCTGTATTTTCTTCCTTCTCTGTATTTTTCTGGTTGATTGCCAGGTGTGTGATTTCAGTCTCTTGTTCTGATGGGTCGTGACGTTTCACCAATCAACCAATCAGAATACCGCCAAAGAAAATACAGAGAAGCATTAAGCCCTCAATCAACCGTGATCAAGGGTATTACGTCCCCCCTGCCTATGATGTCCTCCTCAACCACTCAATACATCCCCCCCTGCCTATGATGTCCTCCTCAACCAATCAATACATCCCCCTGCCTATGATGTCCTCCTCAACCAATAAATACATCTCCCCTGCCTTTGATGTCCTCCTCAACCAATTAATACATCTCCCCTGCCTATGATGTCCTCATCAACCAATTAATACATCCCCCCTGCCTATGATGTCCTCCTCAACCAATCAATACATCCCCCCTGCCTATGATGTCCTCCTCAACCACTCAATACATCCCCCCCTGCCTATGATGTCCTCCTCAACCAATCAATACATCCCCCCTGCCTATGATGTCCTCCTCAACCAATAAATACATCTCCCCTGCCTTTGATGTCCTCCTCAACCAATTAATACATCCCCCCTGCCTATGAAGTCCTCCTCAACCAATCAATACATCCCCCCTGCCTATGATGTCCTCCTCAACCAATTAATACATCTCCCCTGCCTATGATGTCCCCCTCAACCAATTAATACATCCCCCCTGCCTATGATGTCCTCCTCAACCAATCAATACATCCCCCCTGCCTATGATGTCCTCCTCAACCAATAAATACATCTCCCCTGCCTTTGATGTCCTCCTCAACCAATTAATACATCTCCCCTGCCTATGATGTCCTCCTCAACCAATTAATACATCCCCCCTGCCTATGATGTCCTCCTCAACCACTCAATACATCCCCCCCCTGCCTATGATGTCCTCCTCAACCAATTAATACATCCCCCCTGCCTATGATGTCCTCCTCAACCAATAAATACATCTCCCCTGCCTATGATGTCCTCCTCAACCAATTAATACATCTCCCCTGCCTATGATGTCCTCCTCAACCAATTAATACATCCCCCCTGCCTATGATGTCCTCCTCACCCAATCAATACATCCCCCCTGCCTATGATGTCCTCCTCAACCAATTAATACATCTCCCCTGCCTATGATGTCCCCCTCAACCAATTAATACATCCCCCCTGCCTATGATGTCCTCCTCAACCAATCAATACATCCCCCCTGCCTATGATGTCCTCCTCAACCAATAAATACATCTCCCCTGCCTTTGATGTCCTCCTCAACCAATTAATACATCTCCCCTGCCTATGATGTCCTCCTCAACCAATTAATACATCCCCCCTGCCTATGATGTCCTCCTCAACCAATCAATACATCCCCCCTGCCTATGATGTCCTCCTCAACCAATTAATACATCTCCCCTGCCTATGATGTCCCCCTCAACCAATTAATACATCCCCCCTGCCTATGATGACCTCCTCAACCAATTAATACATCTCCTCTGCCTATGATGTCCTCCTCAACCAATTAATACATCCCCCCTGCCTATGATGTCCTCCTCAACCAATCAATACATCCCCCCTGCCTATGATGTCCTCCTCAACCAATTAATACATCTCCCCTGCCTATGATGTCCCCCTCAACCAATTAATACATCCCCCCTGCCTATGATGTCCTCCTCAACCAATCAATACATCCCCCTGCCTATGATGTCCTCCTCAACCAATAAATACATCTCCCCTGCCTTTGATGTCCTCCTCAACCAATTAATACATCTCCCCTGCCTATGATGTCCTCCTCAACCAATTAATACATCTCCCCTGCCTATGATGTCCTCCTCAACCAATTAATACATCCCCTGCCTATGATGTCCTCCTCAACCAATCAATACATCCCCCCTGCCTATGATGTCCTCCTCAACCACTCAATACATCCCCCCCTGCCTATGATGTCCTCCTCAACCAATCAATACATCCCCCCTGCCTATGATGTCCTCCTCAACCAATAAATACATCTCCCCTGCCTTTGATGTCCTCCTCAACCAATTAATACATCTCCCCTGCCTATGATGTCCTCCTCAACCAATTAATACATCCCCCCTGCCTATGATGTCCTCCTCAACCAATCAATACATCCCCCCTGCCTATGATGTCCTCCTCAACCAATTAATACATCTCCCCTGCCTATGATGTCCCCCTCAACCAATTAATACATCCCCCCTGCCTATGATGTCCTCCTCAACCAATCAATACATCCCCCCTGCCTATGATGTCCTCCTCAACCAATAAATACATCTCCCCTGCCTTTGATGTCCTCCTCAACCAATTAATACATCTCCCCTGCCTATGATGTCCTCCTCAACCAATTAATACATCCCCCCTGCCTATGATGTCCTCCTCAACCACTCAATACATCCCCCCCTGCCTATGATGTCCTCCTCAACCAATTAATACATCCCCCCTGCCTATGATGTCCTCCTCAACCAATAAATACATCTCCCCTGCCTTTGATGTCCTCCTCAACCAATTAATACATCTCCCCTGCCTATGATGTCCTCCTCAACCAATTAATACATCCCCCCTGCCTATGAAGTCCTCCTCACCCAATCAATACATCCCCCCTGCCTATGATGTCCTCCTCAACCAATTAATACATCTCCCCTGCCTATGATGTCCCCCTCAACCAATTAATACATCCCCCCTGCCTATGATGTCCTCCTCAACCAATCAATACATCCCCCCTGCCTATGATGTCCTCCTCAACCATTAAATACATCTCCCCTGCCTTTGATGTCCTCCTCAACCAATTAATACATCTCCCCTGCCTATGATGTCCTCCTCAACCAATTAATACATCCCCCCTGCCTATGATGTCCTCCTCAACCAATCAATACATCCCCCCTGCCTATGATGTCCTCCTCAACCAATTAATACATCTCCCCTGCCTATGATGTCCCCCTCAACCAATTAATACATCCCCCCTGCCTATGATGACCTCCTCAACCAATTAATACATCTCCCCTGCCTATGATGTCCTCCTCAACCAATTAATACATCCCCCCTGCCTATGATGTCCTCCTCAACCAATCAATACATCCCCCCTGCCTATGATGTCCTCCTCAACCAATTAATACATCTCCCCTGCCTATGATGTCCCCCTCAACCAATTAATACATCCCCCCTGCCTATGATGTCCTCCTCAACCAATCAATACATCCCCCCTGCCTATGATGTCCTCCTCAACCAATAAATACATCCCCCCTGCCTATGATGTCCTCCTCAACCAATCAATACATCTCCCCTGCCTATGATGTCCTCCTCAACCAATTAATACATCCCCCCTGCCTATGATGTCCTCCTCAACCAATCAATACATCCCCCCTGCCTATGATGTCCTCCTCAACCAATTAATACATCTCCCCTGCCTATGATGTCCCCCTCAACCAATTAATACATCCCCCCTGCCTATGATGTCCTCCTCAACCAATTAATACATCTCCCCTGCCTATGATGTCCTCCTCAACCAATTAATACATCCCCCCTGCCTTTGATGTCCTCCTCAACCAATTAATACATCTCCCCTGCCTATGATGTCCTCCTCAACCAATTAATACATCCCCCCTGCCTATGATGTCCTCCTCAACCAATAAATACATCCCCCCTGCCTATGATGTCCTCCTCAACCAATTAATACATCCCCCCTGCCTATGATGTCCTCCTCAACCAATCAATACATCCCCCCTGCCTATGATGTCCTCCTCAACCAATTAATACATCTCCCCTGCCTATGATGTCCCCCTCAACCAATTAATACATCCCCCCTGCCTATGATGACCTCCTCAACCAATTAATACTTCCCCCCTGCCTATGATGTCCCCCTCAACCAATTAATACATCTCCCCTGCCTATGATGTCCTCCTCAACCAATCAATACATCCCCCCTGCCTATGATGTCCTCCTCAACCAATTAATACATCTCCCCTGCCTATGATGTCCTCCTCAACCAATTAATACATCCCCCCTGCCTATGATGACCTCCTCAACCAATTAATACATCCCCCCCTGCCTATGATGTCCTCCTCAACCAATTAATACATCTCCCCTGCCTTTGATGTCCTCCTCAACCAATTAATACATCTCCCCTGCCTATGATGTCCTCCTCAACCAATTAATACATCCCCCCTGCCTATGATGACCTCCTCAACCAATTAATACACACCCCCCTGCCTATGATGTCCTCCTCAACCAATCAACTAAATACACTCTCCTTCACACTGTACATCCCTGGCTTCATTAGTCTAATCCATTGTTAACTACATTTACTCCTTTTTAATTGTTAGTTATCTACCTATTGTTTACTGTACTTATATATATATATGCAACTATGCACCATTTGTTCATCTGCTTGAGAACGACACAAGAAACTGTGAATAAAGAAGTTGTCATCGATATATGTTTCCTCATTATCAACATTCAAACTTCTGAAATGCCCCTTAAAGACGTTAATATAAGAGAAATATTATCTCCTTTTTAAATCACATTATTATTTTGGTGAAATGCACCTGTATAGATTTCATTTACAAAATAATAGAGGAATTCGAACCATGTTAGGTTTTTCAAAAAGTAAATGCTAGATTCTAATTGATTAAGATAATGACATGTCCTAGCTGTCTTTTTCAAACAATAAGCATTTGCTGACTTATCCATAGAATACTGTATTTGTCAAGAAGAAAATAATTTTCATTTTTCATCAATAGCGAATGGTCATGATCTAATAGTTTCATTCTTTAATATCGTTTTTTATTCCAAATACCAAAAAGTACTGCCAAATCACCTTAAACGTGTTTCCAATTAAACCAAGTAAATGTTTATGTTCATTAGTAAGTTTAAGCATAGTTATCAGACTTTCTGATTGAATTCACAAACACGACCTCACTATCGTTGATGTTTTAACTTTAAAGGGGCAGTAGCACGTTTTTTCATAATTTTATATTTCAAAAATTGCACTAATAACTGTATGTTATTGCTAAATATATCATTTTGATTGTGTAATAAATCTCATTACACGGGCCAATCATCCACAGTCAGAGGACAAAGTATGACGAGTCACATAAAATCCATTTTTTGTGGACATCTTTTATTCATTTTCTGTAAAAAAAGGGAATCGCATGGCTAAACTTGACATTATATTTTTGAATTATTACTGCTCCATTTAGTTTAAATACATTGTCTTTCAATTGGAACCATTAATTCCCTGACATCACCTTATATTCCCCCTAAAAACGTGCTACTGCCCCTTTAAGAAAGGAATAGAGAGAGGTAGCCAAATTCAATTATAGTCTTATAGTTTTATGTTGTGCCAGAATGAAACGTAAGAACTACAATCTGCAATTCGGACATCTGTGTTTGAAATGAAAACTTATGACAATGTCAAATGCTTTTGGTACAAAAGTTTGCTTTTGTTTTCTCGGGGTTTTGAGTATTTCTTGATAGCATCACACAAGACAGCTGTTGCATTTCTGTGGCTGGACGTTTATATCGAACACCACTACAACAGACCACGTCTATCCATTCAGACATTCAATACCAGATGTTACTAAGTTTTTGTCCGCTGTGTATAGAGTATTGAATAATCTACGGTTGCGTTTTGGCGCATGGTACAAATTAGGTTGAAAACGCCGATTTTCGTCGGGCTTATGGTAAATGATAATATCAAATGAATGTTTATAAAGCGCTTTATCATTTTTTTTATTCATAACAATTTATTCTTTGGAGGTTTCTGTTCTGCTTAAACTCCGTTAAGAAAGAGGGTCATTTTGTTTTGTTCAATGAAACGTACAGCTTTGAAGTTTCAAACTTTTTGGAAGGTTCGCCAAAATACAACCATTATTGAACGTCTTTGGACACGTCAATCCAGCGTTGTGGCGACAACTGACGAAATTCCTTCAAAATAGTACACAATGAAATTGCGTATTTTCTTTTAGAAGGATATAAAGCGAAATTATAGTTTAGTGAAGTGTATATTACCAAGACGAGACAAGAGGGAATATTTACAAAAAGATATTTCAAGAAAAGAGGAGCTTTCAAAGAGAAGAGGACTGTGATATTGTCAAAACATTGTTAAAGATGACGTTTGATAAGTACTTGGTGATTATTTTGATTGGAGTCACATGCTTACATGCATTACCCACAAGGGAAGGTAAGTTGTTTTATAAGACATGTCCTTATGTATCACGTTTTGAATTTGAAATTAGAATATTGATTTCGTGAATATATTATGCCGATGTAAAACAGAATATGAAAGTTTGTAATATATTTGCTATGAGCTACATTTTGAAATTAGAATATTGATTTCGTGAATATGTTATGCCGATGTAAAACAGAATATTAAAGTTTGTAATATTATATGCTATGAGCTACATTTTCTACTACTGAGTCCTGTAAAAAGTAAATACCAGCATGATTAACTTGAGACACACATGGTATGTTGAATACTTGTATATAATCGCATTTTAACTATCAATCATGCTAACACATTGTTTATAAATGTTCGTTTGCTTTTTGAGATTTGAACAGAAAATTTTTTTTTAAACACAATCGCAAACAATCATCTTGATCATGTACAAATTTCCAAAATAAGCATTCATTAATTTTTTCGATCGTAATTGGATGCAAACGTCGTTTTCTTTCCTTTCATTCGATGTTCTAGAACGTCTCTTAATGGATTTTGGTCATCAAAATGAGTCAAAAGTTGATATATTATATATCACGTATATATAAATTATGAATAACAGTCTGTCATAATATTTATTTCTTCCTCGATTATCTGAAAATATTAAAATTGACCATCCTACAAGTAAGTTAGGTTCTTTGGATAAAATTTCAAATGAATTTAATTTTTGAAAGTCTGGTGAGAAATGTCTCTTACATGATTTGACAGTTATTCATATTGGATGATCTTAAATGAATTTCGCATTTATTAAACTGAAAATATGATGATAATGGATGTTGTTTTTGAAAAATATTTGAGAAGTACATTGTCATTGCAAAAAACTGACAATGGATTGCTTTCCACAGTCTAAATGTTTTTTTACTGGGTAACGTTTAATCAAATTCTTTTTCGATAATCTGAAAATGAATTTCTTATTCGGTAATCTAAAATGTGATAATCAGAAAGTACATGGTGAAAGAGTAACACTTAGGGGGGTAAAAAAGAACTCATCACTGGTTGTTTCGAGGTGTTTAAACTCTAAATGACATGTGATGCATTTAATAAATGCATGTTTACAATAACACATAGTTATTTAGATAGAATAATTGGTGTCCGGTCGTTGTTTCTTAAAATATGTATTTAAAGGGGCAGTAGCACGTTTTTATGGGGAATATAAGGTGATGTCAGGAAAATGAAAATGAATGGTTCTAATTGAAAGAAAATGTATTTAAACTAAATGAAACAGTACTAATTCAAATATATAACGTAAAGTTAAGCCATGCAACTCGTTTTTCTTACACAAAACGAATTAAGGTGTTCACAAAAAAATGGCCGCCGATGGATTTTATGTTAATCTCCAGACTTTGTCCTTTGACTATAGACGATTTTTGACACTGTCAAATTTATACATTAAGCATTAACTTACATTTATCAGTGAAAAGTTTGAAATATAAAATTATCAAAAAACGTGCTACTGCCCCTTTAAAGTATGTAGCGATAAGAAATATTATTTCCACAACATTTAAATGTTAACAAAATAGGTATATTTATTGATTTTACAAAGGTGTATTTTTTATGTCGATGAACAGTTGTGGTGTATCAAAATGAATGCATTAACAATTTATAAATATATATATAATTAAAAAATTCCTAGACATATGAGTACTTTTTGAATGACGATGAAACGCCTGTACTTTTAGTTTTAGAATACGAAGTCTTAAACTTGACATCTTTGTAATTCAAGGACATATACATGTATATTATATATTATAAAAACAACTGAGGTGTGTACTTTCTTTTGTTCGGTAGTATATTCAATCTTTTTTGACAAACTTATTATCAACTTCTTCAACAATCACTCAATTCTCCAGGGGATGCTTCTAACGAAGAGGAAAAGAAAGAGGAAGACGAGCGTCTATTGTTCGAACCCAATGAACCCGGAAGTGATAAAGAACAAAATGAAACCGGAAGTGATGAAAAACATACGGAATTAAGTGAAGCGGAAGCTGAACTTCTCCGGCAGGCCAAAGAACAAGGATTTGGTGACGGCGATACGGATCCAGTTGAGGGTAAATTATAATTTTCGTTGATCGATAATGAGTCTCGTTTTTAAGAAAGTGCTAGGACATCTTCCAATGGCAAGGTGACAAGGTTTCAAAATCAAGTGAGAGTATACATACTAAGGCCAAAGCCCCCTTTCAACAAAATAAAAAAGTGAAAAATCGAATCAAACGTTTCACCTTTCACAGCTGATTAGCTTTTCGTTTCGGCCACGACGGTGTAAAGATGATGCTAGGGACAGTTGGGTATATTTTCTTTTAAATATTACATTAGCAATATTGATGTTTCCAAAGGTTGTGGGATTGATTCAAAGTAAAGTGACTCTCGACTGACAATATGTCACGGCTTGTATTTGTTCAGCAAATGTTGCAATGCAAGAAGCCGTGAAATATCTGTAATATAATACATGTAGTCGGATATTGTCACTGTTGATAGATGTAAACCATTGTTTTCCTTGGCTGGTTGTATACATAGGCAAGGAGTTTTGTCCTTGGAAATTGTATGCTTGTAAGGGATAATTGTAATCGCGTTGGTTTTGAAATTTTGATCCAATTTGTAACTCGAAGATTCGCACCAAATTTCAAAATGTTATCCCTGCTATTGTTTTAAAACACAGTGGTGTAGGTTAGAGAACAAAACTTAGTAATTATCAAATAATAGGAACCTTTGATGAGGAACATTCAGCCCTTGACAAATCGCGAGGGGTGTGATCATTGTTTGCCAATCCTTTCTTATCTTAACCAAGCAATACCTGTCCATGTGCATCTTCTTACGCAGAGCCTAAAAGGCCAGTATCCAAACTGTCATTTTATGCCTTGCTGCAGAGACTTTACTTTTCTGAAGAGTACAGAGTAGAGGGCAAGCACAGAAAACTCAAGGCTATGCAGCAAGGCATAAAATGACAGTTTGGAAACTGGCCTTTTAGGCTCTGCGTAGGAAGATGGTCCATGTGATTCAAAATAATATATGACTATTTTATCATCAATCAAGGTATTGGAGCCCGTACAGGCGATGAGTTGGCCCACGGCTCGGAAGGAGATGCGCACGACGATTCCAAGCACGTGGATGTACCGGAAGAAGAGACCTTAGGTGACCCAGGACCCAAGGAACCAATGAAAGAGCTGCACGGAGTTCTCATGCATGGCGATAAAGAGGCTGGACAAGAACACGAACACGAAGAGACTCCTGAAGAAAAGCAAGGGGAGCCAACTGTGTTGCGAGAAAATGCACGTGACTTTTTTAGTATTTCAACTGAAAGTATTTCGTATTCACCTTACCTATAAAAATCGAGCGTGCTCCCGGGGAGTTTCAAAATATTGACACTATCGGGATTTTAACTCAATCCATCAGAAATTTCCTCTCCGTCAGGGAAGCTATTTGAAAGAACACGTTCGATTCCCTTCAGCGAAACTTTAATTCCCCGGAACACTGTCGATTTAGTATGTTTCAAGGCCATATTACTGGTTTATTGGGTGAAAAGGGTTAATAAGCTTAATAACCTTTCTTTTGAGAACAGTTTACATCGAGAGAGATACGTACAGTCAATATTCTCTGAAGGGCATTAAGAATTTAATAGGGAAATACAGAGAAAATAAGATTGACGTTGACGTTGTGTAAATAAGGAATGACCTTTGAAATACAGTAAACCTGGTTTAAAATGCCTCTGGTTAAAATGCTAAATTGGAAGTAATGCCATGTTTTTGCCAGAACGGATTTCCTGCCCTTATATAAAACTAGTTATAATGCCAAACTGGTGCCATTTGCCAATGCTTTTTGGAACAACGGTCATTTTCCCCTGACTATGAAAACATATTATTTAGGATTTTGTTTTACCTAATAAAGGTAAATTGGCATGACTCAAAACAATTGATCCTGGGTGCTTGATATAGTGCCATATTTCCTCTTGGACAAATGGTCGGAATTATAACCATGTTTTACTGTATATAACGCCTTATGAGGGTATGTTGATCTGAAGGATTCAGCATTGCACCGAAACGTTTCGTTGTTTTTTTGATAATCAAAACATGTTATCCCCAAATACTTATTCATTTTACAAACGATGCCGTTGCCACATTATATTTGTATTCGTTAAAAACACAAATTTAACATTACAAATGTTTTTTGTAGGTGGCCGCCGCCGGTTCAAAGGCAAATGAACAGGTAGTTCCTGATGGAATTGCCAAAACCATGGACACAGAAGACATTATACATGGTGAGGGCGCTGACCATGTTCACGACGGTGAGGCCCCGACCCTGGATACCGATGGAAAGGATGCAATGGGGGGCGTGGCCGTAGAATCATTCATGCATGACCTCATGCATGGGAGCACTGGGAATCATGACGAAGAGGACGCGGAAATAAAAAAGGGCAAAGCCTTCCGACCACGTGACCTTCTGAAGCTGGGATTGGACGAGAAGGTTCTGAAAGGCCTTGACATTAAGAAGCTGATCGAATCTGATATGGAGGATTATAACAAGTAGGTCAAATTAGATTATTCAAAGACCTTGAAGACACCTTTAAAGATGTTTTCAAAGTAAAAGAATTCAGTTCCAAAACGAAAGCCCCATGTTCAGATAAACTATGCAAATTCAATTCCTAACCCAAAATAATTACAATGTGTTCACACAATAATGGTCGCCAGTGGTATTTACTTGATATTTGTTATTTTCCTCTCCTATATACTACAAATAGTCGGTTTGAGTTATGAGATTTTTAACGCTCTGAATATGATACAATTGACACAAGCTGGTATCAATTGTTGAACATTTCAAGAAACGTGTTTTAATAAAAACGTGCCCTTAAGGATGCCCCCGTTGGTATCCACGAAGCTCCTACGATACCCTGACATCGACCCCTACTAATTACTTGCTTGGTTTTATCATCTAGTTGATATCATATATAAAGATGATAGTTCTCATATTTGTTAACCGATGTAACATGATAGCAGAAACTGGTATGGTAATAAACAACAAGAAAGAATAATTTCATCAATCTTGAGACTTGGGGGGAGGGGGCAGTACCCCAGGAAAGTAGTCATGTAAACGTGTGTCGTGTGTGAGTCTCAGTTATACCAATGATTTAACGTACGTTAAAGGTTCAACGGTTGTAAAGTATCTGACTAAAGCCATAACAATATGTAGTAAATAATGACCCGGTACCGAGGGGTTATGGAAAATAACCTCGCGAGGGCGTAGCCTGAGCAGAGGTTATTTCCATAACCCGAGGCAAACGGGTCATTATTTGACTTACACTCCCGCGGAGGACTCCTGCAATAGTTTCAACTTAATTTGTTTATAAACAATTAATTTAAAAACGTTTTACTGATATCATTCGCGGGTTTATCATTTCTTGATAAGAAAAAATACTTAAATTACCCCCGTATTAGGGTTTTTATAAATAAACGCTTGATTTCTTACTATAAAAACTATTTTATTACGGTGTTTCAACTAAATTGGTTTACATACAAATAATTGAAAAACGTTTTAGTGATCCATTTTGCGGGTTTGATATGTCTTGATAAGAATACTATGTTAGACTACTTACAATACCCCCTGCTAAGGGTTTTAGAACTAAAAACTTGATTCCTTACATTAAAAACTATTTTATTGCAATATTAATATATATTTATAGGGAAAAATAAAAAACCAAACGTGACACACACAAATTTACATCAACTGGCATGGATCCACGGTAGCTCAACAGGTACGAGCGCTGCTTGACAGCGTAGAGGTCCCTGGTTCGAATCCCACTTTCGTTGTTCGTAAATCTTAACTTTCTTGTTTGATTAGAAATCCAAATTTTACAAGTCCATTTGTTTGCAATTGTTTACAATCTTATAACCGACCAAGGTGGTTATGAGATAACCAACCTCCGCGGATGGAGCTCACGGCATTTAGAAACCTATCGGGGATTTCGTATATTGTTTTGGAGGTCTCTTGTATTCCCGTATTAACCTCTAAGGAGGGTTTACATTGGTAAGTCAGGGCATTATATTCACATGTAACACCTACTCGGGGGGTTGGAAGGTTTTTATATTCATATGTAACACCTACTCGGGGGTTGGAAGGTTTTTATATTTCCAAGTCAAAGGGTTTTATATTCCTATGTGTAACCTAACCCCTAAGTCCACATTATCTTGAAAAAACTTACAATGCTTCCGATGTGCGGGATTCGAACCCTCAACCCTCTGAACCGTAAGCTAGCACTATAACCACTACTCTAACGGGCCAGTTAGAAGTGAAGGTTATGTTAAACAATCTATTGATTGAAGATCAGATTTCGGTACAAAAAATCGGCCCTAAAGCATTAGGAAATCCAATTGCACTTTAATTCCAATTTTAAATGCATACAAACATTCAAAATGGATATTAACAGTGTTACACCTTTTCATTTGTGATAAATTTAAAGGATCCAAATACGGTGTCAACCACGTGACTTGTCGATTGTCATTTGTAAAACCTTACAACTCGAAGAATGCTTTGCACGTGCATTATGTGCTATGTCAATATCAAAAAGTCGTCTGAACACAATGCTTTTTTTAAAGGAAATTCATTTTAATCTTTTATATTCAGAATTGAAGCGACAGTATAAAGTAATGTAATCCAATAATAAATGTTAAAATTAACCGACGAACATGAATCCTTGATATTTGTTTTTTTTCTCAACTTTTATGATCAGTCTGAAAATATGATTACAAAAACTACAATATGGACAAATGATTACGGGTTGTTAATAACGGCATCTAAGTTAGTTAAAACACTCGAACTCGGTTATGCTTGGGTTTTCAAAACCTTCGGAAAGAAAGCCTCGCGGGAAGTAAGACCTCAAGCTTCGCTTTCGGTCTTACTTTCCGCTCAGCTTTCTTTCCTCAGGTTTTGAAATCCCAAGCATAACCTCGTTCTCGTGTTTTAACCCTAACATAACATTCAACTAAAATAAAGGCAATAACTTCCCAAGGGGTGTAAGGGGTAAACACCTATAAGAAGGTAGTTATGAGTTAAAACCAATACAAAAAAGAAGGGATATAACCGCCCAAGGGGTGTAAAAGTAGATAACTATGCAATCATATGGCTTTTATGTAAAATAAATGCCTTGAAATGGTCAAATGGAGGCGTTGTATTCATATTTTTTTCATTATTTTGGATAACAAATTTCAATGTTAAACTTGCGCATTAAACAATATGTCCTCTAAAACCCATGGTCAATTATTCTGATGCATTTTTCCATGGAACTTCCATCAGGAAAATACCTTTTAAAATTACCCAGCCTTGGTTCTTGTTATAAAACACTAACCTGATAAAGGTATGGACGTGAGGTGGCGTAACAACGTGTCTGTCTATTAACGGGGCAGTAGCATGTTTTTTGATGATTTTATATTTTAACATTTTCACTGATAATTGTAAGTTAATGCTCAATGTATTATTTTGACAGTGTCAAAAATATCATTAATTCGTTATCCAAGCCAATCATCCATTGTCAGAGGACAAAGTATGAAGATTCACATAAAATCCATTGGCGGCCATTTTGTGTGAACATCTTTAATTCATATTGTGTAAGAAAAAGGAATCGCATGGCTAAACTTTACGTTATATATTTGAATTGTTACTGCTCCATTTAGTTTAAATGCATTGTCTTTCAATTTGAACTATTAATTTCCATTTTCCTGACACAACTTATATTCCCCCTAAATACGTGCTACTTCCCCTTTAATTAAATGGCTCTTATCGACGTACAAACTCCATTGTCTTGACAAGGGTACATATTGTTCGTATCAAAATGTCCAAGTGGGATATTTGAGAGAAGTATCGGGATTCAGCCATTGAAAGCCGGGCATGCGTAGATAATCAGAATGTTCCATTTCGAGTGCCGCCAAAATCATGGTCAAACTTTGGTAATCCAGTGGTTGATTCAGAAATTTTAAAGGATGTATCCCTAAGACCCGTCGTCGGCTACCATTGCCACCATTTATCACTATACTTTTCTATATGTTTCAGTTTCATAGCAGAAAATGGCGGGGACGACGAATCTGTGTGGAATATCTTCAACAATTTCGAGTTCCGGTATTTCAAAAATGGCGAGGATATTGATGACATCACTGCCCGCCAACCCAAGGAAGAGGAATGGGACGATTCAGTGATCACTATGATCAAGAAACAACACGAGGGGGAGGACAGTATTGACCACGTGATGGAGGGGGCGGGGAACTCCGGACCATTGACCAACGTGCACGGACACCGGACAGAGGAAACTGAGGAGTAAAAAGAGACATCCATAGAATTACTCTCTTATACCATCAACTTCTAGAATGCCACGGAAACAGCTTAAAAGGAGACGTTGAATTTGATTGGTTAATGAAAGGAGAGACGTTGAATTTGATTGTCTGAAGTAAGAAGAGTTTGAAGTTAATTTGTTAACATGGAAAAAAGATGGATTCTTTTGTTCGCCATGAATGATTGGTATTATGGCAAAAGAGAAATGAATGTCCTGTTAATTAAACAAAATGCCTTTTTCACCACCCTTAGGCTTAATGTAAAATAGTTTCCATATACTAAAAATATCATTACATTAATCACAATATGTGCGACAAACCCTTGTGGTAATTTCATTAGACGGTTGGAAAACCCTGTGTCACCTCGATCGTGAATATACCATTTTACAGTGACTTGTATTGAACAAAATTATTTAAACTCCACCTCTTGTGAATTAATCTTTATGTATGTATAGTGCTTTAATCAACCGCTTGACTTTCATATTCCTCCATAATGCCAAAAATATTACAGTGAAATTTGTAAACCCGTTTCAGGAGGAATTACAATGATTGTAAAGCCTTATTCTGGAAAGCAACAACCCTTTTATTGCGGTATTGGAAATATTATTTTTCTGTATCCTCAGGGTTTTCAACCTGCCCACATCCCCTTACATGGTTTCTCCTTATGTCCATTAAGATGTCAATAACCGTTTTGGGAATGGGTTGAACAATACGCTACCATACCATGATTTTCAATGATTTTCATACCAGGAGACATTGAGAAGTTTAATTTGTGTAAGCCTATCACCTACTACATTTTCGTTGTTAATAATCGAAATAAACCCAGCAATATAACGATTCTTCTATGCGCCGTATAGTAGGCTAAATAACATTGTCGTCGAGTTTATATGTCAAAGGATTGTAAATACGTACTTACATTCTTGTACTTAATGATTTTATTTAATTCATTTTGTATTGTTCATCTGTAAATAAATATCAATTCGCACATTTGCATTCTGTTTTAGCTCATCTGGCCTGAAAGGCCCGATGGGCTTATGGCATGGCATGGTGTCCAGCGTCCGTCCGTCCTTTCTGCATTTTCGTCTTCTTTTTCTCCAGAAGCAAAAGGCCTAGAAGGCTGAATTATTTTTGTACAGACTCCTTGACTAGTGAGGATTATGATTTATAGCTTTTGTTGCCCTGTGGCCCCTAATACGGGCCAAAGGGGCCACACCTTTAAAACCTATTTTCATCTTCTTCTCCAGAAGCACAGGGCCTAGATAGCTGGAAACTTTGTGTAAATACTCCTTGACTAGTGAGCATTATTATTTTAACCGAATGTAAGATTTGCATGTAATTCTTTGAATCTTGTATGTAGCAACATGATTGTATAATGTCAATACATGATCATTAGTAATTTTTGACACATATATCTGCAAAAAAATATATAATGTAGAAACTTACATGTTTATGTTTTAATTGTATATAAGCCAGAGGCTTTAAGTTCAATAAACAATCTATGTCTGTCTTTGACAGACAGACAGACAGACAGACAAAAATGTTCATTTCATTAACGAGTCAGCTCGATATATATGTGAATCTTATTCTCAGGTTGAAGGGACAGTAGTACGTTTTTAGTAGGAATATTAGGTGATGTCAGGAAAATGAAAATAAATGGTTAAAATTTAAAGACAATGTTTTTAAACTTAATGAAGCAGTAGGCCTAATAAATAAAATATATAATGTAAAGTTCAGCCATCCGATTCCTTTATCTTACACAAAATGAATTAAAGGTGTTCACAGAAAATGACCGCCAAAGAACTTAATGTGAATCTTCATAATTTGTTCTCTGACTATGAATGATTGGTTTGTGAAATGACATTTTTGACACTATCATAATAATACAATTAGCATTAACGTACAGTTATAAGTGAAAACTTGAAAATAATTTTTTTAAACGTGCTACTGTCCCTTTTTAAAGAACAACCAGCATTACAGTAGATGCCTTTAGACTATCTCATATTGCTTATAAAGAACTGCGATATTCAAGTCATAAGACATTAAAGTAACACGAAAATTTATTTGATAAACGAATAACGAACATTTTTGGCCATTTAACGGCAAGAAATAAAAATTTAATGTTAAAAATATCCCAGGCCTATCCAAGCAAAATACTGACGTGTCATCAACCACGTTAAAGCAATACGTTACATTGATTGTACTGTGGTCACAGCTTGGGCTTTCGTCACAAAGCCAGCGTGTACCGCCATTGGTCAATAAACTTTATACCGACATGATAAGGTATTATAACTGTATGATTTAATACTTCATAATATTCGTTACGGCCCTTGATGTACATTAGTGTCATCTTTATGAACAGTTAATAATAAATATCGCTCAATTTTAATTGTCACGCCAATGAATAACTCATTGGCCTACATTTACATGCAACGATTAACAAATCAGCAAGTTAATTTCATGAATATCATAAGAACAATTTTGTTACATCATAATGAAAAGAAACATGGACAAAGATTATTAAGGTTCTCACGTGTACATACAAAGTAAAGAAACCTTTGTTAAAATCGATCAATCGATCAAACATCAAACCCCTCAAGATGTTACCAAACGCTCATTGACTTAAGGTATAGTTAGATTGTACGTGAACGAATGATTAGAGCTCCAATGCGTGGTGACAGTTCAAGGCTTATGATTGCACGTTTCATCCACATAGACTGAGAGTATAATTTGTGCAAAATCAAGAAACTGTTAACGGGATATCGAATTTCAACGCCAATCCAACGAAAAGACATCATTGATATTCCAATTGACAACAGAGTGAATTCCAGCGTATCAATATCATATCTTGTTTGAGAGAGAAGATTGGATTATTGCTGTAATATATTTTCCATATATTTGTCTCATCGCCCTTTGTGAAACATACGATAAATCCAACTGGGCTAGCTTCATCACTTGCCGAATTCATTCTCTTTGTTGTCATAACAGTTTATCAAATGTCAAACAACGACAACAACCTATCAAAAAGCAATTATCAAGATTCCAGTGTTTTCTAGTGTATCGGAGAAGGTGTGATTTGTTTCATAACTAAAAGAAAGGGAAAGAAAATACCACCTTGACATATTCCCTATTGTACAGGATCTAGCTATACAGTGTTGAGAGCCAAGGACAACAGTAACAAGTAACAATTTACTACAAAAACTCAATTATACCCAGAACGTTATCGTGTCATTTAACGCCAGTTAAAAAGTTCAGGTTATAAGATACCCTCTTGGAACATTCTTTTTAGATGAAATATTGCGAAAGAGATGAATGTGAACAGATAAGAAACCATCAATTTGTGACAAAGGTTTAATGTGACTCAGACATCTAACAGTGTCCACCTGCAACTGAAGACAGTGTGATTTATCGCATAACTCAAATAATTAAGGGCAGAGAATATCTCATTGTCGCATACCCATTGTAACAAAGTTCACATCAAGATGAAAATGTTTTGGCTCGGTGTTCTGATGCTTGCCAGTTTTCTGCTGTCCTTCACCGGATTTATAGAGGCTGGTAAGTATAATTGGGTATTTGAGTCTCTTTAAATGGAACTTAATTATTGGATGTATAACTGTATTCTCTGAAATAAGATGGGATCGTAATATTTAGCACTCTTACTTTATATTTTCATACAATGTTTCCATCGTTTCATTTATCGTATTTACTAAAATATACATATTCATATTGTAATACAACCTTGTACAGTGCTATGTATAGGTCACATAATTCATATTTTAATATACTTTACCTGTTGCGTGTCCTTAGTCCTTAGTTCATTTCTATTTATCTATAGAATGATGTAAATGTTATTTATCTGACATATCATAGTTGAATGAGATAATAAACACTTTGTCTTTTTGCCTTTTGTATTTAGCTTAATGAACCTATTAACATAAAGCATGAACAAGAAAATAACAAGTGTTACGTTTAGACAAAATAATCTTCTTCTACTGAATATGAATGTAAAAGATGCAGTTAGTGACAAACGTAGAACAAAATAAACCAACGTTCTTAAATGTGTATAAATGTATTCTACATCTGGCCATTTTTCTGTGAACGTCTTTAATTAATATTGTGTTAGAAAAAAGGAATAGTATGGCTGAAATTAACATTATATATTTGATCGATTACTGCTTCGTTTACTTTAAACACATTTTCTTTCAATTGGAACGATTTATTTTCATTTTCCGGACATCAATATTCCCATGAAAACGTGCTACCGTCTCGTTAATCCCCCTGTAACTTCCCCGTAACGATTATGGAGATACTCTCTGCAATATTATCATGTCTTCCGTGTCGGATCTTTAGCCCACTGCAGCTAATTTACAGTGCCATCAGTACTGTCCTCAAGGGTGTTACCCTTCTGCTGCTTCAGGGTATGTGTTTCGACCCGTAGCTCTCACCATACCCTGATACCTGTCATGGCAAAAGTTCGTATAGCTCCTTATATAAATAGTCTATGAAATGCCTGGCATCCAGCAGTAATGGTGGTTCAGGACGAAAGAATACAGGGCTTGATATAATAAATTTTAAATTATAAATAATTTTAGGTTCATTGATTAACGATATTTCATTCAGTGAAATCAGTGAAATCAAACAAAACCAATGTTTTTGCGATACGAGAAGTTAGGCTTCGTTTGTATCATGGTATGGTTGTAGTTACGGGGGGAAACATATACGCTCATGTAGCAGGATGGGTTGTTACTCCTTGTCGATTATGATTGTTGATCTTTCCTGGTGTGTTTGATGCTTGTTGAAAAGCAATCGAATCAGCACTGATAATTTACGCCTTGCAAAAGTTTTGTTCTCGTTTCCATTACATCGCCATTAGTGTTCCTCGGATATATCGGTTGACGAGATGGAAAGCCTTTCACTAATTGTTTTGCATGCTTTAGTTTATTACATGAATACACTTAAATGTGCTTTACTGAGAAACCTCCTTGGTGAATTTGGTATGGTATGTCAAATGCTACAAGGGAAAGTTTTACTACCTTAACGTTTTTAAACTTACAGATGCTTGTTTTTGTTACAGATGATGACATACCATTGGACGAAGACGGGGCTCGAGATCTAGACCAGAAAGACCTGTCGCCTCCTACATTACACGATATTCCAGCCAATGTTTTGGGCGCACGGTCATATCATGAAAGAGACTTGCTTAATGAGTTAAACGCAGAACACAAACGCATTGAAGAGGAGATTGTAGCGCATATGAGGTTCGTTGCTGAAGATTCAGAGAAGGCTCTAAAAGACTTTTCTGAAGAAACTATTAAAATTCATGGTCAAGACTTAGAAGCTGACTTGGTGGAATCTGAACTCGCGAAGAGTAAGGACGGCTTTGACCATGAGGAGGTTGATGAACATGACAATTATTACAAAGCAAAAGAGAATGCTCAAGACGGGTTTCACCATGAAGAGCTTGGTAAACATGACGGTAATTACAAAGCAGACGACAAGGAGGCTGATACACAAGATATTGGCCACAGCCTACATAATAGCCCTGAAGAGGATGTCATGGCGGATTTTAGCCAAGGAGATGAAAGCGACGACGATGTCCAAGATGGCTCTTACGAAAACGTTGTTCATCATAAAGTCGACGAATCGGCGCAATTTAGCCAAGTTGTAGAAGGGCTTGATGAGGTTAGAGATGGTTCTCATGAACACGTTGTTCATCATGAGTTCGACAATGAGGAATTGGCGCATTCGGGCCATGTTGTAGAGGGGGCTGATGACGTCAGAGACGGTTCATATGAAAACGTTATATACCACAATGAAGACGATGTCGAAGAAAGAGAAGGACATACGATAGAAGATCTCGATGAAGATATAATTGAGGCGAAATATCTTGGTAGATACATACATTTGGATAACAATGATGGACTCTCAGACGCAGACGTCACGAAACGGGTCCAAAAACTACCTGAAGACGAGGCTATGGAAGATAATCAACTTAAGTTGGAAAAGGTTGGTTTGTTACGTCGTAGCGACAGGAGCGAGGTCCAAAAGGGAGATAACCCTAACAGAACAACTCGTGTTTATCTAAACCGGGTACAGGACCACTTGCAACTTGAAGAGGCTCATGCTGTATTTGAAGAGGATTCGGAATACATTGAGAAAGTTGTGTACATCAAACCTGAACGTCCTGTGGTACACAAACATAAGGACAATGTGAAATTTGTAAAGCACGACGAGTTTTAGTTGTGAAGATGTCAAGAACACTAAACATCTTAAATGAAGGTTTGCAGATATCTGGATTTAATGAAAATCATGTTGTATGCAGAAGAGCTTTAAGATGTTATAAAGAAAAATCTGTATTTTGTGTTGCCAGAGTCAAAAATTGTCCTAAACTAGATTAAAATTGGAATTTGTTGTGTCATGAGGTATCCTGTTTTAAGTAAAATTGTGTTGTGAGTTGTTACACACCCTTCAAGACAGTCTTTATCCTCGTGGAATATCCTGGCTGTGGATGAAAGGGCTTTGTAAGTCCAAGTAAAACCCTGCTGTTAAGGCCTTTTCAACGCTTACAAGGCCCTTCCTGCGTTTGCAAAGTTGAGACTCAGTTGGCTATTATCCGGGCATACAAGGTCTACTCTTCCGATAACGTCCTTTTTTTCAAAATCCTATTTCTTACATTGAGATGTTAACTTTTAGAGAAAATAAATGACTCAAAAAAGGTCAAATACCAAAATGAAAATGCTTTAAGCTTTAGACCCCCTCGAATACGAAGTTAAATGTTTTCCGGTATAAAAGAACCACCTCTCCCTCGGCCTACACTATGGGATAGGGCATTATTTGGAGGAAAGCCCTCGCGAACCGTCATTCTCTATTACTATTTTTTTTTTCGATTGATACAGGGACAGGGGGTCATGGACAAAGTTTGTATTTGTTAGCTTATTGGTTGGAAGAATATATTCAGCTTCAATGTATGGACTTTTATTCTTTTCTTGATTGGTTCATGTCTCTTATAATTTAAATGAAACCTTTTGTCGTGAAGAAATTACACCGCGTGTGTAAGGTAGGTATCCGTCGAATCGATGAAAGGTAAAAATAAGAAGCTGTAGGCCTATAAATTATATTAACAAATGTATTAATAAATATATAATGAAATAGTGAAAGCTTTCCCCCTCAAATATGTTGATGCTAACCAACAGAAAATTTTAAATAATCAATGTTCAAAAGTATATAACATGCAGATAATGATATGCACTCTCCTGAACCTGAGGGAATATTTGAATTTTCCTAAGGCTACCAGTGACAGTAAATCAGAATCACTGAATATTTCGACGTTTTTTCAAAGAAACTTACTTCAAAAGATATGTATGCTGAGAGATACAGTTTCAAATTCTGGATGTGATGATTTTCAAATCAAATGCATCTGAGTAACAAACTAAGAACAATGTCGAAATTCCAGTTCATGTTCACGCAGCGATGAAACTTGAGGCTGAGCCGAACCGCTGTTTGTGCACGTGCAAAGCGGGCATTTCATGTTTCATCATGTGACATATCTCGTGCGGCATGATTTTCCTACACGCGGTCTTGCCTGCTATCAATGTCAATCACGGAGTGATGCCGTACAATATAAAAGGACAGAAGACTCAACACATTTCATTTGGTAAAAAGAAATTCCAGTTTGTTTTTCTCTTACCCAATATATGATCCTCTGTTAATCAAATCCTGATGCCCCGATGCTTTAAATGTTCTCAGCTCCGTGAATACGCCAATGGAACTGCTAATTCAATTGGACATACAAAATATATGAAACAACGGTCAACACTGTCGGATCCTGTGTTTAAGAAATGGGCTTGGGTTTCAACTCAATTTCAAGCCCATGGCTCACAAACAGTAATGTTTTTCCAAATGATAAATCACGGGCTGACATTAGAATTAAGAGAATTGAAACAGTGAGGAATGCCGAGTTGTACAGATTTGCTTACACAAAGTCTTGCATTTTTACAGAGGAAGGATTCTCAATGAAATCGCAAGGAATAGAAGAAACTCGGAACGTGTGGTCTATATCCCTATGATGGCTTGAGTAGAAGAAAGGCTTGGTCGAGTTTATCGTCGCTATGGCAATATTCCAGCCATAAGCAAGGGAAAGAATGTTCCAAACAAGACAACTATTGGATAGCTTTGCTTGGAACATGTTGTCCAAATAGTTAACATTTCCATTGCTGCCAGAACTCAGAAGACTTTGCATTCTCTGGATGATCATCAACAGTCAATGAGTTAGACAGGAAACAGATAAATCATTGTATACTGAAGTAATATAACTTATTTAGTTAATATTTTAAACAAACAGGAGGAATGTTACCTTGTAATTGTTTTGGAAATGCAATTGGAAGACAAATAAATATAAGGACAATTTCAATTAACTTCTTAAAAGTGAAAAGAACTAAAGGTATATTATGAAACAACTTCACATTACGATATTGTTGAAAATGATATCAAAGCAAAAACAATATTCCGTACAACAATTTCAATAATAACCCACAATCTTTGCCATGTATTGTCATATTCATGGTTTGTGCATACTCTTCATCACAGTGGTTGAAATAAATTTTGCCTCTACAAGCAATCAGGGCACGTGTTTTGAAAAAACCATCCTGTCTCAAGGTATGAACGTTACGCTAACTCCACTAATCTGTACCCTGGGCTCAGAAGCCAGATTTCGCTTGCGTGGGCTAATATAGGATATAGCCAATCAAATCATTTTCTCGTTTGAATCGTATCGAATAGGTGGCGAGAAAATGATTTAATTCGCTACATCCCAAGCCGGGCCGAATCTAGCTTCTGAGCCCAGGGTACAGATTAGTGGAGTTAGCGTAACGTTCGTACCCTGAGACAGGATGTGAAAAAACAAGCAGCCCTTCTGACAAGCTTTGCAAAGTGAAGTCAGCTGATATCTTATAAATCACAGAAGCCAGGCGGACTTGTTGACCTCTTCACAACCAAGCCTATCTAAAAGTGATGGGTTGGCTGCCAGTTCAAAAGCTGCTTTATCATTGAGTCTGTTTTGTGTCCTTGTCATAATTTCCTATGCAAAGATACAGCCTTCTATAATATTGTTAGAAACACTAGGATTAGTTCTACTGTAACTTTTTGTCTCTCTAAAAAATTGAAGCAGATAATTGGCTTTCTGAAGAAAATTTCAAAGAAACAAAACTCAATTTTGCATATGGTTTATTATCTAAATAAACATGCATATCATTATCCAATTTTCATATCATTTATGATCATTTCCATATATAGCGATCTCATTATCTAATGTTAATATCATTCTAAAGCACAGCTAATACATTCTTCCATGATCATAAAACATACTTTATGAAAATATGGAACTAGTAGCTTAGGGAGTCATATAACCTACGCACATTTACTCAAAAGAGCTATCACCAAGTAATCAATATTCTAAAACATATGGATCATTATATAAAGTATATATAGACACTATTTTTGCGGAATATCATTTGTATCTCGAGTTGAGTGAAAAAGAAATATTTTCACAAGTGACACAACCAAAGTAAATTCTGTCAATAGATATTGCTCAAGCTAAATTGATTATAAGAAAAATACTGTACAATTGGATTGAAAATGGCAGGATATTCCATAAGGACGGTTAATCTTCAGTCTAAGTAAACCTAGCCTCAATATTACCCGTTTCACTCCTATACTGAGTCTAGCAAGGCATAGTAGAGGATCGCGTCAGCTGACCTTTCTGGGACCTATGGCCCAACGTTATATGTGCAAAGGCAGATTATTGTGGCTTGGTAAGATGAGTTCTGATTGGTCAATTTGATAAGTGGGCTGATGCGACCCTCTAATAGGCCTTTCTAGACCCTGTATAGGAGTGAAACGGGTAATATTGAGGCTAGGTTTACTTAGACTGGTTCATCTTAATTCATTTGAAACTGAATGGCAATGAAACAAAATATCATTCATTCACTTTTTCAATATGTTATTAGATTTCAAAAGATTGAACATTATCAACAAAAGTATTTTGTAAAATAAAACATCTATAACATTTATTTCATCAAGAGTTGTTAGGAAATGGTTACTTCCTTTCAAAGGGCATGGATATGTTTGTTTTCAGTATGGCATACATAATTGTCACGAACAAGTGATATATTTGTATAAAATAGGCACTATATGAAAAATATCATCATAAGATATAACATTTTTGGATGGATTTCTACCAATAGCATTGCTTTGCTAACAAAAAGATATGTGAATATACTTTTGGTTGAAAAAAGTCTGAAACCCAATTTTTGAACAATTATGACAGATAAGTCAACTAATAAGATTAAAATATATTATCAATGTCATTAGCTGTTTCTGTATCCAATTTTTAATTTTCTTATGAAAAGGAATTTCAGTTTCATAAGTATGTGTATGTAAAAGTAGAATAAATAACTATCGATTCTTGTGTATAATGATATTCAATGGACAAAACTTAAAGAAAACCCTTTATATACAACACCAAATAAGTTATTGAAACCAAAATGAGACAAGAAAATAAGATTGAAAATGAGTATATAAACAAGTATTTGTCACAAAGGTGACATGATCCCCCGCCGCAAATTGATGTTAACAACAAGAAGCTGGACGGACGTACGGAGCGGAATACTATGTCCCCAGTGAAGACTCAAGGTTAATGGGTTCATGAGATATGGCGCTAACAACATTTTTAAAACTGGTCAAAGTCTCGCCGTGACCTTGAAAATGAGGTCAAGGTCACCGAAAACTTTTCAGGTCTGCGTATTCCCCAAATGAAGACTGGTACCAAGTTTGAAGATTCTAGGTTGAGCGGTTCATGAGATATGGCGCTAACAACATTTTCAAAACTGGTCAAAGTCTCGCCGTGACCTTGAAAATGAGGTCAAGGTCACCGAAAACTTTTCAGGTCTGCGTATTCCCCAGATGAAGACTGGTACTAAGTTTGAAGATTCTAGGTTGAGCGGTTCATTAGATATCGCACTAACAACATTTTCAAAACTGGTCAAAGTCTCTCTGTGACCTTGAAAATGCGGTCAAGGTCACCTAAAACTTTTTAGGTCTGCGTATTCCCCAGATGAAGACTGGTACCAAGTTTGAAGATTCTAGGTTGAGCGGTTCATGAGATATGGAGCTAACAACATTTTCAAAACTGGTCAAGGTCTTGCTGTGATCTTGAAAATGAGGTCAAGGTCACCGAAAACCTTTCAGGTCTGCGTATTCCCCAGATGAAGACTGGTACCAAGTTTGAAGATTCTAGGTTGAGCGGTTCATGAGATATGGAGCTAACAACATTTTCAAAACTGGTCAAAGTCTCTCTGTGACCTTGAAAATGAGGTCAAGGTCACCTAAAACTTTTCAGGTCTGCGTATTCCCCAGATGAAGACTGGTACCAAGTTTGAAGATTCTAGGTTGAGCGGTTCATGAGATATGGAGCTAACAACATTTTCAAAACTGGTCAAGGTCTTGCTGTGATCTTGAAAATGAGGTCAAGGTCACCGAAAACCTTTCAGGTCTGCGTATTCCCCAGATGAAGACTGGTACCAAGTTTGAAGATTCTAGGTTGAGCGGTTCATTAGATATTGCGCTAACAACATTTTCAAAACTGGTCAAAGTCTCGCTGTGACCTTGAAAATGAAGTCAAGGTCACCGAAACCTTTTCAGGTCTGCGTATTCCCCAGATGAAGACTGGTACCAAGTTTGAAGATTCTAGGTTGAGCGGTTCATTAGATATTGCGCTAACAACATTTTCAAAACTGGTCAAAGTCTCGCTGTGACCTTGAAAATGAAGTCAAGGTCACCGAAACCTTTTCAGGTCTGCGTATTCCCCAGATGAAGACTGGTACCAAGTTTGAAGATTCTAGGTTGAGCGGTTCATTAGATATTGCGCTAACAACATTTTCAAAACTGGTCAAAGTCCCGCTGTGACCTTGAAAATGAAGTCAAGGTCACCGAAACCTTATCAGGTCTGCGTATTCCCCAGATGAAGACTGGTACCAAGTTTGAAGATTCTAGGTTGAGCGGTTCATTAGATATCGTGCTAACAAGAAGCGGGACGGACGTACGGACGTACGGACGGACGTACGGAGCTGAATACTATATCCCCCGCTTCGCGCTAATCGCGCGGCGGGGGATAACAAGATTTTACTCTGATTAATAAAATGTATAAATAAGTAGAATGGGCATGAAAAAAATCTTGTCAAAATTCAAGATAACATAATTATTATAAATTTTTGATTTCATAGACTGATTTGAATTATGCAATAGTCAATCAAAACTTTTAAGAAAATTTCTGATAACAAAGTAGATACTGATATTTGATTATACCTTGAATTATGCATTATCATTTTGATGGACATAAATATTGATTTGACGTCAAATAATATCTCACAATACGTATACAACAATTAACAATATCACATGATATACCAGTGGGAAAATATTACACTGATAAATCCCATTGAGTAGGACTGTATAAATTCTGTGGACGGGGCAATTATGCGGATGATGAATATTCATAAAGAACTACTGATAACATTGAGTTTTTGGTGGGATTTGAACCCTGGACTCCAAAGGCAATCCAAATGAGTCATGAGATGGTCCTCTTGAAAGGTACCTAAACCACATTTTTACTATTTACACAACAGCAATTATGCAAAATAATACAAGCCATTTTATAAAGGCATCTGCAATGGATGGATTGGATTTACATGATACAGTATAAATATAATCTCCTGTATTGACATAAAAAATAGAACAAGCTGGATCTCATATCATGCATAATTACAAAAATTGAAATTCTCAATAACTTGATGGATAGTTTCAAAAATGATGGTCAAACTTGGATTTCATTATCTAAAGTATGCAACCTCATTCAAACAGGACACATTCAAATCGAGTTAATGCCATTTCATGAAATGTATGGGCAACTCATTTTCCCAGGTACACTAAGTTTTCATGGACACTGAACCATATTACAACGTATAAATCGCCAATGGCGTAGATCTAATTACATTTTTAAGTAACTGAGGATCGAAATTGAGTCATGTAAATATGGATAAGGCAACCAATAATGTAAGGACGGCTTTGATGGATTAAGAACAACAGCTGCAATTGAAGTCCTGCATTTGGATGGTAAATCTGGGCAAAGACCCAGAGATAATGACTTCTTTCAACAATTTCAACTTTTCAAAAGATTGATCCAGTATAGAAATTACTGATTGGCAGTAACAGTTTGGGTATTTTACAACCAAAACTTTGCCTGCAGCAATTCTCAAGGAATATCTGTTAAACATTCAAACAGTCCTAGGTATTAAACTATTTGATGTTCTCCATGATGAAATGTCTGTCATGGGCCATGTTTCCGAAGAAATTCACATGGCCATAATGTATAAATTATTTGCCCAAGGCCATTTTTCCTCAAGGTCAACAATATGAAAATCTGTGCATACATGAAATATGCCAAGGTTTAGGACTAAATGTTCTCTACGTCAAGATCTTCGTCCGAGCTGATATCGGTGATGAAAGAACTCTTGGAGGTAGAGGCTCTATTTGCTGGATTAGCTGTGCTTGCACCTAGAAGGGAAATTGTTGATTATTAGACATTTTCATTGCTATCTTGCTACATTAGTTTATGTATCTAAAGAGCTCCTACAATATCCTCATCTATTGGACCATGATTTCTGTATAACCAGTTATTGAAATGACACCTGACGATGTTACAGTGTATACATAAGAAATGGAAGCTGAATTTCGTGCGATTGTCGCTTATGTCGCATAAAATAAATAAACTGAGTTTGTTTCTAAAACTGAGTTTTAAACTCAGATGAGAATTTTCTGAGTTTGTTTCCAGAAACTCAACGGAGTCGAGATCTCAGCTAAATTAATTTTTAGAACTCAGTTTTATATTTGAGTAAAAACTTAAGTTTGAATCGAGAAATTGGGGCCAGGAACTACCAGGAGCATTGACATAGAAATATTTGCTGCAACTTTTTTAAATAATGAAAGCATGAGTTGGAGTATAACGTCACCTGAACAATATTTCCTTGGTTCCTTGGGTAACATTTCATTTGGTGAGAAACAAATGTGTTTAACAGAGTTATAGATCTCATGCCATCAGTGATAGAAGCATGGCCTGGTACATATCAGGATATTTTAGGAACTCTGCAGAAAAAACATTTTGGATGGCAATTCAATATATATGAACCTGAATGATTTTACTGATCCACATGTAATGATCCAAGGTACATTTACTCAGAAGTCAAGTTTCAAAAGATAGATTTCATTAAAACAAGAAGTTCATGGGTATTAGGGAACATTAATAGCTCTGAATCCAGTCAAACGTAAAGCAAGTACCTTTAGAGGAAGAACCCCAAACACTTGTTCCGTATGTGTTGGTAGAGAAATCTGTCTCTGCATGGCTGCCACGGTTACTGTTGCGTGTCGGTGGTCGCCTAGATCAACAAGTTTGTCATTATCCAACTAAATGTATTCACGACAATAACATTTTCTAGAAAAGAAAATTATTTTTGTGATTGGAGTTGGAGCAATGGCCAGTAAAAAATCAACCTCAAGGGTGAACCCATCTTTACAATAAGTGAACCCCCTTCTATCCTTTCAAAATTTCGGAAGCCAGAGTAAACGTAATGTCACTTAATGGATTCATGACGGAGAAACAAAACATACTTGAGTGCTTTCGGAGGGTCGTCATCTTCTGCAGGGGTCACGTCCCAGTCACTGTCGTCATCAAGGTCTTGCTGTTAACAGACAGAGAACTTTGGTTTAGTTAGAATACTTGATCGTGAATTTAATAGTGATGAGAAGTCTTGAATAAGGATCCCTTTGCTCATAAGAAGGGACTGCTTTCATTAAAAGAAGTTCAGGACAATTAACTCCTATGAACCCTTTTTTCATGACCACAACGATGTCTTTGATCCTCTGATGACATGGTTATATCTGCACTAGAATTTGTGACAGAACATGCACCTATGTGAGCTGTTGTCAGACCATCTGCAGAGGGAACCTCGAACAAGTTTTTATCCAAGAGGAGGCAATATTTAGAAACTAATTCCTTAGAACAGTCTCATGTGTATTTCAAGACTGCTAGTCAACATACCAGGATATCATCAGTGTTTGATTTCTTCTTCTCCATCGTGTCTACTCCACCAAACGGCTTATCGGATTTCTTTCTGCCCTGCAAGTTATAAATTGCGATACATAAGAATTAACATATATATGTTAGCGGCAATAAGGAGACCCAGGCAGTAACATTACTTCCTAGGCAATAACACACTTCCTAGGCAATAACACACTTCCTAGGCAATAACACAACACACTTCCTAGGCAATAACACACTTCCTAGACAATAACACACTTCCTAGGCAATAACACAACACACTTCCTAGGCAATAACACACTTCCTAGGCAATAACGAGAAAGACTCATTTAGTCAGGCAGTAGCATTAAGTAATTAATACATATTTTTATTCCTCTATAGGAAAGTACAAGGGAAATAGACAGATGAGTTAGAATGATTTAAATATTTACGTACTCACTTCACAGTCTTCATTTTGAGTTTATGAAGTAAGGCCCATTCCAAAGCCTAATTGGCAACCATTATAAGATAAAAGGTTGCATTTGATTAATTTCTGGGTTACTAAAACTATAAATTTATAATAAAACAGCATTAGCAAAAAAAGGGTCTTTAATTATATTGATAGGGAAATGAAATTGCGTACATGGAACTTTTATTGTTGAACTGCATTCCTTTATTAAAAAACATTGTCTTGCAATTTGTAACCCTTTATCGTTTTGGTGAGATCATTATTATTTACCTGAAATAACCAGCTTCTGTTTCTACATCATACTTACACTGAGTTGACTTTCAATACTTCTGGAGAGATCAGAGACGTTTGCCCCTTTTGGCTTGGACATGATGACACGTGGCTGCGCAGGTCTTGGCGCAGGTTTGCGGTTATCATCGCTTAAAAAAATACAAAATAATTTTGAACAGCATTTTCATATACATAAAAAAAATATACAATTCTAAAATATTCCTATTAATAAAACAAGATTTTATGTCAAAAAGACAAATTTATGATATTTGAATCGCAAGAGGGTATATGTGCATTCGGTAATCAATTATCTTTTTAAAAACATTTTGTTCAAACCAATGGAGTTGGAAGTATTTTTGCTTCATTATTACGTTTTGCCATAGGACAATTCATTGGTTTCAGTGTTTTGGAGACTTTGTCTAAATTCTTTCTTTTCTTTCAAAATCATCAAAGTGTGATGACAACTAACTCAAATTATAGCTGAAAAGTATCTAAATCTCCCACAGCAAAGTCTCTTCCCTGGGTTGTAAAAATTGATGAATGCTTTGTTGGATGAGTCAAACATAACATTTGTACATTTTCAAATTTGATAAAAGAAACCCATAAAATTGATTGCCGTGACCACTGGGATCCTGTCATAGTGTCAAAGGTTATTATCATTAAAAACAGAAAGTCTATATTTCCAAGAGGGCTGATGACCCATAGATAAAAAATGAAGATATAGATATAAAAGAGTTAAAAAAATAAGTCACACTTCACAGTACCATTTGCAAAAATATTGCTGAAGATGGGATAAAACCCTCAGGCTTTTTAACCCTCTGGACAGCCCTCTACCATTGGCCTTTCTTCTACAAAGAAATCTATAATTCATGATTTATCTTTTACCTTTTTCTACCAGGTTAAAAAATCTCACCTATCCGAATCATCCCAATCATCATCGTCAACATTGCTGATAGGTTTTGATTGGATGAGAGTGGGTTGACCTCTGGGTCGTGGACTTGGGACACCCGTTTTAGGTTGCTGAGTGGAGAAGTTTGACCGACCCGTCTTGGAGGGAGTGACCACTCTGGGATCCATTTCCCCTTCCTCCGAGTCATCGTCAGAATCCCATTGAGTACTCGTCCACTCTGTTGTTGATCTACAGAGGACATAGGAAATGTAAAGACTTTTCACACAAAAAATGTCTAGTATGAACAAGGGAAAACAAACTCCATATACAATAAGTTACTGGCAAAATAACTAATTAAATAAAAAACTTAAGGCTTAAATGGGTTTCAGTTTCCACAAAAATTGGAATGTCAGGCATGACTTACAGAGGGTTAATATATGAATATGAATGTCAGGCATAAATCTGCTTTACAAAGTTTGTTTAAATGTGAAAGTCCTATCCTAGTGAAAGTATCATCAGGTGAATGGTGGTTGATTAACATGATTAAGTTGACCTTCTTTAACATCATTTGACATTATATTCACACTAAGTTCAAAAGTAGAAAACAAATTCAAAGTCAGCATTTGCTGCCTACAGCGCTCTAGGTGCTAAGCTGATGTAATATGAAGAAAGCTGTAAGATTTCCCCCTGTACATACCCTGTAGACTGCATGGTCCTCTGAGGGGTGGCTGATCGAGGGGCAGGTCGGGGCACCCCGGGGCTGGCCGCCCGTCCCTGGGGGTGAGGTTGAGGGCTCCTGGCTCGTCCCTGGGGGTGGGGGCTACGAGCCTGGGGGCTGGGGCTGGTGGCGGAGGTGTGGGGAGGGGAGCGCATCTGCTGGGGACCACGGTTCTGATTGGGTGATGGTAGGGAACTGTGCAGGTTTTGAGCTGGAAATATAGACAGATATGATAATTTTATTTATGAGCAAATCTGAAAATATATATCAGGATTCATAAACTTGAAAGCGACACTAATTCAATGACTTTTACAGGTTTTCCTTGACCTGTATTGACCCTGTATATTGGACTAGATACTTGAGACACTGGAATTATTATAATGATGATACCACATCTATAGTGTTCAATTTATCCTGGACAACATACTTGAGCTACATGGACTTACAATTAGTTCTTGGAGAGTTCTTCATGGCTTTCACCTTTTCTCGTGCCTTCAATTCAGCAATTCTGTCGTAGTGCAGTCTGAGTGTTTCAAAGTCAGTGAATTTCTAGAACAGAAATGTCAAAGACATCATAATTCAGTGATTTAATCTTACTCTGTCATAAAATGATTAAAACAAAATCTTTATTCAATTTCCTCATAAAAAAGTGATAAATAATAATTTCAGTTTTGCATGAACAAATAAGAATAGACCCCAAATGTCATTATTTTCATTAGAAAGAAAATCATCATCCCGAAAAGCTTGCTGTTCTTATTGATGGGATGAAAATTAACTCCGAAACATCATGATTTCAAAATGAAAGTAGTTGTTATTCAGAAAATATTGATGATTTTGATTATTGGGTAAGACTTTACTCCGAAACATCATGATTTTCACTATATAGAAGTACTTATCTAAAACATCTTACTGTTTTTGCATGATTTATTTAGTAATTATGGTACTGTTAAAATATTTGTAATGTTTTACCTTGATGTATGTCTGTCTCCTAGTTTTCATCATGGCAAGCTTGTTCTCCAACATCTGGGTGTCGACACCTCGGCTTCCCTGGTAAATAAAACATGAATACATATATTGCTGGTAGTTAATCACACCTAAATATTCAAAGTTATCTTAAATTTATCAGCCTGAATATTCAAATATTTCTGGCTATTTAACCGCCTGAATATTCAAAAATTTCTGGCAATTTAACAAAGAATTCTGGCGGTTAGAACCATCAAGAAATATGTATTTTCATTGAACTGTAACTTGCAAACACCAATTGTCATAAGTCTTGAAATAAGATTTTAAAGTTTTGTTGGCTTTAGTGACAATGCTTACAAGTTTTGGGTAATAACATTGGTAAAACTCTGTCAGCATTTCTTTGTATACTAACTGAAACCATAGTATTGAAAGGGGTCATTCAAAGACAAGACAAAGGTTTAACAAAGAGCGAGAGATGATCTACCTTGGGTATTCCGTTCTTGGCTACTTGTTCTTCCAGCAGATCAGCAAACTCCTCGTGCATTATCTTCAAGGTAGGATTCTTCCTCAGCTGTTCCAGGAACTGTGTGGTGCCGAGTGTCGGATCTCCCAGAGAACCCGTGGTCCTGCAAAAAGAAAACAACATATATACTCATAACAAAAAGATAAGCATTCTCTTAAATTTTAACAAGCTTAATAACCATTTTTTAAGGTTGTTTGTGCTCAACCAATGTGATCAATGTTCTGAAATTGGCTTTATTTTTTTTCTGCCATATTTTCTCTATGTAAGACTAACATGGGGGAGGGGGGCTTAGTAACAAAATTTAAGTCATTTGTGTGACAAAGAACAAAAACTTCCTCAATGCATAATCCTTTTTTTTAAGATTATGGGTGAATTTGAGTGTTGGCGAATATATCATGCATCTGTGATAATCTAAATATATTAGTTATAGTGTGGTCCAAATTATTGAAATCTTGTTGAGGATAATAGTTAATTACAGTAGAACTCGGATATAACGAACTCCAAGGGACCAGAGAATTTAACTAGTTCACTATATCCGGTGTTCGCTACTCGCGTTTGGCCGCCAAGCATAAGGCTTTTGATGGGACTTAAAACAAATTTCACTATATCAGATTGTTCGCTATATCCGAGTTCGCTATATCCGTGTGCTACTGTAACTAAAAATCTCATCTACTTTATATAATATACAATTTGTACATTTTTACTTACGCCATTGTACTCTTCAGACTTCTTCGTCCAGTATTATTCATACTCCCAGATCCAAACACTGGTGGAAAATGAACATCAGAAAATATTTATCATATGCTTGTATAATTTTTTTAAAGCAAAAGTGACATGTACTGTGCATAAGTTGTGGTATAGGTCAAACCAGGAAGCAAACAAAACTAAAAGAAATTTAATTGAAGTGATTTCTCCAATATGGCATACAGTAAATACATTTTTAACTAGCATCACCTTTGCACTAGCAGTGCTGGTGAAATAGGGTGTACGTAAACTGAACAAGCTAGAAATGAGTTGATTTAATTGATGTAACAGTTTTATTTACCGGTAAACTAACAATGAATAAAAGTTTCAAAGAATTGACGTTATCACGATACAAACTTGTTTCGTCAGTGGGTTTCCCTTCCAAATTGTCAGTCAGTTTGTCTTTTTTATTAGTAATTAATTTATCTAATGAGTGCAGATTAAACCTAGTCATTTGCAGACCAATCACATCATTGTGTTTAAAAAACTTGATTGTGGTGATCCTAGATTGAACAAGTCTGTTATCACAGAAATGTCAAAACTTGAAACTTTTCCTCATAAAAATGTGGATTTTAATCGGACTGTTTCCTACAAGAGAACTTACTAGTGCTCTCATCATCTTCATCGCTCGGCACCATACTCATCATACGACCAGGTGAGGTGGGACGAGGGGGTCGTGGGGACCTGGGCACTGACAGGTGAGTCACGGGGGATGCTGCTACCTGTCATATATATATATATATACAGAATAGTAATTGACCTTAATACTTAAAACATGTAGAACTTCACAGATAGATTATAAACTTAAAAATATAAACTATCTACCCCACTAGAGGAGATAAACATGGCTTTAGTCAAGAATTGACAGTTATTCTGTTATAATATAAATATCCTTATATTTTTGCCCAAAATGGGTCAATTTCATGTTGAGCAGCCACTTTGAAGAGCTAGTGGTGGGAACTTTTCTTTGATGTCAAATTCCTATATCTGAAGTAATTTAAGTGGTGATAAAGGTCGTTCCACTGATAGAACAGAATATCTCACTCTAAATCTTATAAAAACTCCTTGAATTTCGCTGGAAATCATATAATAAGTGAATTCATGTTAGAAGCATATAAACATTGACAAGTGCACTCACGGCAGCCCTCTCCACTTCTCTCTTCAGAATCTCCTCCTGGGAATTCAACAGCTTCTCCTGTTCTCGCGATTTCTGAATATTGATAAAAAGGGTTGTATAAAACACCAATAGTATTTAACAAAATCGTAAATAGCTTCTCTCTATATGCTGATTTCTGAAATATTTATGACAAGGATTGTATAAACCACCAATAGTAATAACAAAATCTTAAATAGCTTCTCTCTATATGGTCATTTCTGTAATATTGATGACAAGGATTGTATAAAACACCAAAAGTAACAATAAAACAATCTTAAATATCTTCTGTTTATATGGTGATTTCTTAAAAAGATCACACAAAATCAGCATGTCATGACATACTTTACTTTTCTAACATCTAACAAATCTAGCCCGGCTGCTAGTATCCTCAGTGGATCCTTGTAATAACCAGCTCATTACCTCCACAAGCCTAACGTGAACAGGTGCCTCCTCTGTATAAGGTATAAATCCTATGATGATGTGTAAGACAAAGATGACTAACCCTGAGAATGTTCTCCACTTGTTGCTGTTGTTGTCGAGCTTCAGGGGTGGTTGCTCTCCGTCCTGTTTCTCGACTCGTGTGCTCCAGGGCATCGTTCAGCTTTAGTGGACAAGGGAGAAAACAATAGTGAATGAGAGAGTTATTGTTTAGCGCCGCTTTAGCAGTAGTGCAGCTATTAGCGGCGAGGAGAAAACAATAATTAAAGATGACGAAACAGTACCTTTAAAATTGTGCTTTTCTGCATACCACATTTTACATGATTGAAGTTTTCTCTTTCTATTTTTACATTTCTTACACTTTGTATTCAAGTGACTAGACATGTTTTGCCTTTCAGATAATAAGGGAATTAATGCGTCTACAACACATGAAGTTTCGCGCCAAAGGAGTAGAGTTTTGTAGTTGAAGGTCTCAGGGGCTAAACCCCCCTTCATGAGACCGCTTTTGAGTTGTTACACTTTGATTCTTTATCAAAGCAGATAGATGTACCAGGGTTCTCAGGAAAATATATTCTCAATTCTTCTGAATTAACACTAGCCATTTCTTGTTTTACAAACACCAAACTATCCTTAGTATATAAATTAGTTGTAACTGGAATGACATAAACTGTTTCCCTTGGCAAGCTGAGCGACACTTGCTGCTCCAAGATAAGATCATTCATTTACATTGAGAACACAGAGATATAGGAAGCAATCATCATCCTGAAAGATTTAATTCCAGGTTTGTAATAGAATATATCCTTGAGTCCAATAACACCAGCTAGTGGCTGTGACGAATCAATCCAAGCTTAATCTTAATGCCTTCTTTAAAGGTTTGTTTACTTGTATTTGTGTAAATTTGGCATGTGCTATTATAATGACTCAATACAAGCCCAACCTTTTTGAGTTCCTGTGCATGTTCTCTTGTCATCTTGTGAACTTTCTTCTGCCATTTTCCATCCTGTTTCTGGAGTTCATTGCGGAGCCTTGACTCCACAGTTCCAACCTGAAATTATCAGCATCAGTTGAAGTTCCAAACCTGATTTGATAATTCAAGAAACTATAGAAGCTTGTCACTACTTGACTACAGCAACTTTGAAATCGCTGATGGGAATTTTTTAGAAGTCGAGTTGCTGAAGAATGATTATTAAAATTTATGGATATACATAAATAACCTATTCATTCTGGGAAGGCTACAATTCTACATAAATAGTTATGTCATTTTCAAGCATGAAAAGCGTTTGAGAGAATGTATACACTAATTATGAATGATTTGTTAACATAACAAAAACGGTTGATGTACAAAACATATGTAGGAGATTGAATCTTGCTTGAAAAGAACATTAGACAATGAATAAAGAAGTCATATGTCCATAAAAGTTCCTTCATCATTATACAGCAAGTTTGCCTCATTCAGGAGAAAATAAGAGCTTGCCTATAGACAACAGCAACTTTTCCCTTATTCAGGAAACCATGAGATCTTGTCACAAGACTACAGTCACTTTAATGATAATAACACTTTATTGTCCTAAGTACAGGGAAATTTGGGTTGTGCCGAAGCACCCGGCAGCCACAGTGCAGCTCCAGTTAATGCGTTGTTCTGTCTTTACAATGCTGAGTGTCAAGCAAGACAGCAACAACTCCCACCTTTTAACGTTTTTTGGTATGTTGCGACCGGGAATCGAAACCGGTCTTCCGGGTGATGTGTGTCCCCGGTTGGCGAATTCATTCAAAAAAGAGACCTTATCATTAGACTCTATGAGTTCTGTAAGATGAGTATGAGGAAGAATGACTGACCTGGTGCTGCAGCTCCTCCTTGAGGACGGCCACCTCCTCTCTCTGTCTCTGTAGGAAGCTCTTCTCATGTTCTACATCCTCATCCTCCAGCTCTCCCAGGTTCGATCTCTTCACTGAAACATGTACAAGTCACTTGCAGTTTACTATATCAATTTTTGTGCAAAAGCATAACAAAGAAGTGTGTAAATACCTAAAATGGTGATGAGAAAACGTGTCAAAAGTTCATTTGAAGAAGTCAATTTTGTTTATGGACAGATTAAAGGACTGACACAAGTCATACCATAAGCAGGGACTGAGAGGAAACCTTTAACAATAGGCCATTTTTAGGGTTTTTATCAATTTTCTGAATTTGAAATGGGCCATTTCCCAAATGTCAATAGTTAACTTCAAACTTAAATGGGACATTTTTTTATCCAATGTGACTTATATGGGACGTTTTCCAATGTGCAGAATGTCCATGGTCACTGCCTTTCACAGTTGCTGCATAAGGCTTTCAGGCATAATGAGTTAAACATTAACATTATCTTACATGTAATGAAGAGTAACATAAAATATAAATCTAAATCATTTTAGCCTGGGCAAAACATAGAGTATCAGCAAAAATAAAACATTGCCTATGTCACTATGTCATTATCATTGACCTATGACATATACGTACATCCTGATCTGTTTTCCATCTCGACGACGGCACGTTCGGCAGCCATGTACTTCTGGTTGACCTCCTGTAGTTCTCTCATAAACATCTCCTTCACTCTCTCTATCTCCTGAAATCATTCAACACATGTTTGTCATTTCAATCAACCTTTCGAAAAATGTGAACCAGGTGTTTAAAAGGTCAATAACACCATTTCAGAAGTGGAGGTCAAATTTTTTTCTGTAGCTGGGGGAGGGGGCAGGATTGTCTAGTGACTGACAGAACAATACTTTTTTGTGGATACAGAAGTTTGACCCTTCATCCTTGTTACAGGCCTGTATCCAATTGTAACAGGTTAAAATTACCCTAACACCTACCCTTTTGTGACCATTTACTATAGCTATTGCCAAAACTTCCAGGAAGGCAAACAAGATTTCTTGCTATATTTTTATCTGTGTAACATCAAGAACAAAGTTACTTTAAATTACCATAAAATTTATGTAAACTTGTTGCCACAAAAAATATTTATAGCCAAAATTTTAACAAGAAAAGAGAAATACTTAACAATATTTTAATCAAAATGTATGATCATCTTGAAGACGTACCTCCTTATCTCCGGCCTCGGCCTCTCTATAAGCCTCCATGTGAGCTGTCACCACACTGGACGTCTTACTCTCCTGCAAATAAAATCATTTCTTACTACTATATTTTGTAGTTGTAAAGATCCTTACATTTCGGGAATAGTCTATCTAGATCATCCTTTGTCTTCTCATAAGTGCTTGAAGTCAGAAAAGGAGCAAACAGAACCAAATGATGCTGTTGACAGAAGACAAAGGAAGGAATCCAAAATGGCGAAATATAGGGTTTGCATCCTAACGCTTTATCACCCAAGGGATACAATTTCAGTGCAGATCCTCCTGATGAAAAATCCCTTGGTGACATAGTGTAGAGTATCTGAACATTAGCCCCAGGGTTCCTGAGGATGCAGAGAGAGGAGACGGATCCTATTCGTGAGAGACTCAAGCATCTTGTGCTCGTCCTTGAGTTGAGTCTTCTGAGTCTCACCTTGATTTGCTGAAGCTGTCTTCAGAGCCAGAAGCATATAACCATTAACTGTTTCATTCCTTGAAAACTTACTCACCCTAAAGCTGTCTCCAGGGTCAGAAGTGTATATAACCCTTTACCTTTAACTCAGGAGAACTGTTTCATTCCCAGAAGAGACTTACCAACTCTGTTTTTGAGACTCAAGCATCTTTCGCTCGTCCTTGAGTTGAGACTGTCATCTTGAGTCTCTGTGCTGAAGCTCTGTCTCCAGGGTCAGAAGTATATATAACCCAATACCTTTAACTCATGATGTTATGAACTGTTTCATTCCCAGAGACTCGATCATCTTGAGTCTCTCCTTGATGTGCTGCAGCTCTGTCTCCAGAAGTATATCAAACCCTATACCTTTAACTCATGAAGTTATGAACTGTTTCACTCCCAGAAGAGACTTACTCACCCTGTTTCTGAGAGACTCCAGCATCTTGCGCTCGTCCTTGAGTTGAGACTCGGTCATCTTGAGTCTCTCCCTGATGTGCTGAAGCTCTGTCTCCAGGGTTTGGTTGATGCTGCCGCCCTGGGTCGGACTCGATGACTTGGACACGCCCACTGAACCATGACGACGCGTGATATGTGACTGAAGGAAGGAGTTGTTCAGAAACGCCTTGGTGCAGAATGGACACTGACAGAGAGAAATACATGCATAATAGTTAAAGTTTGCTGCAGTGTAAGCGGCAATATTAAAAAAGTGTAGAACTGCTGCATATTTGATGTCATATTCTAAGATGCCTAGCGGTTAGAACAATTAAAACAAAAGTACTTTATCAGACAATAAAGGTATAGTTTTTACATGACGTAACAATTGAATGACGCCATCCTCTCTTCCCAGCTGCCCCCTCGTAAACACACGTGTCCATGGTAACCTTTGGTCTCGATTCTATCAATCAACATGGCGCATCTCTATCAACCAAACTTTCCGAAACCGGGGTTGGGGCCCTTGGTATCATGTCCGTCACAGGTCACAGAAATGAGCAGTCGTTGAAAAGCTACATAACACTTCCATCTTAATAGTGTGTAGTTGTGATGTTACAATCATCAATGGCAGATAAATCATGGAAATCTAAGTTACAGTATACAGCATTAGTTTATACGCTTGATGTTCATGATGAATAAATTAACAGAATACTTAACTTCCATTGATTTAATACCATTTTATCAATATTGTGAATTAGTTATCAGAAATTGCAATCAATCAAACATGACCACATTGAGAGCTACAACTGTTTTGCAGCCTATGGGTATGGCGAAGCAGTCTAACTATTGAAAAAATGTTTAATTAGATACTACCAAATGCAAATATTTTGCCTTGAGGACAAGTAAAACTAAATAATCCACAATTGTTATCTATCTAAAACATGTTGGATTTTTTATTTATCACAATCATTTTGATATGTTACTACCAGGGATGCAGATTCAAAATTGTGACAATTGGACATTTCAACTTTGACCCAAAAAATGGAATCAGAAGTTTTATTATTCATGAATAAAACAATAACAAATGTTTGTTGTTCCTTTATTTAAACATAAAAGTAACTAAGACATGTTAAGAAACCTTTAACTTCATTTTAATAGAGAATGACGATAACTTAACTAATTTATGATCACATTCAATGATCCGATCCACAAAATTGTATTACTTTAATCTTGAACACGTCTTACAAAACATCGATAAAATGACAAAAAAGGTTTTTTTTAAGACTTACAATTCTCTACTTGAATGAACCGTCTTTATTTATCTATCAAGATGATGTCTAGTGTCTCACTGTGCATTTTAAAAGCAGCTAGAAATTCAATCTATTTCAGAAACCATGTGGTCGTAATAGTTTCAAAAAGACATATTACCTGTGCACTTTGTTTGGTCTAAAAAAGACACGATCAGTAATTTTTGTTATGGTTCTTTAATATTAAAAAAAAGAATATATTGACTTCAAACATATATTCATATAACAAAAAACTTTATAATAACCATAGAAAAATATATTACGCAAGCAAAAGGTATCGTTACAATAGTAGTTGTTAAGAAAATACGATATATCAAACTGGGTTTGTTTTACATAAGGTCCGAAAAATAAGAGGGCTCTGTACGATTACCGGGTACATTTTTGATAACATGGTATCTTTCTGAACTTTTCTTTTGGAAAAAATGTTCTATGTCATTGATGTTTCTTAGTTTATCGTCCTTATATTGTAATAGCAATTCTATTAAATTAAGTAAGTGGACATTGACGATTTTAAGTGAAGCAAAACTCACAGGCAACTTATTCATATTCACTGGTTCACAATAAACAACTTGTTCTTGTGATTGTACATCTCTTCTTAAAGTTTTTGCAATTCCTTAAAAATAGGATGAAGTAATCGAATAAATGCATGTAAATGTAAGAAGTCTTCAATAAAATGTTTTCTAAGCAATTTTCTGAAAATAGAAGTGTGTTTATTTCAAATCCTTTTTGTTGACGCGAGTGAAGCCACTCGACTCGGATCACAATCGCAAATCGGCAAGATTATGACTGACTTAAGTACCATGGTTTGTCTTTATTGACATATTTGACAGTTAAAAATAAGGTTTTTTTTGTCCATATTTTCAATAGGTGAATCTTTTTTTTCAAAATTCTGACATGTTTTTTTTTCCAATCGGTCAATTTTCTGTTTCAAATGTCCGATAGGGTCATTTTCCAATCGGTCAATCTGGATTCACAGTCGGACATGTCCGGCAAATTGACCGATTTCTGCATCCCTGGTTACTATCAAAGGTCACAAAAATTATATGTGGAATGTCACATGGAAGAGAGTTGTACGTCAATTTAAACCGGTGTACCAAGCACACGCCTTGTGCGTACACAACTGCTTTTCGTCACTTCCTGCGGTGTACGCCTGATAGTGCGCCGGGTTACCAATCAGGCAAAGCCTTCATAGGCAGTTGTTGCTAAAGGGATATAACTCTTACCTTGTTATAACTGCCGGAGCCTGCATGCATCATCTGTTGTTGAGCTATGAGCAGTTTCTTTCTCTTGTGACTCTCCTTCTTAACTTCACCCAAGTCTTGTGTTAGCTTCTCTATCTGCTTCTGGAGTTCATTGTGATCCTGGCAAAATAAAGTCCCTATCTTGTCAAGCATGTTTACTGAACAAATTGAACTTATTGAATAACTGCATTGATGATCCAGAATTTTGAAAAAGGATCAACTATTGGAGAATTAAATCTTTTTGCAGGCAATTTTTTTAAATCCAAAAGTATGAGTCAAACTGCCTGAACTCTATCCCTGTATCTGTTTCTGACCTCTTAAACAGTTTTTAACAAATAAGAGTCATTTTTCACCAAGTGATAAAAATCTTTGCCTTTCTGGTAAGCAAGTTTTGGCAAATAGTACTGGAATGTTTGATTTGCACATACAATAAAACCTTTCCTTGTGTTTAAAAATTCCTTTTTTGATTATTATAATCAATATTTTACCTCTTTCTCCTTCTTTCCTTTTTCTTCATTTGAAGCAACAAGACCTGCCAGGTAGTCTTGCGAGTGCTGAAAAAAATTATAAAACTTTAACTTATAGTAATCATAAAATATCTAAACTTAATTTCTTTTAATAAAGAAAATGGCAATCATTAATTATTTTCATGCTGATTAAAGAAGTTTCAAACTTGGTAAGTGGCTAAAAAATATTTAACATTTTCAAAAGGTCCACATAACTAAAAAGAGGAACTGCAATCACTTTTTTGAGGGCTTTGTTGATCCAATTACTACTGTATGATAATGCTGAACCAGCCTTGAATTTGCCAGCGACCGTTGTAGACATATTGTTTTCTGCATATTTTGCGCTTATTCAAATCAAAATAGGGGCGTCTATCAAAATTGATTATCATAATATTCAATTGAAATTAAAATGTTTTGATGTTCTAATTGAGAAAAAGTACCGTAGTCACCTAATCAGATTAAGACTTCAAGGCATTTTAGAGGGCTTTGATAGGGAGAGGCCACTTACTGTATCAAACAGGATGCTTAAAAATTGCAAAACTAACAGATTAATCACCCTGAAACAGTATTAGATAATAGACATGTACTTACCAGGAGATACTCAATAGTAAGCTGTGCCAGTTTGAAAAGTTTCAGGAAATTTGGGTCGACCATCCTCACATCCTAAAAAGAATCAATTTCAGGTCTGAATTAGCACAAAACCTTGTCTACTGTAAAGTCTACTTAAAGTGACACAGAGTATCTTTCTTAAAATTTTATTTGGTTTTGATAAGCTACAAAATATCTCATATGCTGATTGAAGTTCATATCTCATCACTGGACTTGCAAATATATCCATTTATGCAAAATATCTCTAAAAAGCTTGATTTTATGGAAAAATCAAGAAAATAATAAAATATTCGAAATTATGCATCCAAATAATCTACCTATTAGTTACAATACCTAATAAAACACTATCGAATCGAATATAACTTCCTGTCAGCTTATGACAAGGTTTCAAAATTACGTTTGGCGAATTTGCACCCGCCACTCGAGCCACATTGTTCGGTTTTCGATCAAAATCCCGACTTTGAATGGCCGTATTTTTTCGCTCTAATGTACTGATTGACCTTTAACTTGTTATTTTCAGTAACAGTTAGTGGTTCCCGATGTAAAAACACGGATTTCAAAATTTGACATATGTGATCCTATCAACATACTCTGTGTCTCTTTAAAGAGTTGTTTATCCCTGAAAATTATATGCTTGAAGAGACATACATGTATCTTGTTTGAGATATATGTACAAGAGTGAATGGAAACTTTTTATTAAATAAATTTTTACCCATTAAAACATATTCATAAAAAAATAGCCAGACTCCTCAGAATAAAAAACAGAACTTTGGACATAAATAATCAATTAAAAATTGATACAAATTTGTTTAGGTCAGGTAATGTGTAATTTCATAAATTAGTTTTAAAAGCAAAATGTAAACTTAAAAGGAAAGAGTTAACATACCATGGAAAGTGTTTAAAACAGTGTATACAAATGTGTAATAACAAATTGATGCAAATGTTGAATAAGTCATTTTTTTATGTACAAAAGTGCCTTTAATTAAGACATGACGATTTTAAAGTTTAACAATGCACAAAAGATACCAATTCAAAAGATATATTCAAACTTACCAGCTCAGTTTCTATATTACAAAATGTAATGTTCATGACATTTTCTTGCAGGGCGTTGAAATCTAAGGTTCGTGATATGTGATCAACGTCAACTGATGCAATTTTTCTCCAATCAACCCTCTCAAGTCGTTTCCTAAATGCAAAGCCACCTCCATTCTTGTTTGAATGTGAGCTGTAATCATATCCATGACTTGCATAGTTTTGACTCGGGGTATACATGAACTGAGTCGCCATTTTTATTTTCGAGTCAAGAAATCCTCAAAAGAAATCTGAAATAAAAGTTGTAATGTGATTTAATATTTTTTACATTTTCAAATAGATCAATCTAACACAATCCAAGGAGAATTAACCCATATCATGTTTCATCTGATAAAGTCTATGAATAAACATAAATGTCCTCTCACATTTTGATTCAACACAAATGAACACCCTTATAGAACGATTATTTTAAAGATCTTCAGAAAATTCAGGGCTGATAATCCTGAAGGGAATCCATGTTCTAAAATATAGAATTAAGTCAAGACGATAGGTTTGTACTTGGAAAATTGCACTCCATCAATCAAAATATTTGTCTTTACTATTTTGACAGATGCCACTTTTAGTTCACAACAGTCAACAAGTCCATTCTTGTCTTTCTCTGATTATCACACTTTCACTCAGGCTCTTTCATGAATAAATTCAATATTAAACCTTAAGTTCTTTACTATGATTTAAAAACAGTTGAAATGTTCCTCCAAAATCTAAATATAGTTTGCGCAACAAGTTTATTCCGCCTTTAGCGTCTGTGGTTACAAACGGGAACCGTTCATCAAAATATTATCATCAATAAATCCTATGTTAACTCAAAGCAATGGCGGTCCCGAAACTGTTTAATAACTGTTACCATGAATGGTGCTATATAACACAATTGATATGATGAAAAATGGGAAGAAGAGCATTACCATAATCCAGTTATATCCATTTTATCCAGTTAAAAGTTCTTCGTCGCGGTTGTCAACTCAAATCGCCGCCATGATGGAATTTACAAAGGAATTGTGGGAAAAGTCAAATAAAATATGCTGCTAAAATATATTGCAACCATTGTAAAATCTCTTTAATTACAATAAAACCGTCCATAAAATGTATTAACAATTTATAATATATATTAAAGATATATTTTATTCTCGCTTTCATGCGATCGTGGTACTTGACCCGGAAGTAAAAGTAACATCCAATCGAGGTTGACCACGAGTACTGTCAACTTCTTGAAATGCTCGAACGTAAATGCTGAGGTGTCCCAAAGATGAGCGGAATAATGCAGCCGATACACTTTATCAACACGGTGTCCCTCTTCATATTATCTCTGAATCTAATCAGAGAAGGTAAGTATTGAGAAAACTTATTTCAGTTCAAAATCAGCAATGCAAAATATAGATTTTCACAGAAGATATCAAAAGGTGTTTTCACTTTGGTATGTGCTTTGAAGTTTGGTTATCAATATATGATTATCATCGTCGCAGCTTTCTATGAAAAGAAGAATTTTATTTAACAACAAAATTATTTTAAAAGAAAAAAGATTATTATTATTTATTCTTTGTTTTCGATGACATGTTTTTTATATTGATTTTTATGAACAAATAATTATAACACGTTTCAATTAATGAATGGTTTTTTTAAAGTGCTAAGATTGTATGAAACATACACAAAAGAAACAATCCAATTAAGAAAGAACTCTATGAAATATATGGTTTTATCAATTTTGACTGTCAATGACACAAAACTGATTTGTCAAGCTGTTAATTTGTTATCGTGTTATTGATTAATATCGGTAATGCCCTGTGCATGTTATTTATAGCAATGGTTTATACCACTTGCTGAGAAATGACCCTGTTCAATTTTAAATCTCTGAAATAAATGATTTTGTTATTTCCTTGTTACTAAAAGTGTTAATATGTTTTCTTAACATTTCTTTTAATAAATCTTTAACATGGCTCATGAGGTAATAGCCTATAATCGATATTAAAACTCAAAACGAATACCTTTAAATCAAAATGTTTGTTATTCAGCAGGGCTATAAAATCGGCGCAGTATAATTTCCTAGATGTGAAGATTGTACAAATTGCCCTGAGGTCAGCTATTTTCTTTGCAGTCTCCAGCTGTTTGTAAATATTTGAGTTACTCCCCTTGTTTTAGGTGTTGAGGGATCATCTGCTGATGTAGAACAACATCTGGAATTGGGAAAGAAAATGTTAGCAGCTGGCCAGCTTGCAGATGCTTTGTCACATTATCATGCAGCTGTGGGTAAGTTGTTTTACAATTCAATTAAGAATTGGCATCCAAAATTTTATAAAAAAAAATTTGGGTGGAAAAATAAAGACTTTTCACAATAAAACAAAATACCAATATCCAAAACAAGTACCTGATCGATGTCTTCCTTCAATAACTGGAACATATATCGATATACATATTTCATTTAAATATCAAATATCATTATGTATTAACAATTTGATATTAAAATAGGATATGACTGATATTTGCATTGAAGTGTCTTTGATTTTCTCTTTCAGAGGGTGATCCTAAAAACTATTTAACCTATTTTAGAAGAGCAACAGTATATTTAGCTTTGGGCAAGTCCCGGTCCGCCCTGCCTGATCTCAGTAAAGTTATTGAATTGAGGCCAGATTTTACTGCTGTAAGTATGACGGTTATTACTCATTTTATGCTTTCAAATATTTTTGTAAAATCTGGTAGTGATATAACTGGAAATAGATTTATGTTCAATTGGAGTAAGAGAAATGGAGAAAATAAGCTTTCACAAAAGTGAGCTAAAATTTTAAAAGTATTTTTTCAGTTACATGGCAACATTTTTAAATATTTGTAAGAATTTACCAAACCATAACTAAACTGTATCATTACCAGATACAAACTTTGCTGCTTCCAACAGTTTATTTCGGTACAAAATGGTACAAGAATTGAAGTTACTGCACAATCGTCTTGGCACTAATTCAGATATCTCTATTTGTCACAAATTCAGCCACTCTTTGACGGGTTGTTTTTTCTGTTAGAGTTTAAAAAAAATTTAATGATATCCTGAAATCATTTGGATTATGAAAAGTTCTGTCATTTCTTTAAATTATCAAAATGTGTTTGTATTTTTCAGGCCAGGTTACAGAGAGCTAATGTCTTATTAAAACAAGGCAAGCTAGACGAGGCTGCTGAGGATTATGAAGAAGTGGTAAGTATCATTTCCTACATGCAGTCATAAGTCTTACTCAATTGTTATCATCATGTAATTTATCATGCATGTCACGAGCCGATTTTGATGATAATTAGAATACTGATATATTGATACATTGATCATCTTGATATAATCAGAAATACGGAGATAATCCATTCATATAATAACCTGACAAAATATGTATGGTGATACATCATACAACAGTTTGAAAATATAAGGAATGTTTTATGTGTGTGTGTTCAGTTTTTAAGGTTGTTAAGTTGTTGTAAAAATGCCTTGTCATAAAGATTGCACATTTGAAAGACAAACACAGGAAAAATATGAAATGAAGGATGCGCCATATTATCTATTTATCATTATATTGCAATACAGGAACAACATTATACAGATCAGTACACACTTCTGAAAATATCCAATATATCAAACTATTAAAATGAACAATTTCCATCTGAAATTGCCAATAAAACACCCAATAAAAACCTTTTTTTTTTTTAAAGTAATAGCTATGTATGAAGTTGTGTTGTGAAGTAGTTAAAACAATGTAATGAAGATTATAAACAGTGATTGAAAAATATCACTTTTCAATAAGGCTCATAGCTAAAAAATGACGATCGTCTTAATTCCTATATTGAGACAAGATAGCATGCAAAATTACCAATATATAACAATCAATACAGAAATGAGGAACGATACCCATCCTTAATGAAATGTATTTAACGTCTGTAAATAAATATATGAAATAATTGATCTTTGTGTTAAAACACAAGCTGTCTCTCAAAAATCAATAAAAAGTTATTGGTCTTTTGTGACTTTTTTAGTAGATGTGTACCACTCGGACAACATACATATAATTTATTGTGAGATTTTATACAGCTTAAAGAGAGGATGTTAACACAGCACAGTGGTAATAATCTTGATTTTCTGCTTTTAATTCAAGTAGAAACATAGCCACATCTGTTAGAACATCTTCCCACGGCAAGGTGAAAACGTATCGAGCAACTCTCCTCGCTTTAGACCTTGCCTTCACAAGGTAGAAAACTGGTGATCCGGAGCAGCGACACCTATCGTGATCACGAGTTACGCCCCTTATCAGCTCTTACAAAATAGCCAATGAAATTTCGGAACAAATTCAAAATACTAACAGACGATCTTTTTGAAAACTATCCGAGTGATATTTAATTTCAAACTTCAGTCCGCATGGTTGTTTTCACGTTTTTGATGAGCACCGAGAATGCAGAGAAGACAAACATTTATGTATCACTCAAATTAATTGTTTCTCGCCCTTGTAAAACACATACAAAAGTATTTTTTCAAATCGGTTCAGTTAACATGCTGTCTTCTGATTGGACTATTCTACTTCCGTGCAGCGGGTTGAAATGCTAGCACAGAAATCACGGCCAATGATGTCAAGGGAGGAATGGGGAAGTTTAGAAACATTTTCGTTTCGCCCATGACGTTGTGAAGATGCTGTTAGAATAAATAGGACCTTTTAAGAAAGGAACGCCGCTAAAATATTGCCCAAGCAGCGTAAACAATAACTAACTCACTTAAGAGATGGATGATTATATGTATGTCCTTTGGATTCCCTTTAGAACTTGTGAAATGTTACAATTCTAGTAAGTTGTCTTACATCATCATACTTTTTGACGTTAAAAGTAAATTGGTACCACCCTGATGATAAGCAAATAAAATTATTTTTGAAACCTTGAAGATCATACAGTTATGATGAATATCTCTATAACTGAAATCTGCACACAGTTTATTCACTTAAGAAGAAAGTCTAATTCTATTTTATCTAATGATCTTTTTACCCTCACTTTAACTGCTGATTTTGAATTATCATCGACATTCTCAATGTCATTTCCACAGTTTAATCAAAATCCAAGCAAAAACCTTGCACAAAAAGACTGAGACCTGAAAAAACATGACCCCCTATATTGATCAAGCAAAAAAATAACCCTTAAATTTGAATAGAAAATATAACTTTTCTTTTTTTCTACAGGTTAAGAAAAATCCCGGCAACGAGGAGGCAAGAGCTAACCTTGATTTAATCACGCCACTAGCTGCTGAGATTAACCATGCAAAGGAATTGTTAAAACATACAGAGTATGAACATGCTGTAGACCTGCTCACAAAAGCAATTGAGGTGAGTCTAGATTTACATATCAATGGGAGAAGGATTTGGGGTATTGCAGTTTGGCATTAAATCAAGAGGTCCTGTTTTCAGATCCTGTTTTAGAATGATTTTTATATCAGCATGTTTTAATCACCTGATCTTCTTCAACAACCATTTCTATGATCTGGAAATAAGCCTCTAAGTATCCGAAAGTTTGTCTGGACCCACTACATGTATATCTAACCTTTGACCCATCATTCCTCAGTATTGTGGAACGCGGTGGTGTAGTGGTTAGCGTGCTGGCCTGTCACGCTGAAGACCCAGGTGTGAATCCAGGTGGAGACACCAAAGATTTGTGACCTGGGCTATACACTGTGTTGTGTCCTTGGGCAAGGCACTTTATCCACATTGCACTCAGTCTACCCATTTGTACAATTGGGTACCTGAATATGGACCTATGTGGTCGTGCGGAGCGCTTAGTAGCGCCTTTGAAAGTACAATTCCTTCAGGGTGATAATGTACAGCCAATGAGCAGTGCTTGCACTGGATATTAGGGTTAAAAATTGTCATTATTATCCCTCACCCAGGGATTACTTTGGACAGGGATTTGGGGATATTTACCCATTGATGTATCAAGATATCCCATTATCAATAATAATGAGGGGAGAAAGTCTCATTGCAAAAATCAAAACTATTATGTTTCTTCTCAAACATCCCATTGCTTTCTCTGAAAATCCCATTATATTTGGCCAAGGTAAGATTTTTCTCCCTTTAATACTTTGAACCAGGGTGATCCCTGCTCACCCCATGAGGCCAATGTCTTAGCTTTTCAGGAACAACTATAAAAATGATTTTTCTTTCAGTCTTTGCTCTGTGACCAGATGCAGAAAAGTATTGATAATTATGATTATAAAAATTCTTTATTCTCCTCATTACAATTATGAAATTCAATTTGTGCCCGTGGCACCTGGCATCCTCGGTGCAGCGCCATTTCAAGCAATGTTCTATCCTTATATTGCGGAATGTCAAGCAAGGAAGCAACATCCCCGAACTTCTTTCTCCAACTTGTTATCATGAGTTAATATGTATGCCGCTTTAATTATATAATCCAAGTATTGGAAGTACCATATTAACCTCTGCCTCTAAATTCTTAGTGCTTTCAAATTATTGTACATTATTTTGCATATAAATTAAAGACTATCAAAATCACAAATTCTTCACCATGTTTCCCTAAAGGTCAGTCCATGGGACCCAAAGCTGAGGGAACTAAGGGCCGAGTGTTACATTGCGCTGGGTGACCTGTTCAAGGCGACCGGTGACATCCGTCCTACCACTAAGCTCATCCCCGATAACACCAAGGGCTACATGAAGCTCAGCAAACTCCACTACCAGATGGGAGAGGCAGACGAATCTCTCACGTAAGAAATGATGATAAATGATTTATATATCGTACCATATGCTGAGAAGTAAAACACATCAGTCTATTTTAACAATCCTTTCGTCCCACTTGGTATCAGTAACATATACCTTTTGGGGCCTTTTTATTTGCTTGATACATTTGTTTAACTCAATGGGGCAGTAGCACGTTCTTTGATAATTTCATATTTTAAACTTTCACAATTGTAAGTTAATGCTAAATGTATCATTTTGATAATGTCAAAAATCTCGTAACACAAACCAATTATCCATAGTAAGAGGACAAAGTATGAAGATTTCCCTAAAATCCATGGGCGGCCATTTTGTGTGAACACCTTTAATTCATTTTGTGTAAGAAAAAGGAATCTCATGGCTAAACTTTACATTATATATTTGATTTATTACTGCTTCATTTAGTTTAAATACATTGTCTTTCACTTGAAACCATTTGTTTTCATTTTACTGACATTACCTTTACATCCCCCTTGAAACTTCCTACTGCCCCTTTAAATTGTTTACCTTGTCAATTGTCAACCTTTGATGGTGTGCGTTCGAATTCCGCAAAGGAGTTGGTCCGAAATTGAACTTGAGTACTGCTGCAGATAAAGTAACCCCGAATTATAACTATGTTACATTTGTTCAGTATTTAAATGTCTCTCTAAGCTAATTGATTTTCTCTTTTTAATCATTAAGTTGTGAGCATGCAATTTAGAAAGTATTTTTCATAGTGACCAAAATTGCATGTTGTGAATTAAAAATCTATTTCATATACATTCAATGTGGTGATATTTTTTATTGTTTTCTATATTACAAAGGTGATACAATCACCTATTACAAATCATAAGCATGTTATATCCACAGTCATCTTTCCCACAATCTTTAAGTTTTGTCATATATTTCTTTTAACAGGCAAATCCGAGAGTGCCTTAAGCTGGACCCCGATCACAAAGAATGTTTTGCTCACTACAAGGTTGTGAAGAAGCTTGTAAAGCAGATGGAATCAACACAAAACTTCATCAACGATAAGCAATATGAAGAATGTATAAGCAAAGCAGAGCAGATGCTGAAAACTGAGGGGAAAGTCTACCCCTTCGTGCTTCGTGCCAACTCTCATCTATGTCACTGTCACTCAAAGGTAAGTTTACAGTACAACTCATACTTGTCACAGAGGTTACTCGAGCACTGACAAATTTACCCCCAACTCCTGCACCAAATACTCATAAAATTTGGAAATGGTCAATAAAATTTTAGTTTTGAGTCACAGGATGCCAAGGTTTTTTTTTCGTGACACGAATTGCTTACTTGTTTAGGCGCTCACTTAAATCTGCTTGACTCACAAGACCTTGCTGTAGCGAATTCCTGGACTCTGCAAGTCAAATAAGGTTCAGTCGTTTCTAAAGCCCTCATAAAATACATAAGTATATTTACAAGTAATATACTTGTGTTTGATAATCTGAAATGGACAATTGTTCATTCATGTCGATTACAGATGTGAATGATGGTATATGGATACTGAGGTAACTTTTCTTAATACCTAATGTTTTGCTCAGGCTAGACAATCAAATGATCATATGATATTGAGATATGTTAAGGATTTACTTGAACCTTAAGTTTTCTCCTTTTCCCCCAGGCTGAGCATGTGAGTGATGCTATAATGCTGTGTGAGAAGGTGCTGGAGATGGACCCCCAGAACATTGATGCTTTAGCTGATAGGGCAGAGGCTCATCTACTCAATGAAGACTTTAATGAGGGTAAGATTCCATCCCTTAATAGTAAGTAGGTCGGTTTGATAATGGACCTTGTTTGGTTGTTTAAAAATATATATACCTTACCAGAAATGAATGTCTTCCATGAAAGAGCTTCCTCTCCACGAGGTCAACCTACTGGAATGTTGCTGTATTTAGTTGAGGACAGACAAGAGCTTTTGCCTGATCCTTGTGAGAACTTAGAAGCTTGATGCGATGATGATGGATATTTCTTGTGCGCCAGTGTCCACCCACTAGTGCATGCTCATGGCGCATAAAAACAGGGAACAAACAGTCAGATTTAGTTGTAAGCTTTCAGGAAAAGGAAAGTCTTGAGAAATGTCCTGAAAGCATCAAGGGAGGGTGAGAGTTTAATGTCAAGTGGCAGATTATTCAATAAGAGGGGGGCAACATGTTGAAAACATTTCTTTCCGAAGGCTGCAAATTTAGCATGGGGAACTGTCAAAAGGTGTTGATTCTGGGAACGGAATGTGATGACATCAGAACAATGTGACAAGGGGGTGGGGGGTGTTGGTCAGACCTCAGCAGAGAGGAAAACTGTTGAGTACTGAGTTCAAACCTCAAAAGTCAAAACTATTAGATTCATACACTTATTATTGAGTCTGATCCTTTTCTTGACCAAAACTTAATTATTGCAGAACATATTATTTTTTGTGTTTCATCATTAGTAGTTCATAAGTGTAGAATATTGCCATTATCTGGTCTGTATGTCAGTGTTTTGTAAACCAGTCTATGAATTTTGTGCAATCACAACCAATATTAGTTCCACAATGTGACACATTCAGCTCAAGCAAAAGTCTCTTCCCACAAAGAAAGCTGAAGTCATAAATTCTATGCTAGTAGGATATATCAACTAGAAACGGAGAAGGCTTTTAAGCTGCAATCAGAAGTTGGTTGTTCAATCAAGGAAAAAATAATCTTTTTGAAACCCTCAATTGTCATTTCTGTATGCTTGGTGGGAAGTAAGATCATTTGAAATTAAATATCTTCAAAGAATTGTCATCTAATTTGACAACTGAATCATCACTAAGCTTCTGTAACTGCAATCAAGGTCTCAAGAAGAGTTTTCATTGGCTTTGGCTTGTTGCATTATCTTGTCATAAGGTAAAGTTGCCTCAAAAGTGAAGGGCTTTGAGAAGGAGCATAATTTGTATTAATCATATTTAGTTGAAATCAACCCACGATTTTGTTTCTCTATTTCAGCAATAAAAGACTACCAAGATGCCGCAAACATCGATGACAACAACAGAAGGATACAGGAAGGGTTGAGTCGCGCTCAGAAAATGCTTAAACAATCTCAGAAGAGGGACTATTATAAAATTTTAGGAGTAAAAAGGTAAGTTAGTTATGAATATATAAGCAAAGGACACAGTTTTCCAAAACACGAAAGAGTAATGGAACTAAGATGTGAAATATATTATTGTGACAAAATAAGGTTTTAGGAGTAAAAAGGTAAGTTAGTTTACAAAACATGAAAAGTGCAAAAGAGTAATGGTAAGTGGTAAAAAATATTGTGACAAAATAAGATTTTATCTTAAACATTAAACTGTAGAAAGAATCCTAAATTGTAATAGAAATTTAGACGAAAACCGAATGTTGTTAATGGTACAATTTTTTTTTTTAAATAGTAAAAACACATAGAAAATTTTGATAACTTGAAATTATAAAGAATACACTTTACATCAACTTGTCTCATTGAAACTTGGGTAAAATAAAGTTTAACGAGAACATTGTTGCATTAACAGCCATAGAGCTTCTACCACTAATCTTGCAAGTATTTGACAATGTTTGGATGATGTATTTCAGGACAGCCAAGAAGAAGGAGATTATGAAGGCGTACCGGAAGCTTGCGATGGTCTGGCACCCGGACAAGTACGAGGGGGAGGATAAGAAGAAAGCAGAGAAGAAGTTTATTGATCTCGCAGCAGCAAAAGAGGTTCTCACAGATAAAGGTAAGATTGTTCGCAAGTTACGGAATCTTAAAGGAGATCTTGTTTATGTGGGATCAAAAGTCATCTTCTAGAGAAAAGGGTATTGATAGTTATCAGAATTTAGAAAGGTAGGACCCATAAGCCGTTTGGTAAATTTGATGAAAAACTTGTCAATTAGAATTTTTGAAGTTAGTGTTGATGAATATATAGGGTGTTATAGGGTGTTGTAAAATGTTTTAAAATGGTGTTGTGAGAGGTCATTTTGAGGTTTTCAGGTCCAAACAAACTAATGGTCGTCATCTAATTATTCAAACCACCTTATTAGCGGAAATATTACCCATAACATTTTATCATTGGCAGCTCAGGCGATATTGCTACAAAGATGGTACATTAGACCATATTACCCTTGTAACAAACAACTTAAAATACCACACTATTGGCTTAAAAAGATGCTAAATAATGTCTCTCTCTAACTATTATGCTTAAAGGACTTGATAGAGTCGAATTAGGTTTGATGAATAATCCTTACATTTCAGAAAAACGTCAGCGTTACGATAATGGCGAGGACCCACTTGACCCAGAAGAACAGCAACATGGCGGTGGTCATCCATTTTTCCATCAGGGCTTTAACCCATTCGGCAACGACGGATATTCTTTCAAATTCCACTTTAATTGACATTCAGGGAATTTTAGATTTCCTTTTATTCCCTTCATTGTATATTTCACATCAGTCATCTGTATATTCATTCTTTTCAACACTCTCAAATCAGAATATTCCAAGGCGGTAGTAAAGTGTTTAAGGTCATTGCAAATAATTAAATCCAAATATCCAAGGGCAGTTATTTCAAAACAAGTCCTTGCAATTCTTTAATGATTTTGAAATATTTCATTCAGGACAGATTTTGAATTGCGAAAAATCTATCCGAAAAAACATTTTCTACTTTTGCTATAATGATACAAAAGAATAATGAACAAATTATGTAAAATCAGGGTACTGTCAATCAAATTTTCATTATTCTTTGTAATAATCTGCAAGTAGGGAAATTAGGAATAACAAACTCGTACGAGAATTTTATTTTTGGAGCACAACCTTGATAACTTGATGTCAAAATGTTCAATTTAAAGTGGTTTTGATAATAGCATGTCTCATTTGTAAATATGAATGCATGGAAAGTTGGAGTGCAAGATGGATATAAGAGATAAATATTTATTTTCCAATCTTTTCAATCATGAATACATGTTGAGAATATAAAGTGTGCAATGTTTCTAATGACTAAACCTTGTATGTTTTTGTCAAAGATATGTAGCAGTCGTAACTTAAAATTTAGTAATAATTAGTCACGATCGACGGGACTTCTTCTAAAAATGTTGACATCTTTAATTGTATTTAGAGATGAAATGACATATCTATTGTTTATGAGTTTTTTTATGATATTATTTGTTAATGTCTGTTATTTGAAATTTTGAAGATGTTTTAAAATGTGTACATTACCAGTGTTAAATAATTGTTATGAATTGTCTGATAAATTACTTATTAGTTTCTGTAGTCTTGTTTACTTTACTAGAATGAAATTTGTCAACATAATCACTTGTCATAATAATTCACAAGTTATGCATTTTAGTACGCAATATTTATGTTGTGTATCTTGACCGAAAGAGAAGAACTGAGGTAAACTTACAAGTGTTAAGAGTTTGTGTATAAAAGCCATATTAAAACCAATCAAATGTTATTAAGTAATGAAACAAAATTTGAATATATATTTTTATCTCGGAAATCTTTGCTTGCTTACATGATGTTTAAAGGTTTTCATCTCTAATTATTACATTAATATATACCCATTACCCTACATTAGGTAGAGGTCACATTTAGTTAATTACCATCTATGTATATCATTCAATGTCATGTTTGATTATCATTTTGTCTACAATTTGAGCGAGATGATTTTGTCATTAAAAGTTTTTCCTAATTCATCTAATTTAGATCTATGAATTCTTGATAGAAATTAATTCATGTGCCTTTTTAAAACTGATACTTTATTTTTATGTATTTGGTAAAGTTTATATTCAAATTTGCTATTGTTAACATCTATGTATTAAATTCATGCTTTATAGCATATTTATTAAGACTTTGTTACTGTTAAGAAATATTCAAGTTCAAACAAAACCAATGCATAGACAAGTACATAAGTTGTCATTACAGGGTTCGAAGAAAATATCAATCTGTTAGTTAATGATTATATTTATGTCATTAACCCTCATGCTGAGATGGACTAAGCTGCTAAAGATTGAATTTTGGAAAGAAAGTTCATATTGGTTCCTGGCATGGAAAGGGTTAAGTATTTTGTTATCCTTTATATTTGGACAATGGTTCTTTTCTCATAAAAATGACTCATTATAAACTATCCCAAATTCAAATATTGAAGTATTGAATGGGGATATAAATGTTTATATTTTGTTGAATGTATTTTGTCCTTAAGTATGTATTGAATTGGTTATTAATACAGGATAATTGCTATGGCTCCATATTAAATGGTATGACTCCATAACATGTGGTATGACTCCGTTATGAATGAAATTATATTGCTGTATTGCTTTTACCATGGCTATTGAAGTTCTTGTTGGATTGACATACCATCAAATCTTTTGTTTAATACTTGATATTTTTTTTTTCAAGAAAATGTTTTTTCTTGTTTGTAATCCATTTGAAAGAAGCCAATATCAAAAAGGTTTCATTGAATTTGAAAAGCACTTGAAACAGTAAACTTAAAAATTGGCAGTCTAGAGATCGTGACAAGATTTACAAAACCATGCAACTTCCTTCGTTAGGCATTGATATGCGCAAGTTTTCATCACAAATTTCAACCTTGCTAGTTTGTTGAAATAAGTGCATTAAGTAAACAGCCGTAATCGTTAGCATTCTCATTACAATATCAGGCTCTCTAACAGAAACATAGACTCGGAAAGCATTCTTGAGTTTTAAAAATGCAGTAAGGCTTAGAGTAACCTGTTGTTTGTCTTGAGTAAGTTATGCCTTGTGATGGGAGTTCATACTAGGTTAAGTATTTAAGGGACAGTACAAACAAGGTGTTTTGGGGAGAGAAAAGTTAAGGGGAAGATCCCTTAGAAAAATTATGTCTTATTTTAATGGTCAATTTAATAAATTTTGAATATAAATTTGGTACAAATGACATCATCGAACTGATTTTTGTCTCTGAAGTAATTGTTAGTTAAATTATTACAATTGTCCATTTCAGAAAATAAATATTGAACTTTAAAGATTATGCTCTCCAAAATATGCCTTGTTCAACCTTATGTCATCAATTTCATGTCTGGTATTTGGTCAGGGTGAATGGTGTGAGTGAAATGTGTATTATCGGAGGCAATCCAATTTTATTTACATTCTCCCTGGTGAAATGTATGAATGCATCATGCCACATGTATTTCTAAATAAATGATTTATTGTTGGTTACAATCAGATTTGTTTTTATTGGTGCTTTTAAAGTAAAATTAACATCCAGGAAATGTGAAAGAAGAGTTGTGGCAACAAGAACAGGAGCTGCTGAATTAATCAAGCTTGTGGCTTAACAATGGCAAAATTTTAAAATTGAGATTAAATTTGAACAGGGGGCGGGATAGCGCAGTGGTCAGTACATTTGGCTTTCGAGGTCAGGGGCTTGATTTTGCGATAGAGAACTGTTCTACACACAGTTAGTTTTGGGTGCAAAGCAACACTTAAAATTTATATTGCAGTACCAACGCATGGTTTGCTTTTTCCAGTAGAGGCTTGCAGGTTTCACCACAATTCATAGCCACAATGGTGGGCTTTCTCCCTGCAATGATACTAGCAGCCGTGATCGAAGTAAAAGACCCTTTGAAAGCAATGTTAAAGCCAAAATCATATCACTTAAATTTTAACATGGATACAAAGGATACTATTGAAGTATGACGTACAATAATCCTTTAAAATTTATACACAATGTACAGTATTTATCACCCTTACTCAGCAATACACATTGAAGTAAGTTATAATAGCTCAAGACTTCCAAAAATAATAATAAACATCTTTCGAGATTTTATATGTTAGAGCGCATTGGTCATGTGACTTATTTTTAGTCATTGAATTGATCATTCATATAGCTACTCCACGTTTATTTCTTTTTCATTATAAAAGTTTATTTTTCAATAATTTAGTCAAAATTAGATTACCTGAATGATACACTTAACTTACACTTTGTCCCATGTATCGATCTCTGGAACATATATCATATATATTTGCTTTGTAAGCTACCTGTCAATTTGTCCCTCAAATTTAGAGTTAGGCTACTGTTTGACTTTGATTAACACACAGTTATTTAAAATATAAGGAATATAAAAAATAATGCATTAAAAGACATCCTCAAATCTTAAAACACAAGTTAAATATAAAAAAAATATATCTCTAATTTTGATTTAATTAATGCTAAAAACAAATATATGAAATTAATGGCAAAATAAGCTCTTTATGAAAATAAATAATTCATGTTTAATGCAGTAACATTATAGAAAAATAGTTTTGTTTAGTTGATTGAAACATGAAGATATGATTGTTGAAAATGGCGGGAAACATTTTGAAAATTAAATTACTATCGATTAAATTTCGTCAAACGTTTTTTAAAGAAATATATTTTCGGAGCATCATTGAAATAGTTTACATTTATCCCGGGTATCCAAGAAACACGTGGGTATACGACCGCGTTGCAACGACACCCGTAAATTCCTCACTTTGAAACGTACGCCTCCGTGGCCTAATGGATAAGGCATCGGCCTCCTAAGCCGGACTGGTTTCATTGTGTGCAAGCCGGGGATTGCGGGTTCGAGTCCCGTCGGAGGTGCTTTTGCAAAAATATGTAATGCGTTTTTTAAGTAAACATTGACAGAAAAATGAATAACTGACCTTCGATAAATGGTAAAAAGTGTACATTTCATCCATTTATTGTGGTATTTAATCGTTGACATTGACTAACAAATCAATAAATAACCTACGGGAAATGTGGACATTTCGTTTATCATCATCACAATGTTTCAAAGAGTATGCTTTTCGTTAAAACGAAACAAGCCAAATATGAATAATGATTGTCGACTTGTCAAACATCTGTGTGAAGTTCACTGAGGTATACGCAACACTTCATTTTATCACGGGGGAGCGGCAGATTTACTGAAACATGTAATGTTCTCCGATTACATGCACTAAAGTACAAACAAGATTTTACACCTCAGTTGGTTAACAACTCATATGATAAATATCATATATATGATTTTAAAATACAAAGATAAAGAGTTTCTGATATCGTTCTAAAACATGACAAGTACAACAGGTTAATTATCAGTGAAAGAAGAGTGTTTTTTTAGAAATATCTTGTTTTATATAAAAATATTGTTTAAACATTTTTTTTAATAAGACACTTCTGTTTATAGACTAATAAGGCGTATTCTAAGTTAAAATAAATAAATGAGCCTTATTCTTCAGACATTTACAACTTCTTAACATGGTTGGAGCTATGTAGATTGGTGTAATTTGGAATTATGCTCCTTTCTACATTAAACAAAGATAATAAAACAGAAACCAGACGCCAAAATATTCGTTTAAATTATTTGATAGAGCCTATGTCATCAATCAACCCGTCCCAACATGACTAACTACACCTGGAACGAAATGGCTAACAAGTAAATTAACATTTTTAAAAGTTTTTAACCATAAATAATTCATATTTTTCACAACTAAATCTTTCGCTATCTGAATGTGCTTACATTAAAGTTTATCTTATATTACCTCGGGGACTTAAAGGGACAGTAGTACGTTTATAGAGGGAATATATGGTGATGTAAGGAAAATGAAAGTAAAAAGTTCCAATTGAAAGAAAATGTATTTAAACTAAATGAAGCAGTAATAAATTAAATATATAATGTAAATTTCAGCCATGCGATTCCATTTTCTTTTACAAAAAGTGCTACTGCCCATTTAAAACAGATTTCCTGATGAAAAGACCGGGGTCTACAGTGATCAATCTACAGATATGACTCCCTACCATGCAAAAAGGCTTGTGAGTTCAAACTGATTTAAATGAGTCCTTTAATAAGTAAGCACATAGTTTAACAAAAAAACTATGCATCCCAGGACTCACAGCCTAAATTTCTATGAGTCCTTTCTAAATCTTATGAGTATTTTGAAGCAGGACTCGCAGGTAAATTTGTCACTGGGTCTATATGAAAAAGAGTATCAGTAGTTTGGCCCTGCACGCGCAAAGGCTTTCCTGAAAAGCGATGACATGCATTTCAACGTTCGTCGTAAGACTAAGATTTCTCACGAAGGAAATATATCGCACGTGCATCACGTGCATGCAATGCAGAGTCGGAGATCGTGGACTGAGCAATTAAATCGAAAATGGCACGTGCATGTCATGAAATTTGAAAAGTGGTGGTATATTGTCAATGAACTTATTGGTGACAAACGCTAAAACGCATGATTGTGAAGTTAATGTGCATTTAAACATTTATTTGGACTTATGATATGATAAAAGTCGCGACATTAAAATCTTACGACTTTAAAAAAAAAAAATCAATTTGGCGGCACCAGGCTTTTGTAATTATGAAGAAACACTTATCCTAAAAAAAAAATAGTTTTTCTTCTTAAAACATTAAATTTTTATTGCTTGAACATGGTGAAATCCCTAATTAGGCTCTGGGACTAAACGATTACATCGCCGGTGTATCAAATGTACACCAAAAGAGTACGAAACCAAACAAGATGAGAAGGCAGTACAGAAGTGCCTTATCACTTGTTGACCTTTTTCATCTTCAAACGCGTTGGAAATGTTATTGATTGGAAATCGAAATTAAGTTTATATTTATTTGAATAAAGTTTATACACTGTATATTTTTAAAAACATAAGCTATATTTAAGTTTGTCAATTTGGTCCATAAGTTTAGTATGTCCATGTCACATCCGGTCGATATGCTTTGTTTTCCAATAGCTATTTATCAACTTTGACCTGAAATATTTCAGCAAATGCGCAAGCGCACCTGCTGGTCACATGGTTTGCTTAACCAATCAGTGCAGAGTTATGGCGGACGCCGCCAAGATCGTTTTGTTGAGAATCGAGTGAAGTTAATAGAAATCAGAATTAGCGATCAAACGATTACGTATTCGATCAGGTTCCCGAAATGGGAACCGTTTGATCTTTGGACGTGATTCCTATTCGCAATGGGGCAGGACAGTACTCCGACATCAATATGTATGTCAAATGATCTAAAGAAAACTCTGATCAAGTAGATCGGTCGCCATTTTGTAAGTGAAATTTAAACGTGATCCGGCGAATTTAAAGCCGATAATCGTGTTAGTGAGTTATTATTGTTGACATTTGAGTAGTGCACAAGAAGCAGGGATAATCACTTAACAAGCAACCGACCTCCGATCATCTGGAAATGGCCGCAAGTTCAAATACGACGCTCGCCAGCCTTTGGGTTGATGATGGTAAAGAATTTATAAAATCTTCAATGAAATTTCACCGCATCATACAAGTTATAATAAGGCATTTACTGTGATGCGAAACTTGTGATGTGTATAAGTTGGTTACCATTGATGATTAACTATGTAATAACAAATTACAAAGGATGTCATGAAAGAAAATAATCGTTTCTGTGAACAAGAACGGAAGTCCCCCTGTGACCTCAAAGGGTGATTTTTCAAATCGCTTGGTTACTCCGATATTACTCGCCACATGACTTGGATGAGTAAAAACCATAGTTCTGTGAGGTTGTGAAAATCTAAAGTATTTCTAAAATTACAAACTTAAACCTACAGTAGTGCCATAGAGCAGTGTAAGTTGTGTTAAAACAAATGGTTGTATTATGAAATATCTATGAAGTAAAAACTTTTCATGAGTTAAAAAGTTCTGCAGTCTCAACCCCCTTTGTGAATATGAAATTTAACATTTTTTTCAAGTGAATTGTTGCTTTTCGTGTATATGTAATTTACAATGACTTTGGATTGTTTATGAATGAAGGTTGAACATAGTTATTGATAGAGGTGTAACGATACCGCAATACATTATCGTATTGTGATAGATTTTGCACAATATATATCATATCGTATCGCAGGATGCGTATCGGGATACATAAAATAATAATAAACTCTCAATGTAGGAGCTCAAAATTAAGATATACATTAAAAAGATACTTCATTAAATGCACACAAGAACCTCTCCTAAAATTTGGAAGTTAGATTATATTACAATGACATTCAAAAAGCTGCAAGTAAATTCTTTCAAAAGATTAACTGACTCAAATATTTTGTGAAAAGATAATTACAGGAGATAATATGTATCGGGATAATGTATTGTATTGTGACCCCTATATCGGGATACGTATTGTATGGCTGTGTAGTTACACATAGTTATTGAGCAGTTGGCCTTAAATTTTGCCATAATCGTTGTTGTTCGGGATAGGTTTTAAGAATGATTTTGTAAACACTGCTTCAGTGAATGCAGTTTGGTTTATTTTTTAAACTTAAGTGTTTATAGGGTTTTATTTTATCAACAAGATGCCAAATAGGCAATAACTGCCTAGAACAAAATATGTTTCTGCCATTTTCTGGTTTCAATATGTTTTGGGCCTTACATACTGACTCATAGATTAGTAAATGGGTTCATTCCAAAACTGAAAATAGTATGTGTTTGTCAAAAAGCAATGTTGCTAGATTATAAAGTGCTTAAACATTGTTAACAGTTTTTAACACTGAGTCTTGCTTTAAAATTTCAAATTAGTCTTAAGGCCTCTAAGGTTTCTTTATGTATGATATGAACAGTACAGACAATAGGGACATTCAGAGGTCCCCTCCTCAACCCACAACTCCCAAATATGTTGGTATAGCCATAAGGAAACAGAAACTTTACTCAATGACAAATGATCAATGCTACATACTGTTAGGTCACACTGTCACAGACTTATAGTCAATCACTTACATGTTAAACACACAAATAACAATCATATGGAAATTCATACACACATACATAATAAACAATTACATATATATTGTTATAGAGGTGTAACAATACAGGAGGGTTCCGATACGTATTCCGATATGGGGGGTCATGATACGATACGTATCCCGATACATATAATCTCACGACATAATGATCTCTTCAACTTTTGGTGTCAGTTACTCTTGAGGAAGAATATACTTGAAGATTTTTTTATGTAATTGTAATATAATAAAACTTCCAATTTTAGAAGAGGTGCTTGTTTGCATAACCGGTACTAGGATGTAATTTGTTTGTCCTGATATTATTATTTACTTGCTTATAAGACTTTGTGGACTCAGCAGGTCATATTTCTGTCGATTGATCACTGGTTCCATATCGTTTTAAAACTCCATGACAAGTGTTTTTCCTAGGTGGTCAGGCAAGAAGGTCATTTTGGCCTTTTCTAAGCAGAGGGGACACTTTGGAATGGTAAAACTATCCTACATATTAAGGGACACCAAGCAGAAAGGTTGGTCAAATTCCACCCCTCTAGGAACAACACTCAAGACCCCTCTGGGTACCTTTCAATACAAATCTCATTCAAATTATCATTTTGTTACAGGTCAGGCTAGTCCAGGGAAAATGATGGCGGTTACACCAACAAAGTCTTCAGGAAGCATGGAATTAAAAGATGAATTCAGACAGTTCTACAGGGATTCTGGGTTGGAACATTTGGCGAAAGAGGTAATTTTGCAATTAAATGAAATAGAAAATGTTAGGCTGAATGAAGAAATTTGAAATTGAATGATGACTATTTATATACAACATCTTGTATCGTGTGAACCGTTGCACCCAATATGTTCAATTTTGGTCACAGCCTACCTTTGGGGATTATGCAGACACAAGTCACTTTTCGTGACCTTGACCTTATTTTCAACGTCACAACAGCAGTTTGACCACATTTGAACTTCTTGTTAACGCGATATCTCATCATCCATTGCTCCTAATGTCTTCAAATTTGATCACAGCCTACCCTAGGAGATTACGCAGACACCAGTTACTTTAGGTGACCATGACATTATTTTCAAGGTCGCTACAGCACTTTTGCAACTTTGTAACTCTTAACGCGATATATGAACTGCTGCACGTCTTCAAATTTGGTCACATCCTACATTGGGGGACTACGCAGACACCAGTCACTTTAGGTAACCTTGACATTATTTTCAAGTTCCCTACGGCACTTTGGCCACCTTTGAACTCTTGTTAACACAGTATCTCTTGAACCTTTGCACAAAATGTCTTCAAATTTGGTCACAGCCTACATTGAGGGACTACGCAGATACAAGTTACTTTGGATTACCTTGACCTTAATTTTCAAGGTCACCTCGACACTTTGAACACTTTTGAAACATCTTATAGCTAATGAACCGTTAAGGATGGGTATCGTTCCTCATTTCTGTTTTGCAATGTATTGCGATACAGAAAGGGTATGGCAATACGTGTTGTAATATATTGGTACTTCTTCAAGAATGTGCATGCTATCTTGTCTAAATATGAGCGTTTAGAACGATCATCATTGCTCAGCTATGAGGGATATTTGTTCAATCACTGTTTATTATCTCATTCTGTTGACATATTTGAGCTATTTTCACAACACAACTTCACACTTTGTAAAGAACGCTCTGTCAATCATGTTTTATTTGGTTGTGTTTTTTGCAATTTTAGATGGAAATATCTCGTTTAAAAATTTGTTATATTGCATATTTTCAGAAGTATCTATCGATTCGTATCATGTTCCTGTATTGCAATATACCGATATATTGATAATGCCGCACATTCTTATGAACCGTTGCACCAAATGTCATCAAATTTTGTCACAGCCTACATTGGGGGATATGCAGACGCCAGTCACTTTGAGTGACCTTGACTTTATTTTCAAGGTCACCACGGCACTTTGTCAACCTTTGACAATCTTGTTAATGCCAAATCTCTAGAACCATTGCACTAAAAGTCAATGGGAATAAAACATTTGCATTTGTTTGTATATATATATAAGTATTCTCTGTATTATTGGTATATCAGTTTATTGCAATACGGGAACAACATGATACGAATTGGAACACACATCTGAAGTTCTGAAAATATCCAATATATTGAACGTTTGAAAATGAGCATCTATGAAAATACCTATTTCCAAAACGACTCAAGCTGAGCAATAACGATCGTTCCTAACGCTCATATTTAGCCAAGATAGTACGCAAATTCTTAAACTTGAAAATACTAATTATTATTTATTGGGAGACTTAATTACGAAAGATATCTTGATCCAATAATAGCATTTAGTTTTGCTACCCCCTTGTATCATGACACCCTTACAAATGATTGCCTATTATTTATTAAGCATAAAAAGTATAAGAATCGCTGAAGGTAAAAAAATGTTATTTATGCCTGTAATCCTTAATATTTCTTTCTAATCATTCATGCCAACACTGTTCAATTAGTAGTGCCTGTTACTGTGTCAGCAATGAAATCCAAGACAGGCTTAAGAGGATGTAATCCCAGTAATTGGGCCAGAAGTCGTGACAGACTACCATCAAGTCAGTTTGTTTAGAAGCAGGTTGTTCAACCATCAGACATAATTCACTTTCATGTTTGTCTGTGCTGCCTTCAGAAGGAGCAAAATCAAAATGAAATCCAAAAACTTTACATGTAGGAAAGAATATGAAAGAGTCGGAGTGTTGTTGTTGTTAATAGGTGATAATAAATCTTTACAGGTTCAAATTGAATATTATTGGTTTGCAAGATTCTATATGGAGCTTCTGTATGCATCCTTCAGACAAAGTGAAATGGTTTTTTTCTGGATTGAAACATGACATTGAAATAATTGGGAAGAGTTTTATGGATCAGTGTTGTTCCTGGGTGATAACTAGAGAGTGTCATTTTGGGAAATTCTAAGCATATGGGACCCTTTCAGTTTGAAATGGTAGAAATACCCTACTTCTCCAAATTTCTAAATTTTAAGGGACACCCAACCAAAGGGCAGTCTAAGTAAACCTAGACTCAATATTATCCGTTACACTTCTATACTGAGTCTAGCAAGACCTAGTAGAGGGTGACGTCAGCCGACCTTTCTGCGACCTATGACCCTCCAACGTTATACGTGCCAAGGCAGACTATTGTGACTTGGCAAGATGAGTTCTGATTGGTCAATTCGATACGTGGACCGACGCAACCCTCTATTAGGCCTTTCTAGACTCAGTATAGGAGTGAAACGGATAATATTGAGGCTAGATTTACTTAGACTAAACCAAAGGGGTGGGTAAATGGGTGGGTAAATTTCCCCAAGACCCACTCTAGGAACAGCACTGTGGATGATCTATTTATTTATTGTTGACAGTTCCCTTCCTGACAGTTTCAACTTTTTTAATGCCTTGCTTAAAATTTATTGGCATGAAGAAGTCAAGTGTTGTCGACATGAAAATGTGTTTATGATAATTGAATTATTGGAAGATTATATTACTTGGCTTGACAAAATTATAAAGCTATGACTTGTGCATCCTTCATTGAAGTTAAGTGGAGTGAATTCTTAACATCACAGAATGTGATGTTGATAAAAAATCTAACATCATAGGACAAAATGGAAGGGGTCTAGTGAAGTAGGCATGTTAAGACTTGATAATAAAAGTTAATTGTAATTTAAGTTTTTCAATAATGTCATGGCATATCTGGAAATGCCATGTGCATCATTCATTGAAGTAAAATAACATCCCTCAAGGAACAACAGTTAGGGGTCAGTTTAGGAGGGGTCCCCTCAAGGGAAAGAAGGGGTTGGTTTAGGAGGGGTCAAACAGGGGCTGTAGTGACCATTGTCCATCAGTGTGTATTCTAGGAAGGATGTTACATCACGTTACCAAGTGGAAGCTGAGGTCCAGCTTGAATGGAGAGTAAATCAGCCCTTCACAAAGAGGAGTTGTTTGTGTTCAGATCAGACCCGCTATGTACTGATAACCAAGAGGATGTTTATTGGGGGCAGTTAGCATAGACTTGCTATACGTCTGTTCAGATGTATAATATACGAGCCCTCAATACAGTCTAGGTCCACTATCAGGTTGGTTGTTAAAGGGGCAGTAGCACGTTTTTAGGGGGAATGTAAGGTGATGTCAGGAAAATGAAAATTAATGGTTCCAATTGAAAGACAACGTATTTAAACTAAATGGGGCAGTAATAATTCAAATATATAACGTAAAGTTTAGCCATGCGATTCCTTTTTCTTACACAAAATGAATTAAAGGTGTTCACAAAAAATGGCCGCCAGTGGATTTTATGGGAATCTTCATACTTTGTCCTTTGACTATGGATGACTGGTGTGTGTAATGGGATTTTTGACACTGTCAAAATAAATCATTTAGCATTAACTTACAATTATAAGTGAAAATTTTAAAATATAAAATTATCAAAAAACGTGCTACTGCCCCTTTAAGGGCAGTCTAAACTTGGACACAATATAAACGGTCCTCTTCATGACTCAGTGATAGGAACCCATAATCCATTCTAAGTCCACATTCAAGGTGATCATTGGAAGAATTGCGAAAGACATCTTTGACACTGAGCAAATTTTCTTGGTTATTTTCTGAATTTCAAATGAGCCATTGCCCAAATGTCAAAAGTAAACTTTAAAATTTTGAATGGGCAAATTTTTTACCCAAAGTGCAAAATGTCTGAGGTCAAGTTAGACACTGCATACACTCCCCTTCATGACTGCAACCCATATTTGTCATCCAGACCCTAAAGTAAGATTAAAGCCCAAACAACAAGTCAAGGAGAAGATTGGACATAGATTTTCTGAAACGAGGAAATCTTTAAAAATCCTAGGGATTTTATGTTAATTCTGTTTGAAAGTAAAAAAGAAAATTTCATTTCCCAGATTGAAAGACTTTCTGCAGGCAACAGGACTTTCTGATTAAATTTTTTAGAGATTAAATGCAAGTCTATGCCACTTCTTCCCCTCCCATTTTTAGTGATCAACCACATCCTTTTGTTAATGGGCAAGGGGTTCATGGGTTCATGACTTGGGGCTATATGGGGTATTTTGGGGATGTGCTGGTGGTATTTATAGGTCTGTTTTGAGAGTGGAATTTGATCAGCTTTATGGGTTAATTGCATGGACTAGAAAAGGTTTTTGTGAAGAAAATTTCAGACTGGTATTTGCTTTCTTTGAAGTTGGATATGTGAACACTTTTATGTTGATAATAGGATACACAGTAAAATCTTTGGTTTATGTGAAAAAAACATCTACTTTTTGTTTAGAATTAGTGTTTTTCATGGGAGAAATAAGCAATTTTCAATAATCTTATAACAAAAAAGTTTAAATAGCTGTGTCAGGTGTTTGTGAAATTTGTTTGATAAAAACATTTTTTGGGGATAAAGTTGAAAATACTTAACTCTACTCTTCATTCAATAAAGTTAAAAAATTAAAATTAACTTGAAATATTATTTTTGCGCATGACACAGAGTTTGAAAGATGGGTAATTTTGGCATCAATACTATGAGGTTGACTTTTGATTTAAGATAAAAACCTTAGAAAATTAGTCAAAAGATTGAAAATGTCCCTTTGTCAAAGATGTCTTTCCCAGTACATGCCCTGGATGAATAAGTCTTAAAACTTCATGAAGTAGTCCTTATTTATTTGACATTGAAAATTTGAAAAATTTGTGTGTAGAATTGTAATTGCACAAATACCTCCCCAAAATTATGCATTGATAACTATTTCCTGGTAAATCCCAACAGTGGTTTCACATTTATTCTTATCTAAAAAAGAGCATCAGCATTATTTTTAGCCAATTTTAGGTGTGTATGACTTGCACAGACATGTAAAACAGTTTTGCTCTGTAATGTTTAATTAGGAGCCTTGCACAGTCTAGGTTCTAGATCCTGTTTCAAAGTATTCAGCGATTTCACTTGGGAGTTCAATGCAAAAATATCAATTAGATTAGATAAATAAGTAAAAATAATAATTAGCTCACCTGTATCAGGGATTGGGAAAAACATTTTTTACAAGGGGCCATTTTCAGGCAATTATCTGAATTTCAAATCAACCATTTCCCATTATATCAATAGTAAAATTCAAAATTTTATTAGGTCATTTTTCATCCAATGTGTAAATTGGCCGTGCCTGCCTCAAACCCTGCTGTATTAAGTTGTGTATTATCAGAGTCCATGTCAATTATAGAGAAAATGTTATGTAAATTTACAGTTTATATGTTGTGAGACTTTAATAGTCTGTCTGTCTGTCTGTCTGTCTGTCTGTCTGTCTGTCATACTTTTCAACCTCCATCCAGTAAGGCTAGCCAGGGAAACTGCATTGTATCGCCAGCCAACTGTTGATTGTATGGGTTTGATGATGCATGGCCTCTGGACAATTGTTTGTGTGTAATCAATGGTGCGTGTCCCCTCTGGTAAGGAGACAATAGACAAGTGGTTTACAATAACGAGCAGTGGCCATACAGGAGAATTACTGCTAATGGCCTTTAGTTAATTACATAGCTTGCATTATGCTTGTGTCTTGACATTTCCTGGCTTATCACTTGTGCACTCCAGTCGAGTCAGTGCCCACATGCAGTGGGAAAAGGTAGGATTTTATGGAGGATATTTAAGTTTTGTGGTAGTTTCGACAGATTTAAGTTTATGCTGTGAAAATATGTTTGAGTCAGGCTCACATGCAGTGGAAAGAGGTAGGAATTCATGAAGATTTTAATTTTGTGTTATTTTCGACAGATTTAAGTTTATACTGTGAGAATCTGGTTGAGTCGGTGCCCACATGCAGTGGAAAGAGGTATTGGATGTCAAGATGGATATTTTAGCTTTAGGCCAAAACAAAAATATGTTGTGTTTCAGGTCACAAGCCCAAAAATTTTTGGGTCGGTAGGTAGGATTTTTTTTTTTTTTTTTTTTTTTTTTTTTTTTAAATGAATGGATTAAATTAGTTTATATAGTAGGTTTCTGGGAGGACAGTGTCATGCATATATAATGATAATTAGTCTTTTGTTTCAGGCACACTTCAGATAGTTTTGACATCACTTTCTGCATGTTTCATCCAACAGATAATAAACACATTTAATATCTGCACATGTTCATTTTATTAAACAGCTTAAAACAGGGAACATGAATTCTTAAATTAATCAGAACTAGCATCACATGAAGTGTAAATATCCAGGCCAAAATGCCACTTTCAAATATATTTCATTTCTACTAATTATACACAATCTAAAAACTTAATTATGTGTTGTTTATTCATACTATATTTTGTAATTGTATGATACGAGTTGAATTGAAACATTGACATCGATACTTTTGACTATGTTGGTCAGGTCTTCTTAAATATCAATTGACACTTTTCCAGACGTATATTATTAAAACGAATCATAAAGAAATTGCAAATGCTAACTTACATTGTTTGTTGTTTGTTTTAATTAGATTTCATAATATTATTCTCATGGAAAAGGAATGTGAATAATCAGTCGACTGCTTTTGCTGCATGTGTTTACGGGTAGAGAGATATTTGTTACAAGCCTTTTCATTGGCCAAGAAAAGTAGGCCAACCAATCAGCAAGTCGATTTGAAAACGATGTATGAAACTGAAGCGTGGTTGTAACAAATTCATGACAACATATTGTCGATACAATATTAAATGTCTAAATATTCAAATATTTGTTAATTATTTTCAATATATTACATTTTCCAATAAAACATGCAGTTAATTGAAATATTTACGTAAATAACTTTCGAAGAAAAACTTGCAAAAATTATTATAATGAGCACGCAAGAATATTGATAATGTTATTTGTCGTCAAGAAATTACGATTGCGATTCCAAATAAAGTAAAACAATGTGCTTTCGCGAAAGTATATTTGAAAAAGATTTCTTTGAACTTCGATGATTAAATATGATAAATAGGTTTGGAAATGTGTCATATAAAACATTTAGAATGGATAACAACTATTAACAAGCCTTATAAAGCGATAGTTCTTGATAATATTATCATTATTATGGGAATCAAATATTTCAATTCCCGATCGCTGATGCAAGTGAAGCCAAATGCATCGTGATTTCTGCTGAAATTTAACAGTACGTGAATGATGCGTGAATATTTAAAAACAATAGATTATTTTATTTTTATTAATTTACATATGTATATAGTCATTAAAAACAACAAAAGGACAATGTATTTTTATTTTACAAAAATGACATCGATGTAAACTTGTGCATTTTGCTTCCGGTGTAAACATCGCTAACTCGATCATCTGACATCGATCGTGTCACACTCATATATGATAAAAATTATGGGTCGGTTGGGTTACCGGAAACACAACATATTTTTGTTTTGGCCTTATAGTATTCATGGCAGAATCTTTGTATTTGTGGTTAGATATGAGTTAATACTGTGAATGATTTTGGTCAGTCCCTACAACTTGTAGTTATGAAGGTGATAGATTTCATGGAGGGGAATCTGAGTTTTGTGATATATTACTATTTAAGATTTGAAAATCTTTGCACTCATGACACTGTTATTATTTGAAGTTGTGTGGTTTATGTTGTAAAAACTAAGATAAGGTCAGTCTCTACATTCAGTGGTAAGAGGTGAGATTTCACGATGGAAATTAAAGTTTGAAAGGATGTTTTTTACAGAACAATCATTTATCCATAAATCATCAGTATTAAGCTGATTCATGTATGGTAATTACGCCAAACAAAGAAAATGTACCTGTTCATTTCAGGTCACAAAATGTTTAATAAATATGTGTCAGAGGTCACAAAATATATAAAAACTTAGTATCAGTAACATGTTCTTATTTCATTTTTGACAACAATGAGATAGGACCCGTGTCTCACTTGTTGACAGCCGGAAGAGAGCACAGTTAGAGAGGGTAAAGTGGGACAGCAGAATTTCTCTAAGAGCCGGGTCTTTGTTCATTCCATCACAGGCAAAGCTACCGGGGTCACAGCAAGGCCCGTTGACTGGTGAAGCTCACAAGACACCTGTCCTTGATTAGAATAAGAAAGGCCTGGCTCGGATGTTAGGAGTCTGCCTGTTAAACCTAGCGTGTTGGCTTGCTTCAGTGCTGTTTTAGAAGACATATTGCCTTGTTGTCAGTTTGAACACATGGAGCTTTGGGATTTCTAGATGTTGGAGGTGATTTAAGTTCTGGATATTTTTGTGCTTTGTTGTTCACTTGCTGTTATAAGACTTGTCAGTTTGAACACATGGAGATTTGGATATTCTAGATGTTGGAGGTGATTTAAGTTCTAGATATTTTTGTGCTTTGTTGTTCACTTGCTGTTATAAGACTTGTCAGTTTGAACACATGGAGCTTTGGGATTTCTAGATGTTGGAGGTGATTTTAGTTCTGGATATTTTTGTGCTTTATTGTTCACTTGCTGTTTTATTAGACTTGTTGTCAGTTTGAACACATGGAGCTTTGGATATTCTAGATGTTTGAGGTGATTTAAGTTCTTGATATTTTTAGTGTTTTTTGTTCACATTCTCATTTAGAAGACATTGCCTTGCTGTTGTAAACAGTTTTGAACACATTGAGATTTGGATATTCTAGATGTTGGAGGTGATTTAAGTTCTTGATATTGTTATTGCTTTGTTGTTGACTAACATTTTTAGAAGATGTATTGCCTTGTCAGTTTCAAAACATGGAGATTCTAGATGTTGGAGGTGATTTAAGTTGTGGATGTTTTTGTGCTTTGTTGTTGACTTGCTATTTTAGGAAACATGTTGCCTTGTTGTAAGCAGAGTTATAAACACATGGAAATTAAAGAATTCTAGACGTTAGAGGTGTTGTGCTTTTATTCTGGATAATATTTGTGATATATTTGGATGGTATCTGTGTTTTTGTGGTTGTTATTTTTTAAAGGGGCAAATATTTTGAAGGTGGGTTGTCTTATTTTGTTCTGAATTATATTGTTGATCTCTATATTTTCAATATGTTTTGTATTTTAGGGTATTTTGTGGGTTACACTTACAGATTTTGAATTGTTGATATGTTTGTGATGGGTTGTAGATATATTTTTCTCTTCTATTTCAAGATATGTTTCTAATGAAGTTTTACTTTACTTTTGGCATCATGTCAAACTTATGTTTTATCAGTTTATGTATTTGGGGATGATTGACAATTTTATTAAAATGAATGCAATCCTGTTACCTGAAGATAAAAGTTGCTTTGCAACATTTGAATGTAACATGGGGTCGTTGCATTGTAATTGAAGTCATTTCAATGACATTAGTCTTCTCCCCCAAGGCATCATTTGGAAAACTTGAACCACAATAAATTTACCCTCTTAGAAATTATAAACATTAAATGATACAGGTGTCATCCCACCCTTTTTCTCGTTGTTACCCAGTAATACAGTATTACATTATAGCTTTTGGATATTGCATTAATTCTATCATTCTCCTGAAACTTAAATTTTTTGTTTCAGGCGGGTATCATTGACTCCCATGGTGAATTGCAGGGCTTTAAGCAGCAAACTAAAGGACGTAAGTAGTCATTTTGCAAATATAGGGCCTTTTATTGATCAATGGATGTGAAGATAACTTTTGCATAATATCAACATCATTCATCAGGCAACCAGAGCTCCAGATAAGCTGCGTATTTGCGTATTATACCCAAGAGAAAAGTCAAAATACGCAAGCAAAATAATTTTCTGCGTACAGAAAATCATTAAATATTTACTTTTACGCTACATAAAAATAAGAGTGCGTATTTACTCAATACCACAAAATCACAGTGCGTATCGTATCAATTTCACCAATCGAATTAGTTACGTGAAAATCATGTTAGACACTGTGTCAAAGCGGCTTCGCTGACTATTCCGAACACCAATTAGAACTGGCTCATGGTTCATAAATGATCTTTTGGTTGCTAGTTGTGTGAGGAGTTTGAAGTCTATTTCATTCACCTTGATCCGGGCCTGGTAAGTTTACATGTACACTCTAAACTAGCATGAAACATGAAATTACACTCGGGTTTCGTCTCTCTTTTCTCTCGGATTTATGAATCGAATATGTTTGTAATTGTAAAACCTGCCTTTTGATATGAATAAAAGCCAAAGAAAAAGCAGTAGATAAAAAATAATATTTTTGCTGACGATGATTCAAGAAAAAAATCAAGATAAGTGATTAGAATTAATCAATTAAGGTAATGAAATCATAAACTTCCCAATCTGAATCCCACCAGTAATTTTTGCATGCATTTTATAGATTCGTTCTTTTAATATGTGATGACGGAATTTGGATGAAGAAAATGACTCCTTCGTTTACTTGTGTTTCAACCCTCAAATGTTCTGCTGTTTCTTGATCAGTCAAATATAAAGTATAGGCTTTCAGCTATTCATAGGAAATGTGTTATGCACGTTTAATTCTCGTCATAAAGTGTTACTTGTGATGGTTTTGCTATTAAGAGTGACCACTCAAACATCAACTTATGGCTTATATCAGCAGTGTTCAATATACGTGGTCGAAAGTTTCCAAGTCGTCGTAACAGTAAACACATGCCTCAGAATGTGTGTTTTTGAAATGTCACATTTAAGTCATAATTTTATGACAATAAACTAGACAAGTGAATACAGCTTATCTATTCTGTTTTGTTGATTAAAAGTTAAAACATCTTTAACTTGTCATTTCAAATTGAATACCCACATTTGAAAAAAAATATGGGTATCAAAAAGTATAGATACCCACTTCAAATTAAAAATACCCACTTAGATTTCAAAATACGGGTAACATACCCACATAGGCAAAAGCTTATCTGGAGCTCTGGGCAACATTATCCCTTCATTGACGTTCAGTACCATTTTAAAGGTTAAATGAAATGTCATGAATATTGATAATCCTGACATTTGCTTCTCACATTTACTTTTTGCTGTTGCAGTTTTATTTCAACATCAGATCAAATAATCAAGGATATAAGATTTCTTTGTCAAATTATGTTGTAAGTTGTATAATGTTCATTGAAATAATGATAAACTGTTAAAACCTTTGGGATTTGAAAGCAAATTCTAAGATCTTCTTTTGGGGGGTAGAACCAAGAAAACATACAAATCACTTTGTTGATATATTATTTTTGTTGCTTTGTTTGAAATTTCTAAACTGCCACTTACTGTCGTGGTAATGGCTTTGACAGGTTTATGTTGCCTTGTAAAACAGATGAAATTTGTTGTTTATGATATAGAATTCTGAATCTATTTTCAGCGCTACTTGTTGCTGTTCCTATAGCATCCCCAGCCAAGATGTCGCCATACAAGGTAAACTCACCGTAAAGCATCAGTTACTTGCTTCCTAAACCATTTGTTTCACACAGAAAGCACCTTGGATATTTCCAGTCTTCACAAATACCAAGTCATGTTGCTTACGTTATACGTTATGACTGAAATTTTTGCAGTGATTGAGAATATTCAGTTACGGATTTATCAAAGTTTGTGAAAAGTGTTCGTTAATACGCACAACAGTGAAGTTAGCATTTTGTGATCTCTCATCTTGCGACAGGGTAAAGGCTATATTTTCTCATGTGTTCTATTACACTGAATTTTGTTTACTATTTGTTCATTATTGTGTTGCAGGGGTCTCTCATAGCTTCCAGTCCACGTCCGGTGATACAGGTTGATCCAGCCTCGCCCTGGTCTGCCAAGAAACGTACTGCAGGGGAGATAACTCTGGAACCAGATTATGGAGACAAGTGAGTTTAGCCAATTCATTCTTGTAAAACTGAATTCTGGCTGAAAATCACATTTCTTACCGAATCCATTGTAGTGTGTCATATGACTTTTTTGAAACAAGGTTTTTGTAAAACCTGACCTGATTGTACACAATTTTGTACAAAGACATGTGACATACTCCCTCGAAATAATTTTTCATTATCAATGCTATTTAAAGTCAATATCTTTGAAATAAACAGTTAAGGGCATGATTCGTTTTCAACAACCGGTTATAGTGACATCAAGAACATTGCTTTTATGATGTCACAAATGAAACATACAGAAAGTTACGCTATCTCAATCGTTGCAAGGCAAAAGTGATATTTTCATTAGTACCCATATTGAAAATGTGTCACTACTTAACAGGGATTGGAAACATTATCAGGTTTATTATTAATCTTCTGAATTTGAAATGTGTCATTGCCTTTATACCAATAGTTAATTTAAATAAGCAATTTATTTCATACAATGTGCAAAAATGGCCGCTGCTTTCAACCCTATGGGTAACAAAGTCTTTTATGAAATATACACTGTTAATTGACTGAAATATTTTCTCCTTTCTTCAGCAAACGAGGGAAGAAGGGTGAGAAGGGAGGGAAGGGACTAAGACACTTCTCCATGAAGGTGTGTGAGAAGGTTCAGAAGAAGGGAGTCACATCCTACAATGAAGTGGCAGACGAGCTCGTGGCCGAGTTTACTGACCCCAGGAATATCTCCATGTCCGGTGATCAAGTGAATGTGAGCAGATCTTTGTGTTATTTTAGCAACGTTTTTGTCGTTTTAACAACTCTTCATGATCCATGTTGGTGATTGTGTGTAGTGTTCTTTATTTATGAAATTAGAAAAAGAGGGGAAATAACGATTGTTTCCATAAGACCACATGTTTAGCTATTAACCCATTTGTGCATGACGTCCCATAAATGGGACGCTAATTCAATGGTCTTGTTCTCAGTTCATATACAAGATAAATATTTGCTGTAAGCTGTTTTTTAATGGGAAGATGTCGTATTTATATGTCAACAAAGTTAAATAGTTGTAGATTTAAATACGGTGAAATCTGACAACCTGAAACAGAGAAGATACTAATTTAGCAAATTGCCAAAGTTTGAGGTACCACTGAATAATTGAATGTTCCATTTGAACTAAATTGACTTGTTTTTAATGTGTTTCAATGTTAAATAGTTTAACTAAAAATAAGAGTGAATGTCAACTAAATGTTTTTCCCTGCTCAAATTTTTGTCAAATTAGCGTCCCACTTATGGGACGTCATGCACAAGAGGGTACAGGTTTTTGGGTCATTCTCGGAAATTATTCTTGTGAAGAAATATAATTTCTTGTCTTGATATTTATTGGAAAGGATAACCTGAAAGGTAATAAAATTAGAAAAAATATATAAGTGACTGATAACCCTCTGCTGATATATAATTATGTGGACATATCCGAATTTTCTGCTGCCACAGATTATATTGAAGATAAGGATGGTTTTAAGGATGAAATGAGTAATCAGAGCATTTCATGTGCTAGAAGTACCTTATGAAGAACCAAACTTGGTGGTCAATGTTCCTTTCCCCGCTCTCTGGAGAAATTGTTAATGCTTGAATACTACATATACTAAGTTTTTCACGCAAAATTTGATTGATTGCTCTGCTGAAGTACACCTGAAATCGGAAATTCTGAAATTGTTTGCATTTCTGAAAGAGGAAGTCCCCTAGATGTTGTCCAACTAAAATTTATTATCTGTCAAAAAATTTGGTTTCATCATGTGCATATAAAAAACCTGTACCCTCTTGTGCATGTCGTCCCATATATGGGACGCTAATTCAATCCTCAAAATAACACGGAAAAAATTACTTGAGGGAAAAATAACAACTGATTCCCTTCATTGCAAGTTATGAACTATAAATTGTCACAATTAAATTAAAATCTGAGAGGTCATGCATAAATGGGTTAACCTATTTCAAGAACAATCAGCGGAATACTTACTCAGTGTTGGTGAAAGACACTTAAATTCTTGTGCTTTGCCGTTTTCATTTAACAAGTAAATAAGAAGTAACTTGTGCGTATGTGCTCTTTGAGTAAAGTTGTACCCTATTAATGATGTTTGCCGCACTCGTCTTTTCAAACTTTGGGAAAACATAGTGTACATAAGTCTCAAAGTTACAAAAAAAACTATGCTGATCTTGATAGTTCAAAATACATAATTTTTTGCTAGTCCATCTTTTGTAACTTTGTTTCTTTCACGTATATGCTAATATCTCTTCTTTTGTTGTTGCAGGCATATGACCAGAAAAATATTCGGAGGAGAGTTTATGATGCCTTGAATGTGTTGATGGCCATGAATATTATATCTAAAGAAAAGAAAGAAATCCGTTGGATTGGTTTACCTACAAACTCAGCTCAGGAATGTCAGAATTTAGAGGTGAGCATTATGAGAATAGCAATGTCTTCGAAATGGATGATTCTTATAGCTGAAGGGATACTTATCAGTCAATCCAGGTTGTTGAGTGCTTTCATTTGGACATTTGTTATGTTTTTTGGTCCTTTTATATGTTGTGAATTGGTCGCCGTAAAATTTTCAAAATAATAAAACATCTTACGTAAATGTGTGATTCTTCTGTCAAATTTCATTTATTGTTTTAGATTATGCTCCATGGAAAGTTTCAAATGCTTTTTCAATCCCTTTTTTCAGATGGAAAAACAACGAAGATTGGAAAGAATAAAACATAAAACACAACAGTTACAAGAACTTATTTTACAAGTAAGTATATTGGAATAGGAAAACATTAAGTTAGGTTTAAACATTCAGCCTAATCAAACTTTTCCTTTTCATTTATTTATTTTTATTACTTTCAAAAAAACACTTCCAAATGAAGAAAACTGGTTCCCTTGTATACTACTCTGCAATCAGAATTTACTTATTTTCATATTTAGATGTTAAATTTAGTCAATATGAATAATGGCTGAAATATTGCCCAAGTTGCACTTGCCAACAACTCACTCATCAAATTAAACTCTTCTTTCTTTTTTAGCAAATAGCATTTAAAAACTTGGTGCAAAGGAATCGTGAGCTGGAGAAAGTGCAAGGTCCGCCAGGCTCGAACTCAGCCATACAGCTTCCCTTCATCATCGTCAACACCAGTAAAAAGACTGTCATAGATTGCAGCATATCCAATGACAAGTACGTGTTACAACCAATCTCAGTGAAACCAGATGGAATATCACCTTCACTGTGTTTCTGACCTAAGTAGTGTTCCTGATGAGTTTTTATTGCCCATAGCGAGCTCTGGAATGTATAATCTAAGTTGTCCAGCTCAAAGTTACAAGGTTTATACAGGTCAAAAATGGATAAATCGTTTAAACTCAAAATTATGTTTGGAAGATCTCCAACAAAAAAGGCATCAGTTTTGCATGTCATTGAAAAGTCTTTTATTTTGAATTTCTTGTGAAATATCTGTTTATTTACTTTGAGTTCATTTTTCAATTTGCTAGCTTTAAAATTGATGTTTGCACACTTGACCTGTTTGTGTCAACTACATGTTGTTTGGAGGCAATACAGCCTTAAATATTCATCCTTACATGAAGTTAATGCCACTTAAGTTATTCTATGTAACCTTTGTGTTTTGTACAACCAGACCCTTATACCTGTGTTCATTTAATAATGCAGTGGACTATATGCAAAGACAACTACTGATTCTTTCTTGCCATTTTATGCCTTGCTTTACTTTCCAGGTACGAGTATTTGTTCAAGTTTGATAACACATTTGAAATTCATGACGATATCGAGGTCCTGAAGAGAATGGGGATGGCATTTAACCTGGAGAAGGGGCAGTGTACATCCCTCGACCTGCAGCGAGCCTCAAAAATGGTGCCTAAAGCCCTCGAACCATATGTCATAGGTCAGTTTGATCAGACAAATCACAACGTTACCTTTCACAATACACAATTTGATTCCATAAGATAGTGTTTTCAGAATATTTAGTAGAGAAAGCCTTTGACAAAGTTCTTGAATTTTAGGTTATCGCAATTTGAAGTTAAGAATATATCTTTACAACCCTACTCACTAGTACAAAAAGTTTAGATGTTTTTTCTGTTTGATAAAGATTCCAGAATGCTGAAACAGTTTTTTCTAAAACTGAATTTCAATTAAGATGGAAAAAAACATTGTCATCAAGATAAATAGTTGTGTAAAATTTCCAGGATTCATTGTTATTCGAAACCCACAAATTTAGTTTAAGACTGACAGCGTTTTTCATCAAATTAAGGCAAATATAAAGAAATGTATTGAAAGCATCTATGGGAAAAGGCAAGTAAGAAAATGACAACACCTTTGAAATATATATAGCACCCGGATATTGGGAGAAACAGTACAATGTTGAGTCGGACTGAATCCAAAGGACATTATGTATCTTTTGCCGTGATTCGCCTTAGCCAATTTGTGGTTGTACGGTGCCATTCAACGTACGGAAATCTTTCTAATAAGCCAATCAGAATCAATTATTTACTGAAGTCATGTTACAATTTATAATTCCTAACTATATAATAATAATTGTAAGTGTTTATTAGAGCTGCAACGAATACACTACCAGGCGAATACGATACGTATCACGAATATGGGGTAGCGAATACGAATAATTATTCACGAATATGAATGCAAAATAAAAAATTTGAAAACCATAAAAATCAGGTAGTCTGAGTGATACTTTTTGGTGTAGTGTCGACAAAGATTTGCCTGAAACACGAGGCCGCCATTACCACAGAATGATAAAAGACATTGCAAATGCTAACTTACATTGTTTGTTGTTTGTTTTAATCAGATTACATAATATTATTCTTATGGAAAACGAACGAGAAAATCAGTCGACAGCTTTTGCCGCATGTGTTTACAGGTAAAGAGATATTTGTTACAAGCCTTTTCATTGGCCAAGAAATATAGGTCAACCAATGAGCAAGTCGATTTGAAAACGATGTATGAAACTGAAACGCGGTTGTAATAAATTCATGACAACATATTGTTGATACAATATTAAATGTCTAAATATTCAAATATTTGTTAAACATTTTCGATATATTACATTTTCCAAAACAACATGCAGTTAATTGAAATATTTACTTAAATGAAAATCGAAAAAGAACTTGCAAAATTTATGGTAATGAGCACGAAAGAATATTAATAATGTTATTTGTCGTCAAGAAGTTACGATGGGAGTTTTTATTTATGCTCGTTCCGGGAGCGAAGAATTTTATTTTAACTCGTTGACGTTGAGAGACAAATTACAACAGTTAATCAACAAATAAATTAAACATATGCCGTATTGAATAATGTTTGCATTATTTTTGACTCTCGTGATGTTTACTTTGACCAGCAATATCGATTTTTATAACAACGAGATGGAACATAGATCTCGCATTACTTCCTGTTGACAGGTTGAGACGATGTGAAATATAACACACGCATTTAAAACACTTTGTGAACGTAAATAAAAAAGTATTTTTATTCAGATTAAATACAAAATTCGTGCACAATAATTATGTTCTTGTGAAAATTAAAAAAAAAAAAAAAAAAATCGAAAATATTCGGTTTTCATTGTAACGAATAACAAATACGATTCACACACTGCCACGGTTCGATTCACCGAATATACGAATGTATCGTTGCAGCTCTAGTGTTTATATCAATTATTAAACCTGAAAACATCTGTAAACACTAAACTTAAATGAATATAGGAAACACAGTGAAAAGAAAATTGAAAATACTGTTTTAGACTTGGAGCCTGAAGTGAAATGTTTAAACAGATGTATGCATTTGATGTTGAAATATGATACTCCTTTTCTGATAGCAACCTTTACTATTTTGTATTTTACATCAGTTCTTGATATTGCATTAAGTCACAAATTTTCTTTTTTTGAAGAAGACCTAGATCTATTCCTCCACTAGATATTTAAACAAACATAAACTGGTTTCAAGTTAATTTCATAAGCTGTTGTTTAATTACAGATATGGCCCAAAATGCACAAGCCCTGCCTTCCAGTTCCACTGCTATCCGCCCAATAGACCCAACAGCCGTCAGTCAGCAGCAGGCCAGGTTAGTCTAGATTCTATAGAATTTACCCTTAACGGCACTAGCTCTCCGTTCCATTATGGCCAATTCAGGTCTTTTGGAGAAAAAAAAAATTTAAATAAGAAAAAAAAAAGAAAAAAAATTAGGTCTTGCTGCACTGTGCCACAATTTGAGTTCCAGAAGAGTGCCCTCTTCAGTGTGAAGCAAGCTCCAGTAGATAGGCAATATGACTTTAATTTCAGTCATAGTTACAGTGATAAATTTACCAGAGTCCTGCATCAAATACTCATATAATTCACAAAGGACTAAAAAATAAGAACTGAGTCTCTTGGATGCAAATTATATTTGTGTGAGACTATTTAATTTAAATCTGCTTGGTACTCGAGAATCCTTGTGGTACCAAGTCCCTCAACTGGCATATCATATTCGTAGAGGCTCAGAAAAGTTAGGGAGTTATAGCCAGGCTAGTGTTTGGGACTTTGATGAGGAATAAACTGCTACTGTCTGACAGTAGTGGCTATACAACCGAACTAGGGTGCCTTATGGGTATTTCCAGGACATTGCCAGGGTACCTTTTTATCTTGGCAATTTTGTTTTTGTCAACATTCATAAATCAATGATGCAACTGAAAATGCAGCTGAATAGCTTTAAGGAAAAAATAGGAGGAAATAAGATTATGGTTGTAATGTTTTTGACTACATTACCATTATATTAAAGATCTTTAATCATATTGGTCTACCTATTTGAAGGGATATCTATATATCCCCTTATAAAAAAATTTTGTTTGTGGCACTGTTTTTCAATTACTTTAAGATATGTAACACCTCCAATTCTATCATTGGATTACTATTATCATTATCATCATTCATGCCACCAGATATCGGCAGGCGACCGCAGCCCAGTCCTACCTCACAGTCGACACCGAGGCAGAAGTGGCGGCCATGACAGCTGCAGCTTTGTCTCGTCAGTCAAGTCTTGGATCTTCCGATATTCATTCTCGGACAGCCACGGAAACACCGTCAGAAAACTTCTCGGATGAAGAGAGTGACAGTGACCGGTCAAGCCCTGTTGATATGGGCTAAAGGTCAAGGTCATGTGACAAGAGCAATAAGTTGGCGAGAAGATCATGCACAAATCTGTGACAGAGACGCTTTAATTGTGCGGGTCTTTCTCCCTTGCCTACTGTATGTCAGCTACGGACTAAAGCAGCAAATGGCAGTACATAGATTTAACTAACAATTGGTAGCTATGAAGATTATTGACAGGTGTCTACCTGCAAATCGTGGGAGTTCTTCCGAATATTGACTTGAAAGCCTCAACTTCAAGCCTTTGCAATTTCCGTTTATTTAAAATTTCAGTAATATATGCTAAAATTTTACAATTTTTGAAGACAAAATTAAGTTAAATTAATATATCTTTTGTTTTGATCTTGTCAAAATTGATTCCAATTTTAATTTGTTATTAGTTGCCTCCCCTCAGTGTGTTCAATGGACTAGCTTCCATACTGTGAAGGATGAGTCGATTATAGTCAGTAGGGGTGATAGGTTCACAGCTTTGTTTGAACAGTGTAGGTAGTTTTCACTGTGGAGTGTTTTTATTCTTACATGTGATAGTGTTGATACACTCTGTAGTGTTTTAGTAACACTAAATTAGTGTCTTTATAATGTATTCTTCCATTAGCCTATGTCTAAATGTTATTTATGAAAGCTGTGAAAATATTTTGTCTGCGAAAACACTTGCTGAGAAGGTCAGTGTAATGTAGCAAGTAAGATTCAAATAAGCATCTTGTTTGCTTGAATGCTCACTCAAAGCAGTAATATCATACAAGCAAGCAAGAAATAGTTACATGAATAGCTTTCGGCCATCTTGGATCAATGTAAAAATCAGATTAAGTTCAAAAGTTATGTTCATCCCTGAAAAAGGAAGGCCATTATTATCATGTTTTACCAAGTTTGGAATATTATTGGCTTTTGGAATTGAAAGCACCATTTTTCAGTGTCCAGGGTTTTGAGAAAAATTAAAGGGTTGTTCGATCTGCCCTTCTCATGTTTTAAATGTATGCCTAGACTCAGTTAAAATATCTCGGTGATGTGATTTTAACTCAGTAATGAGACTATTTGCTAAGGTGTCCTCGTGATCGATATTTGTGCAGATATGCCCAAAAGCATACATTAAGATTTCCAGTAATTTCTTTAAAATTTGGTCAAGGAGATTATTTTTTTACATCTCTTCAAACCTCAATGTCTATTGAAGTGTTTGGTCATATACTGGACAAATAAGTCAGGGATATTGTTATTATTATGATCAATATTTCAAAAGTTTGTCAATGAAGAAATATATTAACATTCATAATATCCAAATTTTTATATCCCTAAATATTTTTGTCTGGTATATAAACAAATACAGATGATGTTGCCATGGTTGAAGGGACTCAAAAACTCCAATAACGTGCTGCAGAAAACCTTACACAGACCTTTTCAGCCAAACTAACCTTGTTTTCAACTTCCTGGATACTCATCAAACCTACATTATGTTCTCTGCAGACGAATGTAATTCCCACTCGCATTGTCCTATCATACATAGTTTTCAGAAATTGCAAGTATGGTCAGCTAACTTTATTTCATATGTTGCATTTTCATTTCCTTGCCCAAGAATATCAAACTCTCATACTTGTCAATGATCATGTTTTAATAAATCACGATCTACATCTACAGGAGAGTTAAGTGTTTTATTGTCTTATTCCTTTTCCATTATGATTTTCGGATTGGGAGGTCCGTGGTTCGAATCCTGCCAGGGGCTCGGCAACTTTGTCTGCAGTAGAGAACTGTTCTACACGCAGTCAGGTTTGGGTGCAATGCTACACTGAATTTAGCGCATTACCACCCATGGTTGCTAGTTCCAGCCGATGCTCGCAGGTTTTACCGCAACTCATAGCCACAATAGTGTTGCGGGCTTTCTCCCTGCAATAATACTAGCAGCCGCGATATAAGTGAAATACTCTTGAAAGCAGCATTAAACACATCACCTCACCTCACCTCACCTCCATTATGATTTGAGACTGCAAATGCTATGATCATCATTTCACAGACTGTTATGACTCGCTGATTTCACAGGTCTGGTTGAGGGGAAAAGTTACAAGATAATGCCTTTAATGGAGTACTCCCATTTGTTCTGACAACAATTCATAAGCAAATATTCTGACTTTGCCAATCACAAGGCCTACAGCTCAAAAATTTTGTGCAAAGAGTAAGGTTACGTTCCTGCTTTAAAAATGTATAGAAAAAGGTATCATCTTTCTGAAAATGGCTTAGTTGATTTTAGTGATTACAAGATTGAGAATAGGTTCAACAATACCAAAACTTTCTCCCTAAAATGATGATATTAGTGAAATTCACTTGAAAGTGGCGTTAAATCCCAATCACCTCACCTCACTTAATGACCAGTTCAAACAGAACAAATTGTCTGAAGACATTTTCAATTACTTATACAAGATAGGTCAAAGCAACTTCTGGGGATAGCACAGTGGTTGGTGAAATCAACTTTGGATTAAGATGTCTGTGGTTCGAATCCTGCCAGGGGCTCGGCAACTTTATCTGCAGTAGAGAACTGTTCTACTCGCAGTTAGGTTTGGATACAATAATTCACTGAATTTCAGCAAAGTAACATACATGGTTTGCTAGTTCTAGCCGATGCTTGCAGGTTTCATTGCAATAAATAGCCACAACAGCTTTGCGAATTTCTCCTTGCAATAATACTAGCAGCCATGATAAAAGTGAAAATTCTCTTGAAAGCAGTATTAAACCCCAAATCATCTCAAAGTAACTTCCCCAGCACAGCACATATCATGCCAGTCTGCATTTCCACAACTGGCTACTTTACTGTGGAACCAAACTATGCTGCTCGGGGGCAAATAAATGGTATAAATACAATCCCCTCTTTGGCAATATAATAGACTGTGATCATTAAAAGAATTCTGAAGGACAAGTCAAGGCGCAGTAGGCAAACTAAGTATTAGAAATGGCAAGTGATTTGGACTTGCCCAGGTCTTTTGCATGGAAAGTTGGATAGAACAGGCAAATTACCCCAAGTCTGCTGAATTCTCCCATTTGGTTTTGCTGCCACTCCTCAATAATTGAGGATGCCCGTAGCGAATTTCGGGTAACAAATTAGGTACCCGACATGCTCTATGGGGTTCGATTCAATTGACACTGCTGGCTATGAGATTTGTCAAATAACTTGTTAATTCTTCTGAATTACAACTCAAGAACGTTTTGGTCGAGCATTATTTCTGAAAAGTGGAAAGTTTGTTGTTATGAAAATATCCAGAACCGGATAAAGTGAGCGCCTGTATGTGTCACTCTCCCTGTAATCACTCCTGGTTATAGTCATGAAAGCAACCCCTTTGACATAAATGAACCACACCCATACAGTAGAACACAGATGTAGCGAACAAAATTCCAAGTTCCATCAGAGGCCTTATATGATACCGTAATTTCCCTTTTAATTCGACCCTCAAATTTTCAAATATTTTCCGAAAATGTCTATGGTTGAACTTTTTTACACTTCGATCACGCATTTGGCACTTTGGTTGAAATATCAAGGACAGATGTAATTTTAATGAAAAGTCCTTATAGATGACTATAATTAATAGCAATGTTGTCACTATGAAGATATTTTGAATTTAATACTATTTTGATAATTATTATTATTCTTTGCAGTTATTTCATTTTTTGAAACATAATGATTTTAAGCAATTGTTGAAGCAAAGGAACATAAACGTTTGACACTTGGTTGAAATTTAAGAAGTGTTTTGAGTTACGACCTCTGTAAAATATGGTGTCGAATTATTAGAGATGTCGAATTAATGGAGAAATAACGGTATCATTAAAATCAAATGCATATAGCTAACTCGGATATAGTGAACTGAATTGCTTGCCCGAGGATCATATAACATTACATGTACTTATAGCATTCATTTGCTATGGGCAGCCACTAGTAACATTTTCGTTTATAATAGTATCAAACCGTGCCTGTGTTATATCAAAATGTCAAGAAATACAATTTCAGTGACCTTAATCAAGCCTCGAAGTATAGTTAAGGTAATAGACTCTCCTGGTTATTGCCTGAAGTTTTTGGTCCGGTTTCATCCAACCGATTCAAAACAGGCGATTATTTGTATGATACTTGTATCGATTATTTAAAAAAAAACTATACATCCCAATTCCAATTTACGTCTTAAGTGTTTGAGGTATTAAAGTGACACAGAGTACCTATCTTTCTTAAAATTTTATTTATGAAAGGTCAAAATATCTAATATGCTGATTGAAGTTCATATCTCATCACTGGACTTGAAAATATATCCATTTATGCATAATATCTCTAAAATGCTTCATTTTATGGAAAAATCATGAAAACATCTCAAATACGTTTAATATTCGAAATTATGCATCCAATCAATCTACCTATTAGTTACAATACCTATTTAACACTATCGAATCGGATATATCTTCCTGTCAGCTTATGACAAGGTTTCAAAATTACGTTTGGCGAATTTGCGCGCGCCACTCGAGCCACATTGTCCGGTTTTCGATCAAAATTCCAACTTTGAATGGCCGCATTTTCGCTCTAATGTACTGATTGACCTTTAACTTGTTATTTTCAGTAACAGTTAGTGTTTCCCGATGTAATAACATCGATTTCAAAATTTGACATATGTGATCGTATCAACATACTCTGTGTCTCTTTAAAGTTAACAATCTAGTTAAAACTAGCTGTAATGTATACGTTCCCTCACTATAAGTCCTCACGTTACTGTAAAGTTAAAGATAAATGATAAACTTGGCCGTCGGTAGTCTGTCATCCAGACCCTAAAGCAAACATTTTTAATTGATGACCAACCTAGTCTAGAACGCCCAGCTTTAGGAAGTTAAAGCATCTTCTGGGCTCCATTTTGTTATAATACACGATTTGTTTAAAAATATTGTCAATATTGAAAAAAACAAAACTTCTGAGACTAAATCTTAGTTGGGCCGTCTGTACCAAAATCACTTCCACAATAAAGTTTTATAGGTATGCGTGGCCATCATACAAGACCAAAAGTATTCCTGGTAAAGATGCCATCAAAGTTTCACTGCATGTTTAGCTCATAAGGCTTGTATTGAAGGCCCGACGGGCTTATGCATGGCATGACGTGGTGTCCGGCGTCCGTGCGTCCTTTCGTAAATTTTGCGCATTTTCGTCTTTTTCTACAGAAGCGTAAGGCCTAGAAAGCTGAAACTTTGTGTGCATACTCCTTGACTAGGATTACAATTTATAGCTTTGGTGGCCCGAAGGTCCCTACTAAAGGCCACAGAAACCACACCCTTAAAGTCTATTTTCATTTTCTCCTCCAGAAGCATAAGGCATAGAAAGCTGAAACTTTTTTAAATTTTGTTTTATTTATTACAGAGCTCCCTGTTACATGACAAGGGAACTTCTGCCCAGGAAAGCAGGAGCCCCGCTGGTGTTAAAATTATTGAAGAAACAGAGTTCTGTGGTTTTTGACTAAGAGACAAAAAGACACACAAACAAGTACATCACATTCACTCACACATTCACCCATATGTACATGAGATATAAACATTATTATCAATTTAGAAGAAAAAAATAGTTCAAGAAGGATCTACTTTTACAAAATCGTGGTACAACATCTATTTTGCATAGAACTTGTCTTCTTTGCTTTTACTAAATGCTATATTTTTTCAATTACATATCGGTTGAACATATAATGTCTAAAATGATTAAAGTCTAGTTTACATTTTAAAACCTTACATTTGTATATAAAAAAATTGCTAACAATAATAACAAATCAAAAACATCATCAGTGTAAACATTCTTTCTCAACCCAAATATAACAAGCTGCAAGTCAAAGTTCAAACTGAAGATATGGGAGCATTTTTCCTTTAGTAATTTAAGAAAATGTTGCCAAAAAGCCTGTACATGTTTACAATGCCAAAGAAAGTGTGAAATTGTCATTGACAAAATGTGCAACGGTTGCTATCTGCTATTTTGATCTTAAATAGAAAAGAATTAGTTGAAAGCTGAAACTTTGTGCACAGACTCCTTGACTAGTGAGGATTAAAAAATTAAAGTTTGATGGCCCTTTGGCCCCATGAAAGTTTTACTGAACGCAGTCATATATTTATGGCACAACTTTCGCAGTAAGTTATAAAAAATCTATTCAACGGGGCGATGTCTTTACATTTGTAAGGATTGAATTTTGTTCCACATAATTAATACCGTATGCCGTATGTCCTTGAATGGTCGCCATCCTTGAATAAACGCCGTTTCTAAGGAGTCGTTGAAATAAGTAATCGCCTGTCTTGAATAATCACTGGATTTTATTGATTTGAATACCACACCTTTCTTTGTATTTCTGGCATATTTTGCATATTTTGAAAGCATAAGCATTGGTAAGTGCCTCTATTTTAGTGTTTCAATAAGAAATTCGCGATGATGGTTTTAATTCAACTTTTGTTTTTTAAATGCTGAAACATTTAAATAGCTCAGTTAAATGTGTGGGTGGTTGAAATTAAAATTCGCCCGGCGACCATTTAGAGATTCACAATAGATCCATGGATTAATGTTGAATATTTTTCCTCGCAGATAAACTGTCAGACTTGTATACCTATTCGCTGATGTAAATTTCAATTAACACACATAGATGAAACGTTGCTTTGATGAAGATCTTTAATACATTCACGTTTGTACCGACAGGTGTGATATATTTTCACCCGTAATTATGTACCTGATTTTCATATTGCAATGAAAGGACTAATTTGCAAAGTTAAAAGTATGAACGTTTATTTTTCTAAAGGGAAAAACATTCTCAGGATTCGATGAATGCTTCGCTCATGCATAATGCCATCGGTTAATTGCGATGTTTGTACAATGGCAATTCAATTTAATACACTCCAGTTTAAATTAAAGTAAGCTAGCAAAACAATCTAAAGTTTTATTTCCAAATCACATTATCAAATAAAATCGATAGACATTTTTTGTAAACAATATGATCTATTAACAGACAAGAAATAGAATCACACTGTGTGACACATGTAGCAGTCGGCCCTATGAACAAGATAGTGCTTGTGGTTGTTGAGTTATAGAAAATGACATACCGGTATTTAAGTTAGATAAAACACTCAACCTCGGCTATGCTTTTATTTTAAAACCGTCGGAAAGAAACTTCGGTTTCATCTTACTTCCATTCTCGATAATCCAGAGTTTACGTTCCGATTATAATGTCTTACTTCCCGTTCGGTTTTCTAATCTCATTTTTTTCCCAAACATAACCTTGCAATCGTGTTTTATGTTGCACTTAATTCATACTCGGAGGTAAAAGACCAAAATATACTTAACTGTCGCGAAATTATCATATTTATATATTAGAAGCGTCAAGCTTTATTCAAAAGTTTTAATGTTTTTGTCCACGTAAATACATGTATATATACACAGGTGAGATGTGTACTACTTTCTTTTTTTTTTGGGGGGGGGGGGGGGGGGGGGGGAAATTATTCACTCCTACAGCAGTCAAATTATGACTCTCACAAACTCAAACAATCAACAAAATTTAATGTTTTTTGATTGATCATCACCAGCTGGTTATAGGCCTACTTTACAGAAAGCCCCGATCTGTAACGTACATGATTTATAAATCATAAAGTTGATTTAATTTTGATGAATAAATACAGAAATGTAATATATAGTAGTGAATTTGGCTTGGAAATTTGCTTCCTACTTTGTGTATGATATATAAATGTTCAAATAGATAGGCTTTCTTTACATTTTTGAGGGCATCATATTAATAATATCACCTATATTTGATTAGAGACATTATATAACAATATATGTATATAGAGTCTCGATCTGATTTGATATACTTTTTAAGCTGATTATTTATATTATTAATACTAAAATTTATATTAGAGTGGGTTATTAGCCTATTATTTTAATTCAAAATATTTTCAATTAAATATTCCCTATTTTCAATTTGAGACAGACAATGTTTCATTCATTTATTTCATCTGGTATAGTTTATAACACGGTGGAGTGTAAACAATAAGCCCTCGTAGACTTAATTATACCCTAATCGCCTATTACTGAAACTGCCAGGAACAATACAATGCAAGGGAGACAACTCTAATTGAGTGACAACCCGAAGATTCTCAGATAAGGAAAGAAATCGAAAACGTAAGTCCTTTTTGTCTTTTCTCCAAATCGACAGTGTCTAAACTGATTTCATAGTTAAACTTCATATGATAAAATTGTCAATTTATCGATATTTAAGTGAACATATTGTTGTAAATCTAGCGTTGACTGTCAAGATGAGATTTTGAGTTCGTTTTGTTGTTTCTGAGCGTTTCGCTCCAATGAATTTATGGTGGATCTATAAAATAGAAACAGGTTTGCGTTTTCGTGACAAGTTGTAACAGCTTGTAAACACTTACCATATCATCATAACTTTCCATAACAGTAGTATTAATCACGCTCTATATAAACTTTCTGTAACACGTGCACAATGATTTATACAGTTGACATTTATTGACATCTACATGTTGACATTTATTGACATCCGCATGTGAGCAAATCATATTTTGATGTAATTTGCATAGATTTTAATGCAATTTGCATGACAATTTTAATAGAATGAGGCATTCTTGTTAAACAATATTCATATATTTTACAGTTAAGATTAGAATATCATATTGAAAAACAAAATTGTATTATTTTTTTAGTAAGGATCTAATGAAATATTTTTACTTGACATACATTGATTAACACATTCAATTAACTTCTTTTGTAGAAGGGTTTCAATAAGAATTGAATGAATGATAAAAAGAAAAATCAGGTTTTTATACTTGGTCCTTTTGTAGTGTAAGCTTATTACAAAGTTTGAAGGGAAGTTCAGCAACAATGAGCCCAGCTAGTCCGCCAGATGGGTGAACCCTTCATCGGCGAGTTAAAAGATGATTCCTGCCCTGAGTTGAATAATTATCAATAGATAACTCTTAATTCCTTAATCTCTTCTACTACCCTGGCGCCAATGTAGACCCAAATCAATAATTTATATTACCTCCCTTTGCTAGCCTTTTATGCAATCAGCTGTCCACACTTAATGTCTAATAGTTGTCAACTGTCCAATAGTTTTGATCATGACATTTCTTATTCTTTGATAATTATTTAAGGGATATAAGAAGAAATGGACTTTTGAAGGTGTAATTCATTTGAAGCATTGAAAAGCTTATTCCTGTTCAGGTACAAGTATCAAAACAAATTTTGGAATTATCTTAAAAATATTAATATATTTTTGAACGGAACACTTGCTTCTTCCTCTTTGTTACATGTTGACTATTTAGTGAGTGAGTTAGTGCTTAACGCCGCTAGGGTAATATTTCAGCCATTTGCGGTGGTGTTGACTATTTAGTGCATAACTATCTGATATTGTAATGTTAGACATAAGTGTAGTATTCTATATAGACTTTTGGTGTTAGGAGATTTCATTGAAATGTGCTCCTATTCACCAAGCTGTTAAAGTGGGTACCTGGTTGTCTTGGATAATCAAGACACTGTATCATCTTGTCATAGTGCACTAACTATTTCTTTGTATTCAAGTCAAGGAATAAGATCTAGTCATGTCATTCTGCAAATATGAAACACACAATTATTATCTACATATTAAACTACTGTATTTTCTGCATATTAAACGATAAGATGAATGCATTATCAGACAATAAGATAAAGGTCTAATCTGTTGAACTATTATAGTTAAAGCATGAGACCGAAGGCCAAATGGTTTGAGGCTATAATAGTTCAGGGCAAAACTATACTTTATTGCAAAACACATGATGGTTAGGGCTACTCTATTACTTTTCTTATATGTCGATTTTTACGCGTTCAAGTTATTTCTACTCCAAATATAAACATATTTTGTAAATCACGTCCGGCCTCAAATTGAAAATCCTCGATCAGGGACATATCTATTGACGTCATTGCTGATTGTTATTGACGTCATGGACTCATGGGTCATTGTTCCGTGACGTCATTCAAAACTATACTTTTTTGTGGAACAAAGGGTGGGCCGTTGGTCTTTACAGGAACAATACTAGAAATAAGTTTAATCTGCAAATAGTAAAATTCAAAACTTTAAATTCATTCAACAATATTTTGACACACATAAGTGAATAATATGAAAAATGCAACATCAGACAATAAGATAAAAGTTTATTCTGCAGATTGTAGCTACAAGTTAATAAATAGACAATAAGATATATGAAACACCAGACACTGAGATAAGTAAAAGTCAACTAAAAGTAATATTCAAAAGCATATTTTTTCAACTATATTGTTTTACACATAAGTTGACGATAAGATAAATGCAACATCAGACACTGAGATAAGTTAGAATCAGCAAAAAGTGAAATTCAAATTTGTATTTCTTTTACTATATGTTTTTGCGCATAAGTTGATGAAACGATAAATGCAACATCAGATGATTAGATAAGTTAGAGTCAACAAAAAGTGAAATTCAAATTTGTATTTCTTTAGTTTAACTTTATTTGTCTGCACACAACAAAAAAGTAAATGCAACATCAGACAATGAGATAAGTTAGAATCAGCAAAAAGTGAAATTCATATTTCCATTATTCAACTATATTTTTTGCCCATTTAAGATAGACAAAAAGAAACGACAACATCAGACGCTGAGATAAATTAGAGTCAATAAAAAGTGAAATTCAAATTTGTAATTTTTCAACAATATTTTTTTATGCATAAATAAACAACAAGATAAATGCAACATCAGATGATTAGATAAAGGTTTATTCTGCAAATACATTACAACAAATTTTTATATGCAATCATCAGATTTGTTTTGCACATACAGACGGAAAATTAAATGCAAAATCACACGCTGAGATAAGTAATAGTCATTTAAAACTGAATTTCAAATTTTTTATCCCTTAACTTTTTTTTTGTTGCACATTGACGATAAGATAAATGCAACATCAGATGATAAGATATGTTTCTGCACTGTGCTTATCACAAGAGCATCTGGCGTAAACAATATACTTACGCGCTGAGTGTACTCTTCCTGGATTAAGTACTGTTAGTGAATAATAGATAGGAAAGATATTGATTGCCATCATACAATCAATGCTAGGTTCAAGTCTTAGGAGGAAGTTGATCAGTAACGGAGAAGATTAATTTGAAGAATAATTTATGCTTACGTTTATATGTGTGTTGAAAGTGAAATAGGTCATTCTATTTCTCAGGTGTTTTCCTATTTTGGGACTAGGAGTTTGTAAAGGAAAACAAATATCAGATAAAGGTGAGATTGAACTTTGCTTCAAGAGTATTTCCCTTGTGAAATAGGTCATTGGATTCCTTGATTTTGTCGACATTTTAGAAATAAGAGTTTGTGAAAAATATTTTCATTATAAAAGGTGATCTTTTTTAAGGTTTATGTTTTCTTCAAGACTATTTACAAACTGTCTCCGTTTTAGTAAGTCAAATAGGTCATTGGATTTAAAATTTGTCAACATTTTGAATTGAGTTGTGAGTGTGATAAGAAATATTCATCATAATAATCATGAGATTGTCCTGCAAGGCAATCTGGGAATCTGTGGTTGCAGAATAAAGCGTGGAAATAGGGTCCTGATGCAGTCATGGGTCTGTTCCGTGCAAAAGCCATATTCATAATAATAATAATAGTAATAGCTATTAAAAAGCATATATCCATTACAAAGCTCCCTCAAAGCACCATGAGTATTGTTACCTTGGCGGGATAGTATCTTCGGTGTCACTGTATAGGTTCGTACTTCCCCTTTGTTCAGGTACCCATTTGTACTGCAGGATGAACTGAAAGCATTGTGAATGAAGTGCCTTACCCTAGGACACAACACGGCATATAGCCCATGTCACAAACTTTTGGCCATTGGCGTGAGAGGCAAGCATGCTAACACTTACACTACTGTGCTCAAAGTCATGCAGAATACCTGCAAAATAACCATTTATCTGTCATAGAATTTACTTACCGTATTCGACCTATTAAGTGCCCTTGTCTTAATCATTCAGTCAAATAATAAAAAAAAATTTATTTACTCGATCTGCATATAGTTTTTACCGAAAAGTTACAAATCCAATTACCTCGATTAAAGAGGAGGACTGAAATCAAGTCTTCAAATTATTTGTTATGTAAACTTTCAGAGGTTTGTCATGTAAGGTATGCCTGGAGAGGGGGCGCTTAATTTTTAGCTCATTTGGTCTTGTAAGGCCTGAGCGGGCTTATGGCATGGCATGGTGTCCGGCGTCCGTCCGTCCATCTGTCCGTCCATCTGTCGACATCTATCTCTTCGACTTCTTCTCCTGAAGCATAATGCCTAGAAAGCTGAAACTTTGTGTACAGACTCCTTGACTAGTGAGAATTATAAATTTTAGCTTTGGTGGCCCTGTGGCCCCTAATAAGGGTCACAGGGGCCACAACCTAAACAACCTATTTTCATCTTCTTCTCCAGAAGCATAAGGCCTAGAAAGCTGAAACTTTGTGTACAGACTTCTTGACTGGTGAGGATTATAAATTGTAGCTTTGGTTGCCCCGTAGCCCCTACTAAGGGGGGAACCACATTGGCCACACCCTAAAGTAAAATCAAATGTCAGAGCTACAGAGCCCATGGCTCTATTTTAAAGCACCGTTAGGGGGCGCTTATAGGGAGAGGGTCCTTATTATGTGCAATATGGTATTTAAAAAATTTCAAACATTCTCATAAATATGCATGTAAGTGGGAAATAAAATTTTGCTGACTCTGCCTGTGATGTAAATCTTTATCAATCTTCAAACTACTTACCTTGTGTCAGTCATTATCAAAGCTATTGTCTCTTATCACCTGCACAAAGTCAAGGAGGGTCCATGTTAATTGTGGACTAGACTTGGACTTAACCCTTTAATTAGGGCCATATTGTGACCGTCTATAGCAGAAATAAGGCCTGTCGCCAATCAGGAACCTTTTTGCCTTTGATTTTAGGCTTGTAACGGATGTTTTTCTTTAATTTCACCATAAAAAACATCAAAACACAATCTTTTCATTGATCTAGATGATTTCTGTATGTTGTAAGCTGTTAAGTGAATCAACTTGAGCTGGATATTGCACCAAGTGTGCATTTGAGATATATTATATACAGACAATGGATTGTGATAATAGTGCAAATTTTAATGTTTTTACAGTCCGCTTTCTCTTATGCATAAGAAATTACAAGTTCGTAAATATTAACACTTTAGGGTTTGGTAGGAACCATGAAATGCCTGCAGAAATTGCCTTAAGTGAACAGAGGTTATAATGAAAGTTATGAATAATAACGTCTGTTTAGAGGAGGATGTTTACAGTTATGGTTGAGGCTCACTTGGGTAATATGCGGAAGGGGGTCAACATGCTTGGATATGGAAGGGGGCAGAAGAGGGTTGTTGGAGTGGGGAGGGTCTCTTGGAAGGAAAGAGCCACTTACTGACTTATATTGGGATTGACCTTCGATCTCATGTAACTGGTGGTGGATTATGTGTGTGAAAATCCCTATGATAGGAGTCAAATCAGGTTTTGGGAATAAGCGCAAGTGAGTGCTAAGATCTCAAAATTGTCGATTTCTCATTTCCCTTTGTAACAACAGTAATATGAGGTTATGTCAATAGTTCAGTCAAGTCAATAGTTTATTTGGTTAAAAACCAAAACAGTACAAACTTAATATCTTCTTCACACACGGCGTGGGACATATTTTTATTATGCTACTATAAATTATTTTTTTCCTACAAGATGTCCTAAGGTAATTTGCCGACCCTTTTGACTCAGTGTCCATCATAATTTTGAGAAGAACTTGTACCATTTGCAAAGGGTCCCATGTACCCAGATTATGCCAAAATGACTCTCACGGCAGATCACCAAGGAACAACACACAACAAAAGGGTGTATGCAAATCCCGGTGATGAAAATCAAATCAGGTTTAGGGAAAATTCAATTGTAGGAAACCAAAGTTGTTAATCTTTTTTAATAACGATAGGAATGAAGGCGAGGCTAAGTACTTACCTTATCACAGCCCTTATCCATGCTAAGATGTCGAGGCCGATATCAGTCCAGCAGCCAAGCAAAAGTTCAATAGTGAGGTCGCTTGACTGATAACGTGCTTGACAACAGGTCATTAGGAAAATATTACATAAACAGCGTGGAGTATACTTGGCCGTTGGACTAGGTTGGCTTCAAGGAGACTTGTTGGCAAAATCTGATTTACGACAAAATGAAAATCATGGATGGATTTGTAAGTTGTCATGAGTTTTGATTTAGTGATTTGGATGTTTCATCTGCCTTGGTACATATTTCAGATTTGCAATATATTCTAAATTGTTTTGAAGTGTGTTGAAGTTGTGGAAGATTTGATCTTGTCATTGATTGGTGGGTGAACTCGCTGAGGAAGGAAAGCGGTCTTAAAAATAGTTTTTTTTTTTTTTCAGTTTTAACAATAACATGCATGAGTTCATTGCAAATAAATAAATTAATAATGATTTATAGATAAGTTACAAAGATGGACTAAACCGTAATTGACAAATTTTACAATTTAATATCTACATGTATCTTATATTGAGTTCTTAGATTTCTTGTTTCTTGTCAACAGTATTAGGAAGGCAATAATTCATGTTTATATTGTAAATATTACTTTATTATCTATTTTCCAATTTGAACAATTACCTACTGAACAAATTCTTATAGAAACATGCATGTATTTTTAGAATTCTTACTACAATGATAATTTATGTTGAAATAATAAGCCACTTTGCTTTTTATCTTAAGATAAACAATCTAAAAAGCTAAATGAAATGTCATAAATTTCATTCACTATTTTATGTGAATAAGCCCAGTGGTTTTACACACTTGTAATATACATAATGATGACGATGACGACGATGATGTAGATTATGATGACATTGACGATGACGAAACTTTAAATGTTTCACATCAACAAGATCTCTGCAAATTATTCTTTTTAAAAAAAAATTAGTTTAATAATTTTGTTGAAGTTTACTTTGTTGATTTAACAAAATAATGTATTAACAGTTTTTTACTAACAATTTATAAGCTTAATGTTGATCATGGAAATGTGTTTTAATTTCAATATGACCGACACAAGAGGGTTTAAAGGCGGACACGTCGCAGCCAGATTGACCGTCACTAATGAGCCAGTTACGTAATTGATTTTATGGGTATCACGGTCACGTGGGCCAGACTGGGTGCCTGCCCGGCTCGCCCATCCATGTCATCAGCTGGTCATGGCAGGGGATTCCCCCTTTGACACGCGATCGCTGATTGGCTGTTTCATTTACAGTTATGCTTATATACAACATCGAGCCTCATGTCTGTCACAATCTGAAATGGCTAATTCCTCTTCAATCACATGTAACTGTAAGAATACCTGCGCTAGATCAACAAAAAGAGGAGCGTGTCCTTGCCGTGTAGCTGGTAAAAAGTGTACCGACTTGTGTTGTTGTGGATTTTCCCTACCGTGCATCAACAGAGAAACATCTCGGCCACCGGTTCCAGTCTCAAGCTGCAGTACAGATCTTTTCGTAAATAGCCCTTCCCGTCAGGTAATCATAGTTTTGTATTTATGTTTTACAACAAAACTCTAGGTTTTTATAAGACTTCGAAATCAATTTTCAAACGGTAATGACTAGTATTTATTGTCATGTGTGCTTTTGATATCGTTTATGAGCCCAGAGACCCTTACGTAGACATAGAAGAAGAATAAGAAAATTATTTTATTAACGTGTCACATATTTTCATCACATAAAATTCACATTTTTATACATTCTCATTTGTTCATATATAAGAAAATATCCGGCCAGTAATTCAAAATTCACATGTTTAAAATATATATGAGTAAACGATATACAGAGCAAATTTACCATAATTGCCGAGTTATGTTAGGTGTTTTACACCTTGTTCATACAATTTATTAATGCATGCGGCTAAGGCATTGATATTAATAGTTTCTTGCATTACGTAGATCAATGTGTTATAGCAAGTAGCATTTATTCATGTACTGGTACAAATTCAATATAATGCATGTCCGGTTCTCTAAAATATGTTGTACATTGTAATTATTCCATTAATAATTAAATAAATGATTATACATTGTGTAAAATCTGACATTTACATGAAGTATTCCATTTTAGAGGTCCGATGATCTCGAAGACACCGACTCGCAGCCAACACTGAAAAGGAAGAAGGAACAGAAAAGGAAGAAGGAAACCAAGGGAACTGCAGCCAAGAAGACAAAACAGATCCAAAGAGAAGCTGAGGTAAAAACGATTATAAAGCCTAGACTTAGCACCAAAAGAAACGGTATAAAATAACAATACAATTATATATATATCATATGTTGCATTTGTCAACACACACTATGTGTCAGATGTAAGTGACTCTTTGTAAATTTATATATCATCATTTCTAAATTCATTTGGCCAATGAATAGTAACATAGTTGGTAACAACTACCTCAGTGTGTATGAAATATTGTGTTGTGCTATTTGATACAATGCATGTCATAAATGGACTTCTTTTTTCCTCTTATACAGGAGTTGCTGGCAAGTCCCACGTCTACAGCTCCATCCAGTGTTCGCAGAAGACTGCAGGTCAACATCAGTGCTATTGAAGCAAGCGTAAGAACCATTCAGTTTCATTATGATATAATTTTTTATCCATCCACCCCTGTTACATCAAATGGTTCCAGGGAAATGATGGCCACTTGTAAGGGGTTTTAACAGGTTAATTTCTCTAAAATAATGTCGTGAATAATGGATAAAATATTATTGACTCTCTGATCTCAGTTGATGATCTTCCCCTTTCAAATTTGATTTTAGATTGATTCACAGACTGTTTATAAATAATTTATATATACCTATATGTATTCCTACATTATTTAATTTACAGGTTTACACAGTTAATTATATATATGAAGTGACATATTCTAATCTTTTCACAAAATTTTAGCCAGCATCGCCCACACCAGCAGGCAGAGAAAGAAAGACCTCTACACCACGGAACTCTCAAGCTACCTCTAGACCATCTCCTGCAACACTCCACCAGCAAACTGTCCAGGTGACTGCTACTTTTCAAATATGACTGTTATAAATATATTGTACCTCATTTTTTGCTTTTTTCTGTCTGGTATGGAATCCAGATCCGATAGCTTTTGTTATAGTGGACAGTACAACCAAGTAAATTTTACAGAAATAAATCTACACAATATTCCTATGTGGATTAATCCCTTCATAGTTATAATCATGTTGAATAAACAATCCAATAATGCAAAACTCAATTATTACAAACAGAACTGCGCAACTAGACGAGACCTCACTGAGGAATATTGTAGTGGAGCTGCTGACCAGAGATCCGGGAGCTTTCCAGGACTACGCCCAAGGCTACACTCCGGGCCCGGACCAACCACAGCCGCCGTCCCCACCACAGGGAAGTCCAGCCTGGTGTCGGTGTGGGAATTGCCGCCCTATGCCTGCCGAGGCGGAGAACAAGTGTTGCATGGGGAGAGGAGCAGTGTGTTGCGCTTCAGAGGCTCCCAACTTCTATCTGATTGTGGACCCTGCAGTTCTAACTTCTGGACCTTGCTGTGGCACATTTCAACGACTTCATGGTCCATGACCAAGTGAGGGACAATGCCTCCTACAGGCACCAGGCCTACAGGCAGTATATTCTACAACGCTTTGGACGATTAGGTGCAGGGAACCGGCGACCTGTTCCAAGTTGTGTAGTTCTAGCAGTTCGGAGGCGATTCCCTAACCCACAGGGACAGTACACCGGCTTTTTGGAGGACTAGACATCTTTTTGAGGACACTTATTGGAGGAGGACTAAACAGACAAACAAACAATTGCTTCATGTACATTTTTATTTACTGCACATAATATATTTTTGTAGATATCTGTAAATAGTTCAATATAAATAATACATCTCTCACACATAATAGAACATAAAATAAAGTAGGCAAATTTATTTGTACAATGCAATTGCCCCTAACAAAACAATTGGACAATCCATGACCTGTATATCATGTCAAATCAGAATTATTATATACTGAAAGTCTTTCTTGTGAATTTCTGTGGTTTTTTTTACCAGGCAGTGGAAACAATATGTACAGCATAATGACGTTTGTGTCACTTGTGATAAGAATGCAGATTGGTAGCATGTAATGTGAAAATAACACAATTTATCCGATCTGCAACCTGACATTTATTAGCATGACATGACATAAAAACATACTTTTCAGCTTGTAAATTGTCACCTAAATCTGTATGATGTCAATTCAAAAACAATATATGCAATATTGATATGTTACATTTCTGACTGAAATCTTGTTAATAAAACTTGTCATTAGTGTTATTCTCTTGTAATTTTTCTAAGCATTGTGTGGGAATGCAGGTTGGCTGCAAGCCAACTTACTTTTTTCTATAAACATTGCCAAGCCTTTGCAGAACAATAATTGTGTCTAATTACAAGACCCGTCACAATACACACAACAATCACTGTATGTCTGTCTGTTTGTTTAAACAACTGTCATCCAATTATACATCATATAAAAATTGTGCAACATCATAGATGCATTCAATCAGCACACAAATACCAGCCTGTAAATTGGCAAATCCAAAGAGAGCAATGAACTCCACTAACATTTTGAAATAACAATGATGAACACCATAGATTATCAATCAATCAAGAGGGTTCTGCAATCAATCAGCACACAATTTGCATCCTGTATATTGGCACTCAGCAGACCTCTGATGTAATCTTCACCACTTACGTTTCGAACACAAACTTAAGTAATTTTATAGACTATCAATACAATAACATCCTGTTTATTGGGTGTACAATAGCATGTTCATTTCTACAACTTGGTACTGTAAATTCACTTGGTACAGCAAATGAACAATATTTTCAATAGTATAAATATGTTATCTTCTACTGTAGATTTACAATCAAGTAATTAAGATTAGCTTATGATAAAACTGCTGTTGTGAAACAGTGAGAAATTTGTTGATACCATGAAAAGTGTTGTTGCAAAATTATGACATTCCACCTATGACATTACATAATAATTGTAATTGTTGCTTGTTTTTGGCTAACATCAAAACTGGAAACTGGAAACATATGGGATATCATGTAAAATGCCTCTCTTTCGGTTGCTGTTTCTTGCTCTGCATCAGTCTCTGCATCAGTCTCTGTCTCAGTCTCCGGCTCTCTCTCCGTCTCTCCTCCAATCTCTTCCTGGTCACTGAAAGAATAATAACATTAAATAACACACTTATAGATATAACAAAACGAACAACAGTAAAATAATTTTCCCAAACTAACAATTATTATTACCAGAGACAGATAATTATTATTGGATTTTATAATCCAACATGCAAGTACCATCATCTATGCCTCAAGTAAACATAAAATAATGTTATTAAGTAAATTAGTTTTGTAGATTCAAAGAAATGGAAAGGTTAGGCAATATCCATGTTGTGATCTCATTGCTATGAAATAGCACGATCTTAGTATTCAAAAAGTGAAATAAAATTGGAATGTGTTGTCAGTCAGAAGTGCTCTGACATAATGACATGTTGATGACGTCAAAAACATGAGATAAGATAAACGATAAACTTCTTCAAAAGACATAATTGATAATCTATAGTAGACACTAAATGCATATATAGCAGAAAACAGACTGTTGAAGAAATGAAATAGAAATAAACATTTTTGACAAAACTTGATAAAATTATATCCAAGTGGATAAATTTCTTCCAAAAGCACAACATCCCAGTCCATTTAACATGTAGTTTGATTATCAAGAGTTTCGAACAAACAATTCTGGAAAAATCCAATGATCATGAACTAGCGGACGGACAGACAGATAGACAGACGGACAAGCTGAACGTTATATACCCCCACAACTTCTTGGTGGGGTATAACAATGTGATGTCATAAGAGAGACAATTGTGTTATCAAGTCAAATTATATCAGTCACCGGTAGCAGTGAAGATATAATATATTTTCACTGTAGCTTGATAGACAGCTTCTTTCACCGACAATCATGTAATAAATAGTTGTCTTTTTCTTGACATGGTTATTTCATTTTGTGAGGCAGAATTTACCTGAATTGCTGAAGATTTGGTGATGTTATCTTTGACAGTGAAGGTGGTGTGGATGGTAAGCTGACAGCCAGGCTTGAGAAGCTGGTATCTGGAAAAAGGAGAGTTCATGTATTAGTCACTTGTTCACATAATTTTATTATTCATTAACATTATAAAAATGTTATTATCCTATCTATAAAAGTTATGGGCTGTTCTTGTATATATTTGCTATTGTTGCCCCGTCCAAAAGTCCATATCAGCCCGTCCATGGATTCAATACTGTCAATAACAGTCCAAGTGACATTGGGTTAGAGTGATCAATTTCTGCTTGCGATGCAAAATAATCGCAACTTTATATAGAAATAATGAATGAGAAATAACTGCGCTCTTCCTCACTGAAGAATGCTGTGAGAAAATTATTGAGAAAACATCAATTGTTTGTTGTAAGAACAAAAGTAAGCCTACTGAAATGTGGTGTGTCAACTTGAGCACAGTCTGGGGTGGTGAATGCTGGTGAACTGGATGCGGGTGGTGTTCTGTCCTGCTGGCCTCAATGTCCTTCTGGTGTCTGATAAGAAAACAATTTAATAATGAAATAGACTGTGTCCTTGTGATAGTTTTATACAATACTTTGTAATGTTGATGTTTATTTCAGTTATTTATGTTTATGTTGATCTCTCTAAAAATAATTTGTATCGATACAAATAAATCTTTAGACAAAATACATTCATACAATATTTTGAAGGTTGGCTATATGCTGGTTTATCGTTATCAAGGATGATTTATCGCAATTAATATATAAAGTCTTTGTCATGAGTACATGTAATCAAATATTCTCTTCCAAAATAAATTTTAATCAAATTAAAAATACATCAATTTGTTTATCTAAAAGACGGAAAACTAATATTGCAAATGTTATTGTTCAGTTTTCCATAAAGAAATGGATTTACATAAGCTTTAAAAAATTATAAATGGGTATTGGGATAATCAAGATATATTATACCATCGTATGTGCATCATAATAATTTCGTCTTGCATCGTTCTTGATGAAATATTCTAAATATATTCTATTGCATAGCAAGACATTATTATCTAGAAATTGTTGATAAAAAAAGTCAAATAATTTAGTTTGATCAACTTGCTTTCAAAACAAGATATTACTATTATTTATCTTTTAAAAATAAATCATATAATATTTATATTAGGCCTAGCTGGGTGCATGTCTCAGCTTCACTAGAGAAGTGCATATCTCTACAGTACATTTGAACCCCCAATTTCGTAATATTTGCTGAACATGAAGATCTGACCTTCGAGTGAATAACTAGCAAACCACATCAAAAACCAAAAAAATTCGACATTTCTCTATGAACAGTAAATTTGTTAGCAAACTATCACTTACTTGTCACACCTGCACAAACTTTCGTGAATGTCCAACAGATGCCGAACAAATTCACTGAATCCAATGCGGTCCCGGATTGTATTCCACCTCTCAGCAGATTTCCCCAGAGCGATTCGCGACAAATGGCTTCTTTTATTCGCGGCACGAACAGTTCTTTTCTTTGCTGAATCTGTAACTCTAGGTCTACCTGGTCCCATTTCTCGATGTAACACGCTGAATGTAAACAAATCCATGTCCTTTTTCAGTATATATATCCACACGTAAGCATCCGGTGTCGCGCGTGTGTTTGTACAACAATAGGGGCGAGTAGAGGCGCAATTAATCCAGCGCTGAGAACACACAGTGCTGACTGAGATTTCCGGCTCGCCTTGACCTAATTAATTAATGCTTCCCATAGATTAATTCAATGGTATAGACGGCCTTTAAGTTTTGTAAAATTTTGAATATCTTGAAAATAATTGCGAAAAATTCATTTGTATCGATTGTAAAAATTATGTTCTTATGTCGAAATAGTACATTCGTAAAAGTGCTGATATCTTTTGATGATATCTTTTGATGATATCTTTTGATTGATGATATCTTTTGATTGATGATATCTTTTGATGATATCTTTTCATAACATCTTTATTCATATGCAAATATAATACATATTCATGATAGAAATAAAATGTACATTTGTGTATGCAAGTTGACTAACAATAAACATCTTTTTCCCCTCCATAGATGAAGATCTTCGGGATAGAGTTCGCTCCCTTGATGATCCCACTGGCCCGCAGAATACAGACTGTATGCGTGTATCAATACACACTGACCTTTCTATTCGGAGGTTTCGGCTGTATGGCTTTCTGCTTCCTTCTTCTATTCACCCGGTTCTACTATATTCCAATACTCTACTATTTCTGGTTCCTCTACGATCGCAGTACATGTTTCAAAGGTGGCAGACGGTCAGAATGGATTCGAAATTGGTCAATGTGGAGAAGATTTGCCGAATATTTTCCACTGAAGCTTATTAAGACTGTGGAGCTTGACCCAAATAAGAACTATTTTTTTGCGTGTCATCCTCATGGAGTGTTGTGTTATAGCCATTTCTGCAACTATGCAACAGAAGGAACTGGTTTCAGCAAGATCTTTCCGGGACTGCGGCCATATTTGTTGACACTTGCTGGACAGTTTAAGTTTCCGTTCTTCAGGGAGTACTTTCTTACCTCAGGTAAATATAACTTAAAAGTTATATTAGAAGAATGAAAGAATCAACAATAGCCAATGAATGAATATGATAATGATTGATATTAGGTAATTTTGTGTAAGTCATGTTTTCTGACTAAGACCCAACATTTATACATACTTCTCTAGTTTGTGAATCTGTTGAATAAACATTACAAATAGATGCTATATTTTGATTACCAATATGTTTTTGTCCACAGAGCTCATTCAGTACCTTGATATCTTCCATGCCAAATACCAAGTCTAATTAAGATCCTTGCTTCAAGGAATAGAATTGAACAGATTCGAACTCTATCCAGCTGGACTATCATCTTAGAGCACCCAAAATGATACATAGGAGTTACTAGCCCTTGGCTACTGAAACTTGATACTCCTTTCAAAATCTCCAACTTTATGAGAACGATTTTACCCCTTTTGGTTTCATAGCCTGATAGTAATGTTTTTCCTGGCTCAACTTTATGTGATTTATGTTTTCAGGTTCTTGTGCAGCTTCAAAGGAAAGTATTCGACATCTTCTCCAGAAGGAAGGCAACGGGAACGTGCTAGCGCTAATAGTGGGCGGAGCTATAGAAGCCTTGAATGCAGCGCCGGGCAATTATACACTTGTCCTCAAACACAGAAAAGGATTTATCAAACTGGCACTTGAAAATGGGTAAGCATGGGTCATTTAGCTCATCAGGACTTGAATTGTGTCCAAATTCATCCGTCCGTCCCTAAACATTTAAAACTTTTGCATTCTTCCCTAGTTCTATTGGCTCTAGAGAAATCTTGTGTACAGGAACCTTTGCTGTAGGCATTAGGATTTGACGATTTGGTGACCATTTGCCTTTATGCATCCTTTTCTCTGTACCTAAAAGCATAAATTTTGTGTAAAGACTGATGGGATTTATGTATTGTAAGGGTCACAACTAAGAAACCTTTTTGCATCTTCTTGGGAACAAAAGCCTAGAAAGCTGAAATGTTGTCTACAGACCGTCTGCCTGTCAAGCTTTTCTTTTTCAGACCAGAACTAAAAAAATCATAAAAGGTTAGCTCATTCATACTTTGTAAATGGAACAATCACCGTGGGTAGTAGTGCCTTTAGGGGTTTTCAACTTACTACTTTCTTTATGTATTGCCGTTTCCAAAGAGCCCTTACCTGTAATTTGTTTTTGGACAAGAACTCTAAACTATCATCTTGTGAAGGGGAGGTAATCACTGCTGACTGGTTACACTAAGATATTCCTGGCAAATTGACACTCGTCCATCCTTTCATCTGGCCCATGATCGCACGAAAAATATTTTTTCCTTTTCAGAACTGACATTTGTCCAGTGTACTCATTTGGAGAGAATGACCTCTATGTACAAGTCCCGAACCCCGAGGGTTCGTACGTCCGCAAGTTGCAGCAATGGCTGACCCGTAAAGTGGGATTCTCTCCTCCACTATTTCACGGCCGGGGTGTCTTCAACTACACGTTTGGACTGATGCCTTATAGAAAACCAGTTCATTCTGTTGGTAAGTTTATACTTAATGGGACACTAGCATGTTTTGGGAAATTTTAGATATCAAATTTTCCCAAATGAATATCAGTTTTGGTGCTATGTATCCTTTTCAGAAGGTTATACATTTCTCAACCACAGAAGAAAGGATCAAGTTTCAAGCAAAAACTGCTAACAGGATTAGGAGGTTCACAATTTCATTGAAATTAAATCATTGATTATGATACTTATCACTCACCTACAATGTGACAGAATCCAAGATAGATCCATGTCCAGGTGAACAGGAAATGATCCCAAAATATACAGCCAATCAGTTTCCAGGGCCAATCCTGTTGTGACCAATCAGACTTCAGTCAATTCGGCCAGCATTAGAATAGTAAACCCCGCTATAGATGTTCTGTAAACTGCAGTATAGGAAAGTAACAACTTTATATGGAGCGAATCAGTCTGATCAACATCAGCATAGTCCCAAGGAATAAAATATTCGAATTATTAACTTTAATGGATAATATGAAATCCTCAAACCAGGTCTGACCGCAACTCCATAGCTCACATATTTTTTGCCAAATTAGTGCAGGCGAAACCAAGTCGTTAGCAAACCAATCAAATGCCAGCTGCCTGTGATTGGTTAGCTGAGTTAGTGTCAGAACGTGCGACCTACAGGACTGTAGTCAGACTCAGTGGAGAGGATACCTAATGAAATAACAAGTTCGATTCTCAAAAATTTATTCCTTGGAACCAGGCCGATTATAATCAGACTGATGTTTAATTTCACTGAGATTGAGGACACTTACTGAATACTCTTGAGTTTATGTTTGGTGAAGTAATGAAAGCCGCTTTTATTCAGATTTTAATTTTTCATGTTATACCATAACATGCGTGACAATTTTCTTTCATTTACAGTTGGTAAACCCATTGAGGTGAAGAAAAATGAAAACCCGAGCTCAGAAGACGTTGAAGAATTGCATAAAATTTACACAGAAGCCCTTTCGGAACTTTTTGAAACCCACAAAGAAAAATATGGAATAGCAGCTGACATTCATCTTGAATATGTTTGAAAATCCCAAGTTCTTTTGATCTTTGTCGGGAAAAAAAATATTTTAATTTTTTTAACAAAGGTCTTTAATCAAAAGAGAGTGTCACAAAGTTTTTTACTTATATATGAAATTATTTCTTAGATATACGACAACGTTACTTATTGTTATATTTTTATAATTGTTCAAGATTTTAATCACCTTTTTAACGAGTTTGCCTTGTTCATGTTTGTGATTGTCATACAAAAATGTTAATAAATTATTTTTCACCATGTGATCCAATGTTAAAGATTAGATTTCTATAAGAAATGTCTGTGTCGTTATATTCCTTATTCTGTTATAGCTAAAATGTTAAAGTTGACAAATTATTTTAAATCGAATTCCACTTTAGTGAAGTTCTAGTCTATTTACTTGTTAGTGATTCATCCTTATAGTGACTGTGTTTTTTGTGTAGATTCTGAATGGAAACCTGTTTCTGTTTTGTGATAATTTTGTTTATGTTTGAAGTACATTTAGGCAAAGGTAAAAATTTCTATGAACACAATGTCACTGGTACAGAAGCGATTGTGAGATCATCTTTGGAGGCAATCAATCTAGAACTTTTTGGATAATTACTCCTTCAGTTGTATTTATTTGAGAAGATGCTTTGCAGAAATAAAAATCTTTAAACAAAATTCATCACTTTATCTGATATGAACATTTTGATTCTTACAAATTTGAGTTCTAAGGGTGAAAATATGAAAATATTGATACATTCTCTATAACATGAAACAAATCGTTGACTTTGAAAAAATATAATTGCTGCCTACAAATCAAGATGTTTGTTACAAGTTGATGGTTTTTTGTATTAAAAGCGCTTAATTAGAATATTGTTACATGAATTGTATCAAATTGTAGTGCTATTAGATACCATGATATGTATCTTTTTGCGATATGTCATCACACTTTTGGATACTACTACTACTACTACTACTAATAATAATAATAGCTATCTATACCGCGCACATATCCATGACAAAGCATGCTCATAGCGCCATGAGTATTATTACCCGGAGGGATAGTATATTCGGTGATGAGGAATTTCAAGTCATTGATGAATAATCAACTTTCTTGTTTTCATGTTTGTAACATTCTGGTTATTCTCTTACTACAGAGGTAGATTGAGTCATAATATGTTGATCAAACCTCTTTTCAAACAGTAGATTTGTTGGCTTAAAGAAACACAAATGATTAGATGCAGTGTCCGAAAAAAAACACTAGCTCGGTAGCCCGATGCTAGTTGAAATTTGACTGGGCTAGTAGAAAAAAAGTAATGATAGCCTGGTTGGCTAGTGTGGATTGGTATATCAAAAATATTTTGACTTCTTTTCATTCAATTTTGTAGTTAATTCAGTTACTATCTTGTGTCAGTATCTGATCACCCTAATCTCATGCCAATTTAGACCTCTTAAGCAGATATGTCTTTGATTTTAAAACAATGAATGTCAGAATTTTTTTTTACCTTTACTTAATTGGACTAGTAATTTTTCTTTTGGGCTAGTAACTTTGAAAACTTTCTAGCCCGGTTTGCTAGTGATCTTGAAAAATTATTTCATACACTGATTTACTGATTGAATGCAATCATAGTTAGTTCTGCAATCAGCGACACTTTGCAAAAGTCATTATTTTAGCTACTCAGAATGCATTTTGGTTAAATTGCTTAAATTGTGTTACTTAATCCTTTTGAACTGTGAATAGGGAATTAAAATCTTACAGATATGTGATAAACATACCGGTGAGTCCCTGGATACAACAGTGTGGTTTGAGCGAAAGTTGATTACCTCCCTTACTTGTGAACATTGATCTATTCAGCTTGAGTCTAAATGTCATGATAAATGAACATGTGTCCGTTCAATAAAAGAAATTTATTTTCGTCATTATATGACATGTAAATAACAACAGATTTGTAAATACATTTTTATCACAATATATATGAATACATGTATATGTGTCTTATCACAATTTTCTCTCGTTTAGTGCTATTGTTTTTGTTGCTTCATTTAACATTCCCTTGCTTTTAATTCTTTTGATTCTAAATTACTGCGTACTTTAAAGGGGCAGTAGCACGTTTTTATTGGGAATATAAGGAGATGTCAGGAAAGTGAAAATTAATGGTTCCAATTGAAATACAATGTATTTAAACTAAATGGAGCAGTAATAATTCCAAAAAAAAATATAAAGTTTAGCCATGCGATTCCTTTTTCTTACACAAAATGAATTAAAGGTGTTCACACAAAATGGCCGACGATGGATTTTAGGTGAATCTTCATACTTTGTCCTCTGACTATGGATAATTGGTTTGTGTTATGAGATTTTTGACACTATCAAAGAAATACATTTAGCATTAACGTACAATTATCAGTGAAAATTTTAAAATGTAAATTTATCAAAAAACGTGCTACTGCCCCTTTAAATATTAATCTATACACATAGCTCTTTTATGGTATTTCAACCAACACTTTCAGGTTTTAAATTCATATGTCAAATAAGTAATAAGTTTTCATGTGACATTTTTGTGGTTTCATTGTTTGAAGGAGCTATTATGTAAATTCATTCCATATATCAAGTTAACAAAAATATTTTCATTAAATTTTGCGCTATTTTTATTTTCACCTGGGCTATATTTATCTGTTATCTCTCATTCTCTCATACTATTTATATATGTGCATTTTTACTTAGATTATTAAATTTGGTGAGATAATCTAGTTTCATGTTTTGCTGTGTGTCAGACAGAAGTTTGTCTTTAATTAGGTTTCAAAATGTTGTTTCCTACTCATAAATGAACAAATTAAAAAAAATTATTTTGGTCATTTAATCTGCTTTAACGTAATGAATAATGTCCATTTCACTTGTTAATTTCTTTATCGATTGTTTAATTTGTGTAGCATCATTATAAGAGATTGAAACCACATAAGATGAATTAAAATACATTACTTGACATTTCATAATTACTGTTGGTAAATATGATGTCAATGGCTCAAACATTTATTGATCATAATTTTTCAATGGTGCTTCACATACGGTAGCTCAGAAAGGAATTATATCTGTGAGGGCACTGCCATGGTATTTCTTCCTTTTTGACCACTTTATAAATGTTATTAAAATATATCTATTGATTGTTTTTCCGTGATATTATAACCATAATCTAAAAGCAACAATATATGATTCTTCATATTTTTCTTTGGTCACATTAATATCTGATGATAACATAACCCCAGAGTATTTTCAAAATTTTGGTGAGGGTTATAAGCAACATTTATGTGGGTCAAGCAAGTAGCCTTCTTTGCTCCCAATTCCTATAAGAGACAGTCAGTGAAAAGGTTCAGGTTTCTCCCTTGTCAATTTTTACACACCCTGGGGTCTAACTTGACACCAAACATATCAAGTGGTTATTTTAGCAACATCGCACAAGGGTTAAAGTTCATATAACCACAAACATATTTCACTATTTTCTTTGGAATATATGAAAGTCTGATTACAATATTGTATAGAGCGTCAAAGGTCGCTACTCAAATATGTTCAGTTTGGTAATGAAAGCCGTTTTTGAACCCACTTTTGATGTATTTCAGTTGAAATAATGATGCGTTACTCTGTATAGTCTGTTTATTACCTCACACCCGCACTAGTTTTATGGCCCCTACCCCAATAACAGCCAATAATTACGCAGTCCTAATGAAATGCTAATTAAAGGTGTTTATTGGACAAATTAAAATAAAATCAAGTCCAGTTTTTATTTTGTTGACTCTTTAAACGAAAATCGAGAAGTGGTAAAGTCGATGTGAGTGGATGTTAAAGATATGGAAACAAATTTTTGGTTCATCATGCCTTAATGACCTATAAAGAACCCTGATATAACCGTCCCATTAAGAAAACCGCTTCTGTTGGTCTCTCATTGCATATTATTCTCTTCGGTGCTTGCTTTCTTATACCAAGTCTTGTTTTCATAATATGTGCTTTCAAAATATCACCAGGATGACAAATATTCAAAATATATTTTTCTACACTGAATCTTGCCAAGAAAAAATTATATTTGATGAAATATGATCATACAACATCGATTCAAGCTGTAGTCTTGTATTGAGCTCATACTAAGGGAATTAGCTTTCTGTTTAAAGTTTGAATTCAAATTGACGCACATGGGCTGAAAAGGACTGTTTTAAGATTAGGGTTGCTAAACACATTTAGTCTTGTATCATGCTTTTTCTTTCGGTAACTTGTCTCAAGGGCAGTTAATTTGAGTAGACAAGGGCTGGTAATTTGAGTAGACAAATGTAGAAAAATTGAGTAGACAAGAGCAGGTATTTTGTGTAGACAAGGGCAGGTAGTTTGAGTAGACAAGGGCGGGTAATTTGAGTAGACAAATGTAGAAATATTGAGTAGACAAGAGCAGGTAATTTAAGTGGACAAGGGCTGGTAATTTGAGTAGACAAGGGCGGGTAATTTGAGTAGACAAATGTAGAAATATTGAGTAGACAAGGGCAGGTAATTTGAGTAGACAAGGGCGGGTAATTTGAGTAGACAAGGGCGGGTAATTTGAGTAGACAAATGTAGAAAAATTGTGTAGACAAGAGCAGGTAATTTAAGTGGACAAGGGCGGGTATTTGGAGCAGAAATTTTCCTGTTAGAAAATAGATACCGTAGATAGAACATAATGGGTGATTGAGGATGATTGATTCACCTCTTTGTGTACAGATGAAATTCTGTTGTACATATAAATATGAAATATGTAATGCAATCTTTAATATTTAATTGTGTAAACAAGCTTTATTTTGGTTGACTGGTCAATATTAATCAAGAAGAACAAGTTCTTATGGATAACAACTTCTTTATTGCATGAAATGCGACGTTTCGGTGTAGATACTAACACCGTTATCAAGCAAGCGATGAGCAATGAGAACTTGTTCTTCTTCATCAAACCTGCTTCTAAAATTCCTCTCAAAGAAAATATTAATCAACTTGACACATTGCTTTCATTATTAATAGATATCAATAAATCAAACCTGATGTAACTTTTAAAGATTTATTTTTATATTTTATTTCAATGATTTTATTATATATGTTCAATATGATTCATTTTAGAATTTTCATATTCACATTTATCAGATATAATTTAATAAAAATATGAATCTTCACAACTGAATTTTTGTAACTAATGTGTTGTAACTAACTAGTGTTCAAGTTACTGTTTTACCATAACATGCTTTAACTACACTTGAATCAATCCAACTCATATTTGAATTTTTATAATATTCTCATTGTAATAATTTTAAAAGCCTTAGAAGTTTAAAAACTTGAAATATGTGATATAATGAAGTGTCACAATTTTATGTTTGGAATAAATGCAATGAAATGTCCAAGTTACTTAATTTCTATCACATTTTAACTACACTTACAATATTCTGTTTAAGGTTAAGATGTTCACAAAATAAACGAATGACTTTATGCTGTGTTTAATTTCTTGTTTTGATTATGGAATTGTGTTAACATATTTCATCAACCATCGCAGACAGAATCTATACCCTACATTGGGGATTATCATAGTTGAATACATTTACTTGACAGAATGGTCCCCTCATTTTCACAAAGTGCCGAGCTTGGGATATAGTATTCATCTCATGAATATGGAAGGGGATGTGTGCCAAAAATGAATTCATGTAGGCCTACACTCGTAACTTGCAAGATGTAACATGTCGTTCTCAACCATGCAATTCATGAAAAGACAAGTCCAAGTGTGCAAAACTAACATTTCAATCCTGTAAAACTCAACTTGCTGTTCTCAACTTTATAAAGTTGAAATGTTATTCTAGATGTCAAAGACAAAACCCGATTTTACTTGTTGAATAAGAGTAATATTCACAATAAGCAATGCTGCAAGTTACGCATTACAGATGGAAAACGGAAAATTAAGAGTTGTAAAATCAGCTTTTTAAAACAGACTTTTGCATTTCGAGTTTTACACGATTTCAAATTACATTTGTACATGATTTCGCATTGCCGGGGGATGTGTGCCAAAAATGATATGCTATGCTTGATTCGTTAAAGCAGATATTTGACCGGCGCTCGCTGATTCTGCAACAGTCACAAGAAAGGAACAAGTTAACTTTTTGTAAGCGGCTGACCTTGCTAAACGAAACAAATACCCAAATGACAGAATAACTGACCAATGTACGTTTTAAGCATAAGCAGGATTATATAGGGGTCACAATGGCATATAAACAACTTTTCAAATTTGTGGTTAACATTACTTTTCATGAACCAATAGTAACAAAATCATGTAGATAGCAATACAGACACTGATACCACATACATATACTGATGGAAATGAATAAAGGAACGCATGTATTAATGGTGAAATTTGTTTTATTGTCATGGGTTTTTGATCAAGTATATTTCATTGAGTATGTACACCACAGGTGAAATTTCAGTATCTGGTGTGCCCTCCCTGTTTCCTGATCACTTCTTCACACCGTCATGGATCAACTTCCGGATGACAGCCCGAGGAACAGCGCGCCACTCTTCTTGGAGAGCCTGGAACATGGCATCAAGTGTCTGGGGTAGAACATCACGATCCCTCACCCGACATCCAAGAACGTCCCAGAGGTGTTCAATGGGATTAATGTCTGGGGTTTTGGATGGCCATGGCAACACTCTGACGTTGTTCTGCGTGAGAAAATCCCTGCTGACATGAGCCGTGTGGGGTCGAGCATTGTCATGTTGAAACTCAAAGTTTACACCCACTCTACGGCGGAAAGGAAGAACAACAGGTTGCAACACTTCGTCTCGGTAACGGACACCAGTCACTCTTCCATCAAGTCAAACAAGGTTAGTCCTATGGTCGTAGGTTATGCCGCCCCATACCATCACAGATCCGCCCCCATAGGAATTGTGTTATTTGATGGTGCACTGATGGTGACGTTCATGAAGGCGTCGCCAAACGCGGATCCGACCATCTGTGAAGTCCAAATTGAATCTAGACTCATCACTGAACATGGTATTGCACCAATGTCAAAGTTGTCTAACTCGATGCTGTGTAGCCCATGCTCTTCTGAGACGTCCGTGTTCCGCAGTCAGCCTTACCCCAACAACAGGACGACGTGACTTTAAGCCTGCTGCTTTAAGTCTGTTTCTGACAGTACGGTCACAAATTCTTAGTCTCGTTACTCAGAGTTTATTTTCGATGCTGGTAAGGACAGCAGCACCAGCTGGTGGTCGTTTCGGGGCGTTGTCTGACGTTTTGGACCACGACCTGGTCTAATCTTTACGTTCCCTGTCTGACGGTACCGGTTCCACAGTCACGAAATCACACTTTTAGACTTGTTAAATTGTCTGGCTGTCTGGCATATTGATTGACCGCTGTTTATGCCTGCCATTTCTCATTATCAGAAAGGTATGCTCTTGGCATGATTCTGAAGGTAAAGGTACACTGACATTTGTTGACTCCTTGAAGGTTAAATGGATGTTGCCATGCATGAAGTTCATGGAAATCAATTTTCATGTGCATGGTACCTTTTTTAATGAAAGTAAACTTCAACATTTTCAGTTTATAATGGCCCCACACAGCCTCGAACAAACGGAACATGCCAGACATAAGTTAACAGTAATTACCCGGTGTAAGCGTTCCCTTATTCGTTTCCATCAGTATATTTCAAAGAAAATTACCCCAGTCTGATTAAAATCGGCCTAGTTCAAAGGAATAAAATATTCAAATATTAGTTGAGCTGAGTTAAACTCAAGAAAATGCGAACAGTGGGGCTACAAAATCACAAGATCAATTCTCAATAGAGTAAATATTTAAAAACATTTATTCTTTAGAACTAGCCCCATTATAATCAGACTAAAATTACTCTGTATTTGAATGTATAAAAGCAGACATTTTTATTGTAAATACAACCCAGCCCTTCATAGACGAATTAATGTCTAGAATGCCACGACATTATATTACCAAGTAAAATCCAACCATTTGTTTCATTTTATACATTTGAGCAGCAGGGACATAGCAATCTTAGTAGCAAACACTTTGGACTTTCTATCCATCTTATCCACCAAAATTATTATTATTACATGGATATTTATATAGCGCGCATATCCAACCACTCGTGGTTGCTCAAGGCGCTTACATTTTTTCCCCTGCTCAATGGCATTCTTTCACCGTCCAATGTTTTTTCCAATTCAACTCCCTGGGGAGTATTCAACCGGCATCCATATGTGGCCATTCTTTGCCTCACAGGGCACCCATTCACAGCTGGGTGAACTGAGACACATATTCACAGCAGTTTGTCCAACACTGCTGAAAGATGGTAAAAACCTCACAAACACATATGATTTGATGTATATGAGTTTATTTACAAAGATTATTATTACAAGTGCAGATCACATTGAAATGAGTTTTGAAAAAAAGTTTTTTCATTTTAAATACAAATATCACAATGAAATTCATAGATCTATTCAAAGTTTATCAATAATTTACAGGAAACACAGAGTTTTATTACAAGATGTTTGAATAAGAATCTAACTACTTTCATGCAGCAAGAAGTGAAATAATTTAATCTATAAGTCTATATAAATATATCACACATGTTAATTTCCAACCTAATAAGGATGTTACATCTACATGAAAGATAAATGATTTTGACCCTGAATGGTGCTATACTCAAAAAGATCAACAATTGTTTCAAACATGCTAAGTTCTGATTACACAGTGCTCTTTATAAACATGGTGAGCGAAAAAGAAAAGGAATTATCTCAAGAATTTTTTACCAAATACCTAAATATTTCAAAAATACATCTCTTGCACAGTTCAGAAATAAATTAGATTAATGATTTTAATTGAGATTGTTTTACAGCTACAAAGATTATTCATTTGATAAAGTTTTCATTGTATATAACATTAACTTTTTATGGTTGCTTTTTGTGTTTCAAGTTTCAATATAAATATCTTGGTAAAGGATTCTTAGATGAACAAATCAACTACCAGGTTTAGAAAGTGTACATCATATTATTCTTTAAGGTATTTCTAATGATAGTCAGTGCATGCAATTCATACTAAAATACAAAAAGCTTTATTTGGATGATTAATTAAAGGGGCAGTGGCACATTTTTTTAGGTGAAACCAAATGCAAGACAGTTTTTCAATTAAAGAAAGCAGTAAATCTATCATATTCAATTATGTGTGTATCTACTCTCCTACACTGATAAATACAAGGCGTTCACACCAAAATGGCCGTCAATGGTACTTTATTTTTTCTTCTACAACTGTGCATTATCAGTCTGAGTAATGACATATTTAATCCTAATAAGAGAATAACCTGAGATTAACTAATATTAATAAGGAAAAATTGAAAATACAAAATATTAAAAATGTGTAACTGCCCCTTTAAGAGAGGTTTTACTGGTTAGTTTTTCAATGAATGAGAATAAAATGGTGATGACTTCCTTTTTAATAATTCCACTTTAATTTATTAAGTACTTAATAATTCCTATAAATCAGTAAAATAATAGTGAAAACATAAGGCATATATACTTCAGAAAAACATTGTAAATAAACAACTTACATTCTCGATAACGTCACAAACTTACAAACAAGAGTACAGAAGCAACGATTAGACAGACAACAGAGAAAAACAATAACTTTCAAAGGCAAAATCCATTGAAAAAACCTTTTCCATGCTTCATGTCACATCATTTATAATATTCTCTAAAAGACAAGAAATGCAATGTAATGAAATAGAAAAATCATGCCCTGAGCAATCATAGATCTGATGGTCATGTGACTTTTATTAGCCAATCTTTTGTTAGGAATCAGTGGTGTGTGGATAGTGGCAGTTTCATGTTTCAAAACAAAAGACAAATTTCAAATCTTATTTCAAGAACTTGTGAGTGAGCAAGTTGCTTGGCGCCACTTTGGCAATTTGCCATTAGCAGCTTGCAGGACTTGTCAACAATATGATTCAATACACACGACATGCCATTGGATAACTTTTCCTATGATTGACGACACAAGGGAAAGTAGGTTTCTGATTGGTTGAAAAGATGGTGATCCTTACTGTTAAATCTGAGGTCTGACTTGTTCTGAAAAATTTGCCATAGGCATGACCACACCCTTTTCCTTGCTTTGTAATGATGAAACCATATATAAACTATTTTCAAAATTCCAAAACTTTCATTTTGAGATACAAAGCAATTAAATTGTAGATATGAAAAAAAGATGGGTTTGAATTGAAAAACTTGGTCTATCTAGTGCTAAGATAGAAGCAAGTCAATGTTAATGCATGGTACCTACAACTGTCTTAGTACTAAGAGAACTTCGAAAATCCAGACCCTGAACTGTGTTGCAAAGGCAGTCTTCCTCCTAACTTAGGTTACCACCAATTCTTTAGCAAGATATATTAACGTTAACATAAGGTCCTATTCTTTAGTATTACAGTAAGGTGTGCCTTAGTGACTTGAGCTCACCTTAGCGTTGTGAAAATAGGTCATCATGAGGTCACTGAGACTCTGGACATGATTTCAACAAAATACAAACAAACCAATACAAACCTTGAATACACAAAATATAAGGCCCCTTCCTCTAGCAGTCTACATCTCGAAATATACACATGACTAATAAATAAGCACCGCTGCGGAAAATCTGTTCGAAAACAAATTTTCCAAGCTATTAAGTATAAAGAATATACAAGTCAGAGCTGAAAAACAATAAATAATTTTCTCACCAAAGTCTTTGAATATGACATTGCATTTCAGTTCCAAGTTTTGACAACTTTATTGAAGTCAAGTTTGCAATTACGTTTTGTTAACTGCTTTGAAAAAGAGGCCTTTATCAAAGGAACCCTCCAATTGGTCATTAATATGATTAATTATTATGCTGTAAAAACTTTTCTTTACTTTTTGAGACTGTGTTACACTTATATTGTCATTAACATTGATTCTGAAAATGGGAACTGTAAAAAATAAACTTGATTTATAATCATGTGTATAATTTGAGCACTAGAAGCAATAATGTAGATATAACAATTGAACATCAATCGTACACACAACTTGTATTTTCGGTTAAAAATTCACCCAGTACATAATATCACCATTTAGACAAATTAATATTTATAACACTTCATTAAACTGATTAACAGAAGGATCACAATCAGACTAAATTTAGTTGAGAAAATAATACTTATGAATTATACATTGGGATCAATAAGAACAAGATATTTCAAAATAACTTGAATATTTGTATAATGAAGCAAAAGGGAATACCATGAAATTCAGGCACTAATATCATATATGGCTCTGTCAGACACTTTAAAACCAAATCTTGTCATAACATTCATTCATTCAAACAAAAACTTATATTCTAAAAATTCTAAACCAGTTTAAAATATTTGCCCATTCAAATTGTATAACATGAAATGAAATAAAGCCATTTGTTCATGGTCTTAATCTTATAAAAAGAATTGCCATATTTACTATTCATGGCAAGATATGGAAGTTCTGCCATGTATGGATTGTTTATGATATAAAAGTAAACAAATCAACATGATGTATTCTTGTGAAAATAGAGAGAAATGAATAGCACTAAAAAGCTCTTATTCTCGCAAAATTATCATTACATTTAATATCATTATATACAAAATATTATCACACCCAAATGAAACATAATTGACCAAATCAGAATGAATACAGGTAGATATTTATAAATGTTGTCAGAGGTAATCATAATGTTAGCTTCTGTCGTGTGAAAGTTATGACATTTTGCAGTCTGTCATGCTAGACAAAAATTATCATAAAATTTTGACAATATTCAGACTATCACATTCCTTCAACTTTCAATCTATCAAAAGTTTGTATCAAGCATAAATAAATCCATTTATACAATACCTTAATGTATAAATGTTGCTATTTCAGTCAAAACTTTGTGCTATCTGTTATATATCATGCGATTACAAAAATACATTTTTGTGTCGGTTGTTGTCTTGTGTCTGTAATACTAAAATATATTAAAGCAACCATTTTCCTTTTCCTCTCAATAACGCAGTATGGCAAGTAAAGGGTTAATAAAAGTTAAGAATGATAATGAAGCAAAATAATCACAAATCTCTACCAAATGATAAGTTTAATAAAGGTTAACATTTTGGAAATATTTCATTTAATGGGGCAGAAGAAAGTTTGAACCTGTGAAGAAATATGGAATTTTGGGCAAAATGCAAAAAGAAACTGAAAATTCATATCTTTGAAGGTTGTTTAGTTTGAAGAAAATTATCTTTAATTCTAAAATGCATAAAAACTGAAGGAACAACAAGAATGTTTTACTCAATAAAATCAACAAGTTTATTATTATGATTAACAACACTATTCAGTCATCCAAATAGATAATGACGAACTCAAATTTATTCCCTAAGCACAGAACTGGCACAAAGTTTTAATAGAAGTGGAAGATTAGGGATTTTAGCTTTAAAAGATTTGATTATTTTTTCATACCTTATATCAAAATTTGATTGGTACAAGATAAATTCAACTATGAGAAGAATTTTGTGCCACTATTACTATGTTTATAAACAACATCAAATTCCCAATGTATACTATTATAAGAAAAAGAATGAATACAATTCATCACAGAATAAAAATTATCTATCATCCATTAACAAAATTTAGAATCATAAAATCTATACGCATTGAAATATATCTAAATTCTAAGGCATCAATAAGTCAAAATCAAGGGAAGATAACTCTTTACTGACTAACAGTCATTTTACTCAGGCCAGCAAAAAAGAACATTAAAGCAATTTTTGATGATCATTTCATAGTCTTAAAAACATGCTTTCATTTTTCAAGGAAACAATTTTTCTAAATGAAGGGCAGATAACTCTTTAATTACTAACTCCTTATGACGTTTTTACCTTCTTAAATCCAGAATGCATTTCATGGCCTTTGGATAAATAAAGCTTCAGCATTCCGAACCCTTTATTTTTCAACCAAAGACTTAAATATATCTTACATTGGTTCAAATCATTGTATACCAATCTGGTAGATATCAAAATAAAGGTTATTTGTTGCTTATAATGCTTGCCAGTCAACTGGCTTCATCATGATTTTTGTTAAAGCTCAACCCTATCATACTTTCAAGGTCACTTAAAACAAATAAGTCATCAGATTTTTGCTCTGTGAAACCCAGAAAGTCCAGTTCTATCCAGCATCTGCTTTACCCAAGCAAAATATCCAAATAAGAACTTTGGATTAGCAAATAAGCTTAATATCCAAGTGACAACTTTGGATAAGCCAAACAGCTATATATCCAAATAAGGTCATTTGTAAACAGTTTTATATGTCCTTGCTGTTGCCCAATCAAACGACTTGGTTCAGTTTGCGAGACTTCTTGGTTTTGTCGTTCACAACAGTGACGTCTTCATCGCTAGAGTAGCCATAGTTTGTGTTCACATTGCGCATGTTCTCATTCTCAACGACCACTTCGATGGACTCTGGTACAGAGCCCCCTACCGCTCCTTCTTCTGACTCGACTGAATCACTGTCCTCGGAGTTATCTTCCTGTGACCTTGACCCTGACCCCTGGCTGACCTCGTCTCTCACTGGTTCAGGGAGTCCTGAAATAATTTTAAGTTCATGAATGAAAAAACCCGAACAAAAGGTAGACTTTGTGGCAATGTGCACATTTAAACATGATTGGAATTTCTTTTTTCAATGTCTCAGTACATTCAATTTCTGTTATTTAAAAGTTGTGTACTGTCGCATGATCAACCTCTCTTGAATTCAATAAAACCTCATGATCAACCTCGTTTAATGGCATATATCTCTATTTCTATAAAGATCTTACCGGATGTATCGAAAGTGGACCTGCGAGCGGGAGAGCGACTCTGACTGGAGCCCAGAAGCGGAGTGTTCTCTGTAGCCGTGCTGTTCCCGTTCTCCTCGTCAGAATCCGAGTCTGAGTCGGCGTCCGCGTCCTTGCCCGGCATCACCCTCCGCTTGCACACCGGGCACGTCTTCTTGTTCTTCAGCAGCCATGGGTCGATACACTTAGCATGATATGCTGAAACATGATATCATAGGTCATGGCTATGTGGTGGTTGAGCTATAATCCAGCTGAAGTTTTTGTGTCCAAATGGTCGGTGCACAGGCAAGTTTATAGATGTTGTGTATGATCCTAATCAGTAGTTTTCAGGATCACTATGTGCAGTGTATAATTTTTGGTAATCAAACATTGTCATTTATTTTCATAGTAATTTTAAAATATTATTATGTAAATAATATTGCCATTTTCCATTTATGTTTACATGTTAGTATCATTTTTATTAGATAATTATTCATGTTCGTAGACTCTCATATTTGTGTAACCTGATATTCCTTTATTTCCTTGTCATCCAATGCGCATGTCAAATTGTTTTTAACTTTATGTCTGCCATTATAAACTATACTTTACTCAAAGTCAAAATTTATAAAATGGATTGGAAACTTAGCAAGGCTGGGTCTGCTTGAAATGGTAATGTTTAACAATGAAATTCATTATTGAATATTTGAACATGATTAAAGGTAGCAAGAAATCATATATATTCTGTAAAATATATTGTGTTGAAGTACCATGATTAAGGAAGAGTTGCTTTAAACAATTTAAGAACAGTTTTACATTGAACTATATTTGTTAAACACAATGACAGTAGGCACGTGGTTTGATGTCATAACGTTAAGGGGGAAAACATGATGATCAAGACTACTCTATGTTTAACTATTATAGATATATTCTTATTTATAATCCTACTCATATTGGTTAAATAAATATATACGGCTGTGAATCAAAGATCACGACCAGAGCCATTAAGAACAATTGTATAAGATTTCACTTAAAAATGATATTTTTTTTATTGCAAACTATGGGCGGGCAGTGTCTTTTATCTCAATATCTTAACATAAACAGTGCCATAATTCATGTAATCACCATGTGAGCATGGCAGAACTCTCATTTTGTCTCCTTCTTCATAATCGTCCAGACAAATCGCACACACATCATAGTAGTCACCTGAAATAAAAAAAGAGAGTCACGTTTGGTTCTCGAAAAGGAGAGAATTTGCAAAGAATTGGTCTACATTATGGGATATATGTTGATTTGACCACTATCTTACATCTTAAACATTTTAGAGAAAATGTATATTGATATCTGAGCTTATGTCTATGTTGACAAAAGAGAATACTACACGAGGTCTCATTAGATACAAATTATACGAAACGAGTGTCCTTGAAAGAGCGATGTCCGGGTTTTGTTACCATTTAAGTATTATTGATGCATTTGTAAATATTTTAATGTTTCATGAAATGGATTTTGCACACTGATCAAATAGTTAGTTTTGTAAATATGGATTCACATCTACTGAAGTATTTAAAGATGTAAATTGAAACTTAAACATGTTTGTATTCAATTTGAAAAACAAAGTTCTATTTTAAGTTGACCCTAAACGAGAGGTCATCGGTTATCCAATCAAATCTTTGGAATGTGAGGTCATGTTACGACACAGATCAATTCAATATGACACATAAGATTAGTATGTCATCAGTTGTACGTCACCCACGTGTGTCATAATACAAGTTATTTTTTTATATTTAAACTTCAAGATGTCTTGACAATGACACCTACCCTTCTTGAACTTCTTGATTGGAATCTTCTTGAGATGTTTCTTCGACAGGCGGGAGCGCTGACGTCTCCTGGCATCTCTACACCACTTGGCGATCTAGAAAAATAAAAGCAGCTCAAATGAATTTGCACTTGGGTGATATCAAGCAGAGTCTTTATCATCATGAATTTTCCATACAAGGTCATTACTACAGAGAGCAACATATGGACAGGAATCTTTTGAAAAATGGCTATTAACAGTTTTGCAGGACTATGACTAGTCTGTCAGCCAGACCCTAAAATTAAATAAAAGCCTAAACAAGTCTATAATAAGGCCAGTCTAAGTAAACCTAGCCTCAATATTATCTGTTCACTCCTATACTGAGTCTAGAAAGGTCTAGTAGAGGGTCGCGTCAGCCGACCTTTCTGCAACCTATGACCCTCCAACGTTATATATCGAAAGTCAGACTATTGTGGTTTAGTAAGCTGAGTTCTGATTGGTCAATTTGATACGTGGGCTCACGCGACCCTCTACTAGACTTTTTTAGACTCAGAATAGGAGTGAAACGGTTAATTTGAGTCTAGGTCTACTTAGACTGATAATAAGGCTTGAGAGCTCAATTTTAGGCTTTAGTCTGAAAATGAAGAAATCTCAGTCTCCTTTTCATTAAATTTATTCATTTTTTTTCAAATTTCAATTTTATTGAAAAAAATCATTTCATAGTCTAATTGTTAGACTAGACTATGACCTCAATCAGCATGATGATAAGGGGCCGACAAGCCTTGGTCTAAAAGTCTGTATCAGATACAAGTTCATCATTACCGTAATTTCTCTATCAATTCGACCCTCAAAATTTCAAAACATTTTCAGATCACATCCATGGTCAAATTATTTCTCCCAAATGTTTGTTTGTTCGGTAGGATCGTTGAAATATTAGATGGGATTTACATAAATACCTTTCTCCGGCGATTAGATGTTGTCCCATAACTAAAACTAGAAGCACGTGTTGATTTTCAACCAAAGTATTTTTCCTTGTTTTTCATTCTCACGAATTAATTTTCCAAATGGCGACTGCTTACGTATGGTGATCATAATTCCAATTCAATTATTGAAAAACAAGAACAGGTCCACCTATAAATACTTCGATAAAATTAGAAGTTTAGAAGAAATTGACTCAATACAAGTAGCCACGTTTGAGCTGTACTCCTTGCACAGAATATAGAACCCGCTTCAAAGCCTTCGGGAATTTCATGTTGGAAAAAATGATGCTTTGAGTTTTGATATAAATTTCATTATTTATTTAGGGGCCCACCCTGTAATTGCTGTATATCGAGCAGTGATTGGGAAGGACACTTTTGACAATGGGCCATTTTCATGGCTTTTAGTAATTTTCTGCATTTTAAAGGGGCCATTGCCCTTATATCAATAGTAAACTTCAAAATTTTAATGAGCCATTTCTTCAGAAAATGTGCAAATGGCCCATGGCCCCTGCCCTTCCTAATCCCTGATCGAGGGACCACCTTAATGTCTTCAAACCGAGTAAATCGAGATACGTTTTAAAATAAATGATGATAATACTCAAAATAAATATCAAAATAAAACTCCTGACTTTCTTCTGTCGGCAAAAATCAAGTCAAGTTTAGATTATTTAAAATGTAAAAACATGTGTTCTTGACTATATTAGGAGGCATCAAGTAGGCCACTGGTGTCACAGGAAAGAGGAGAATAATAATATATAATTTTAAAACAACTCCGTTCGTTTATCTAATCTGATGTAATTCCTTGATCTGAATGATCAAGATGTAAGAGATCGACAGCCATTACTGTGACGCCATAACCTATCTGCATAACATGTTCTGATTGGATAAGGCACACAGATTTCCCCGTAAGGGCCAATGATATTACCTGTTTCATTTTGTTGTTATTCTAAGACACGATGGAACCACGCTATGCATCGGACAATTTCTCGCTGTGAGAAATGATTTTATTATTGTTTTAGATCTATGATGTGCTTTCAGACTGTAACTGCACATTTATCTGTTCACATTGATATTTTGGGCTTATATGAGACCTTAATATACCAAAATATTTTAATATTGTGATGAATTAATTGTTTTTATGATAAAAATATTATTGTTTGTACCAGGCTGGAGATCGTCGGCTTAGCTTCGATATTAATTAGATTATCCATTTAGGGGCCCGCAGTGTTTGAGCTGTGCCCTTAACCTGTATACAAGTGTAAACATAAGTGTAAAAATACGACTGATAGCTTGCTTGAAGAATTTCAACGTAAATAATTTGTGAGTGGTAAGGAATGATATTGACATTGACGCTATAAGTATTTTTTTCATTATGTTATTTCGTTATGTTTTCATTCCAAGATGTGAGTGAAGCGCGATCGTCAAGACACAATCAGAACTAGGCACAGGTTTACATCGACAAGAATTATTCAAGTCAGAGCTTTTAACAGTTACATTAATATAAACAGCATATGAAATATAACCTAAATATCATTAGTATTTCAAGAGAGAAATATAAACTTCATACAAAGGCTGTTATCATTAGAGTCGGACACCAAAGATAAGCATTTGTCAGTCATGACGAATGCCTGTAACTTTCGCCGCGATGTTCAAGATAAATATTTCACTTCCACAGATGGGATTGCAGATATGGAATCAATCAACCAAATGAAATAAAAGATTAAGATTTTGTTTCACAACAATTCTGCTTAAAATAGTTTTGTATACCATTTAATTGTGTCGGTTTCAAAGCTTACGTTTACAAGACAAAATAAATATTATTTGTAGCACAGTTTGGACGAGTCCACCATTATAAGGGCATGGGGTGATGGATATTTTGATAGGATGATAGAATTTATTCTTCATGATAACCTAAATAAAAATGTATTTGTTTTGCTGATACAGAATTCCTTATATATTTTATTATCTTTCTGTCATTGAATGTTTTGTTAATGTTGGATTATTAGGTCAAATTTTTACAAGTTCATCATTGCAACCCCTGTAAAATAATGGTTTGGTCATTTGTAAACAAATATGGCGGGAAGTTAAGCAACCACGTGAGTGATTGTCCACAGATGTGACAAATGTTACGATAATATTTGTGAAGCATATTTCTTATATATGTTGCTGATTTTAATTGAGATTTGCTATGAAACCCGAGTCACTCATGAAAGAAAGTAGATATTTGATCTTGATTAAACAAAATATAGTCGATACGTTTCGTGATTATTTTTTTTTCAGTGACAATTTCTTTCTTAGTTTGTAAGTTGTAGGGCTGAAATAGAATAGATATGTATATATAACTGATAATTTGACGACTGTGGTCGATTTATTGGAACGTGAAAATGACCATTTGGTGCATGGTTGAAATGTTAGGGTTGATTTGAGCTTTTTAACCTCCGATTAACGTACGTGGTCGAATTATCAGAGATGTCGAATTAATAGAGAAATTACGGTATTTAGTCATTTCAATTGGAGCCATACTGCTACATCGGAGTATATGTACCCTTCAATGAATGTTTTGCTTCGAGCAATAGAGATAACACACAGATGAGAATTTGTGAGAGCACTCCTTAGGCCTTGCTGGCGGTAATTCTGCTAATCTAGCAAGCAGCAGTCTATATGTATTCTACAAAATGCTTGGAGTGAATGCATGGAGTGAATGCATGGAGATATAAAGAGCTTTTTCTGTCTCTTTGACAGCAGAGGTGTAACGATACAGGAGGGTTGCGATACGCTACGTATCCCGATATTGGGGTCACAATACAAAACCAATACATATAATCCCCTGACAAAATTATCTTTTCACTAACTTTTGAAGTCAGTTAATCTTGACTAGATGCTTTTTTGATGTAATTGTAATATGATCAAACTTGTAAATTTTGAAAGAGGTTCTTGTGTGCATAATGAAGTACCTTTTTAATGCATATCTCAGTTTTGAGAACCTATATTGAGAATTTATCATTATTTTATGTATCCCAAAACTCATCCTACGATAAGATACGATACGATATACTGTGGCCTATTTATCACGATACGATAATGTATTGCCGCATCGTTACACCTCTATTTGACAGGCAATATATGACATTGGGTAACTGGCCTACAATGATGTGAGGCTTTTTGCCAGATTGATATCAGGGTATGTGTAGGAGCTATGCAGATACATATTTCTGATATAACATGATGTATAAACGCTAATTTCTAGTTCCTTTCTAAAGATTATCCAACCTCAATGTTACATTTTGGGGGAAAAGCCTTGTTACGGAAGGTTTGTGCTTTGTTATCAAGGATATTCCCAGATGGATTTCCATTCTTTAACTTAGTTCATAAATAACCTTAAGGTAACAATCATCTTGGTATCTTGCGAACAAAGACAAATCATATATTTTTAGTTGGAGCAACATGCCTTTATCATCCAAAACTGGGTTCCACAGGAGATATCACTTGTGGAAGATCAAGCGATATCTCCTAGGACAAAATATTATCACTTTGACAGTAAATTTTGAACAATGCCCCGTAAATTTAATCAGAAAATACATGATATCACAAATGTTTTTTTATCATCAGTAATGACATCATAATGCTATGACGTCATTAACAGGATGACGTCACAATGCTATGTCATCACTGGTTTACGATTTTAGGGCTATGGAGTGTCCAAAGATGTAAATTTTTCATGCTAATGTGATGAAAAATGATTTTGGATGATAAATAGAATCTCACCCTTGTGTCCTCTGACATCAAATACATCAACTCGTTGATAAAAGTAAGCATATATTTGATATCAGAAGACACTTGGGTGAGATTCTCTATTTAGCCAAGAGCCAAGAAAATAGAAGCCAAATAATCCTAGTGCACATGAATTTTTTTGGAACACATCATGTATTCACTTTCTTTCAATTAGGGGAATTCTGATTGATATTTTCAGTCAGAAATATGTTGAAAAGGGGATACTGTAATTCAACTTGAGTCCTTTTGGCTTACCATGAAGATAACCATGAGACAAAAGCATGTCCCGATGACGATAGCGAAGGGCCAGAGGTACATCTTGTAGTCCCAGTGAGGCAAGGACTCCACCCTCACCAGGACGTTCTTGTTGGAGTAGTTGTACACGTTGGCCAGCTTCATCCCGTTGCTGTATCCCACGAACACCGACGGTATCTGTACCTGGCTCCCATCTGAAACACACAGCGTTCTTGTCAACATCCTTATCATCTTCTGCTACATCAGTCGTTTGCTTTTTTGTATAGCTCTAACTAAGGATGCGCGGTATTATCGATATATTGCAATACAGGAACAACATGATACGAATCGGTACACACTTCTGAAATTATTCAATATATCGACTGTTTTAAACGAGCTGTTTCCATCTTAATTGCAAAAGACACAACCAAATAAAACATGATTGACGGAAAGTTCTTTACAAAGTTTGAAGTTGTGTTAAGAAAATAGCTTAAATATGTATACCGATCATTAACAGTGATTGAAAAAATATCTCTTTCCAAAATGGCTCATAGCTGAGCAATGATGATCGTTCTTAACGCTCATATTTAGACTAGATAGCATGCACATTCTTGAATTAAAGAAGTACCAATATATTGCAATACAGAAACGAGGAACGGTGCCCATTCTTAGCTCTAACCATACCTTGATCTCTGTCAAGCCAAAAGCTTTGATTCAGGTGATAACAGGTGGTTGCTTGTAACATTAATAGTGACATATCCTTTTTTTAGCCAATAAAATGCTGATTGCTTTTAGAACCTTTCATTGGATGTATCTTTTAGTGGAAAATTGTCAAGGCACAATTTCGGGATTGAGGAGCCTAGAGTGGTGTCCACATTTTCCTTTTCTGAGAATTGGGGGTTGAAACTGCCCTAAACTCAATGAAAAATAGAGCCATTGGCTCTGTAGCTCATCAGGCTTAACATTAAATTTTGCTTTAGGGTGTGGCCAATTTGGTTCCCCCATAAGTAGGGGCCACAGGGTCACAAAATCTATAGTTATTAATCCTCACTAGTCAAGGAGTCTGTACACGCAGTTTCAGCTTTCTAGGCCTTATGCTTCTGGAGGAGAAAATGGAAATAGGGTTTAAGGGCGTGGCCCCTGTGGCCCTTATTAGGACAGACGGATGCCGGACACCATGCCATGCCATAAGCCCATCAGGCCTTACAGGCCAGACGAGCTAAAAATTGAGTTTGAGCTGTTTTTCCAAAAGGTTTAATATGATCAATTGCATTTATGAACCAAATTTAACCATTTGACACACTTTACCACGGTGACCACCTCAAAACACAATTGTAATCTTCAGATATTATTAAATAATTGAATTATAACAAACTTACTTGAAACACAGTCATCAAAAATACACAATCTAAGAACACAGAACTTTGCTATTAATAGTTTACCTAACTTTTGATACAGTGAATGTTTTCATAGTTTCATCCCATATGGTTCTATTATGAAGCTGACTATTGCTTATTAAAGGTTTACCTGCTGCAATGCATTGATAGTTTGACGTAATTTGAATTCTCTAAATAAATCTACACTCAAAAAGACATTTGATAAAGCTGACTTTAAAACAGTCCTTTTCAGAACATGCTCCAGATTTTCAAATTTCAAAAAAATTCATACTGTTAGACAAATAGGTGTGAGATAAGAGATAAAATTACAAGCCTATTTCCTCAACATGAAAGCAAGAGTTATCTGTAACACATTTTTTGACAGGTTTGCCATAGAACTTCCACTCGCCTACTCAAATCAATGAATGATTTATTTCATTCATTTGTTGGTGGGAAAGTTTCAACAACTAGAACAATAGATTAACTGCCATGTTGAGTCCTTGAAAAATAATGCTTCAAACCTTAAAAAAATAGAGCCATTGGCTCTGTAGCTCATCAGGCTTCATATTTAATTTTGCTGTGGCCAATGTGGTTTCCCAATTTGTAGGTTCTAGATTTAAGTATATATGTGATGTGATTTTAGATACTTGTAATCAATACAGAAATGGAAATATTTCATATCAGGATATTGGGATTATATTTTAACTGTAAACTTATTTTGCAATGTAAGCTCATTGTGTTCTTCATGTGAAGACTATTTTACCATACTTGTGTAGACACTTGACATTGATTGAAGCTGCCTTAAAATATCATCTTTCAACAGTAAACCTCTCCTTGTCAGAAATTTTCTAGGGAAGCACACATAAAATATCTCTTAAAATTGATACTTGTGACTTTCTGTTGTTAGTTTTTAACTCTTTGGTCTTTGATTATGCTATTTCAAGTGTAATATTTTCCTAATTTTTCTTTACTTTGCAGTCTTTTACCCCTTAAGAAGCCATACCATGGCCAGGATTATCTGTTTTTGACAGAACAAAGATGAAATTAGGTTTTATTTTATTTTATTTTTCTCCGAATTAGATTTTCACTGCTGCCAAAGTTGATGTCCATCGAAAGCAATAACAGTAGTTGAGACATGGTGTAAATCCTACACTCATAATGATTTCGTCACCGAAAGCAGGATTTTTTTCTTCAGTCTTTGGCACTCTCTAAATAACACTTTCACAACAAGAAAACAGCAACAAGAACCTCCTTTAGCCAGATTTTAAAAATTTTGGGGTGAAAGGGTTAACAACTATTATATTCGACTTTCTGTGTTGATTAACTGCAATCTGAACACTGCTCTAATTAACCCTTTCAGCCCTTACAAACTAGAAACAAATATGTTCTTGAGCCTGGGGCTTCTTTCACAAAGCTCTAAGGTGACCACAAGTCCTTGAGGTAAAGGTTGCTTTGTGAAAGGGTGCCCTGGTTTCAAACTTGTTGGTGTGACACTGTTTGTACCTTACAACCACTACACTAGACTTACTGCCATCCATCGGAAGAACCCCCTCCTTTCCAGGCTTATTGTGGACGATTGCGATCCTGTAGCCCGCAGCCTGAACGTTTCTCACCTGAAATTGGTTCCCTCATCATCAAAGTGAAACAACATGATGGTTAACTTACTGCCTCCCATGATGAGCACGCCATTATGTCCCACGTAATTGTGCACAATCGCCAACCAGTAGCCCGCGGCCTGAACGTGTCGCACCTGAAATCGTACACCGGCGACCTCTCACTCCTGAACACGCTAACACTGGACCAGAGGCATGTTCAGAAGCAAATGCTGGGTACAGAGTGAGTTGTGCAAATTGTCTGGCTATGTCAGGTGAACTTTGTATTGGGTACCTAACTTTTTAAATTATTTAACAAAAGGGATTTACAGAAGGTTTTTTTTTTTTTTCAACATCAAAACTAATCTGTGTCAAAATGAGCTTTAAAGATTTAATTTCTGTAAGGATACTGCGAAAAAGGAGAAAAATTCATAGGTATAATATCAAGGTGAGATCAAGGGACCATTCAAATTAACGATCTTACCGCAAGATCTAACATAAGCCAACTTTTAGATTTCCTTTGTTGATCGGAAGCTCATTGGTTAAAGATTTCATGTGTTGATCATTGATCCTAGTTAAAGATTAATAAGCCAACCATTTAAGATTTGCAAACATCACTCATATGGTGAGTTAATGGAACGTATCCACAGTGGCTACAGCTAAATTGCATTATGCCATATTGTATATAGCAACCATCTCAAGACTGTACACGTACATTTGCTGATCTGAACTTGCCTCTACACCATGTCACTCAGTGCTACCAACACACAAACTACACACTAACTGACAACACTGTTGCTGGGGAAACAACACTGTTGTCATGGAGAACAAAATATTGACTTACACGGTCCTCCTCCCATCTTGATAAGTTCATCATTGTCGAAGGTGTTATGTACTAAAGCCAAATCGTAACCTGCTTTTTGTGCGTGAAGCACCTGAAACACGACAAACAGGCCAAAACAATAATTGCTTAAAATCTGGATTTTATAAGGAGTTTCTGAAATTTTTAGCTGAAAATAAAAATTTAATTTGATGAGTGGCCATAGAATTTGAACTGTGCATTTGTAAAGGGAGACAACTCTGTTACTTCCAAAGAATAGAATATAAAAATTACATTTCAAGGATGGACCAATGAAGGGTGTTGAGTTTGAAATATGGAGATTTTAGAATTGGGGGAGGCAGGGGTCGGGGGTTGGGGGTTAGGGAGGTTGGTTGGAGGTTGGGAGGGTCCCTTTTACAGTGATCATGACAAATTGAAAACATCATCCTGCAGCGAGAAGTCAGGAAATGCATGGAAGCCATTTTGAATGAATGATATGCATAATTGCCTGAAGCAAAAATAAATGAAAATGAATAGCTCAATTTTTTTCAGATATGATTATCAATTATGGATGAATTAAGCATTTGGTGGTATTCAAAGTTTGGGTAACAGGGAAAACTGGACTTTGCTTTGGATTTTACTTTGGTGTTTACTAAATTGTTTGGCATTTGACCTTTTGGAAAAAATATAATCAAAGAATCTTAATTTATTATCATTATGATCCACAAGGAGAAGCTAGGGGCAAATTAGCCTGGCAGTTGAGATCAAGTGTTTTAAACTTTAAAAGTGAACTTTTGAAAATAAAAATATTTATATATCAAAATAAGAATCAAAGAAAATTTGTATTGAACACACTTATCTCATTAATCTGTGCATGATAATTAGGATTATAGTAATAAAGAAATTATTATCTTTAAAAAAAAATTTGAATAAAAATTTAAACTTAAAAAGTTTTGTGCAAGATGGGAGGAGGAGTGTAGTAAAAGCTGGAACTGAAAAATTGAATTGAATTATTGACATAATTACAAAATTTTACAGGCAACATGGCTTTTTTTATGTGTCTTAAAATAAATCATTTCCCCATTTACTTGCATTTAGTATGATTATTTCTGAAGCACACTTCAATATGTCATTAAAGTATAAACACGGTCAATTATTTGATTAAGGGAAATATATATGCATATAAAAATTAAACTCAAAATGTCCTAAAAAAAACATTTATGGATTGTGAGGCATTTGCTAAAACTTAAAGTTATTTTCATGAGATTTTCTTATTTTCCAAAAGAATACATACTACAATGCTGTTAAAGGGGCAGTAGCACGTTTTTAGGGGGAATATAAGGTGATGATACGGAAATGAAAATTAATGGTTACAATTGAAAGACAATGTATTTATACTAAATGAAGCAGTAATAATTCAAATATATAACATAAAGTTTAGCCATGCGATTCCTTTTTCTTACACAGAATGAATTAAAGGTGTTCACATGATATGGCCGCCGATGGATTTTATGTGAATCTTCATACTTTGTCCTCTGACTATGGATAATTTGTTTGTGTAATGAGGTTTTTGACACTGTTGAAATAATACATTTAGCATTAACTTACAATTATCAGTGAAATATCTAAAATATAAAATTATCAAAAAACGTGCTACTGCCCATTTAAAGTTTTGAAAATGATAAATTTGCATTAAAACATACAATACATATAAATACAAAATAAACAGAAGCTGTAGTTGGTATAGTGTTTCTGTGACAGTTAAAAGATGAAAACAGAATTGGATACAAAAAGCAAGTAAAGTATTTAGAGTCTTTTGAAAATAATATCTGTGACAAAAATCATCTTTCCAAGAGGATAAGACATTTGGAAGAAAATTAAGTAACGCAAAGGTGCAATTCAATTTTGTTTACACTAGCAGTACAATTGTGTGATAGCGAGGGTAACTTTAATCCAATTTTTGAACCAAGGCAAAATCCATAAAATTTTGAAATTATTACTGAATCATTTTTATCTCAACACTACACATTATATATTCTAGACATGTCATGTAAACCTCATGAGTTCTCGACACTCCACATAATAAATTCTAGACGTGAAAATGAGTTTCAGTTATCAACTAAGCCGTACAATGAAAAAGCACTGCAAACTTGCACATAAAAATTCTAGACATGAAATCATATTTCTTTTCATGGTTAACTTGCAATGAGTTCGATACATGAAATTAGGTTTCATGCATATCAATTTTAACAATAGAATGAAAAACAATTACAATATAACGATCCACATTTAAAGGGGCAGTAGCACGTTTTTGGATAATTTTATATCTAAAAATTTTCACTGATAAATGTAATTAATGCTAAATGTATTAATTTGACAGTGTAAAAAATCTCATTACACAAGCCAATCATCCATAGTCAGAAGACAAAGTATGAAGATTCACATAAAATCCATTGGCGGCCATTTTGTGTGAACACCTTTAATTCATTTTGTGTAAGAAAAGGGAATCGCATGGCTGAACTTTATGTTATATATTTGAATTAGGTTTGCATCATTTAGTTTAAATACATTGTCTTTCAATTGGAACCAATTATTTTCGTTTCCCTGACATCACCTTATATTCCCCTAAAAACGTGCTACTGCCCCTTTAAGGTTCTAGACATGAAATTGTGCTTCAGCTATATCAACTTAGCTGTACTATGAAAAATAATTGCAATCTAACGATCCACATTATAAATTTTAGACATGAAATTGTACTTCAGTTATATCAACTTAGCTGTACTATGAAAAATAATTGCAATCTAACGATCCACATTATAAATTTTAGACATGAAATTGTACTTCAGTTATATCAACTTAGCTGTACTATAAAAAATAATTGCAACTTTGGACAATCCACATTATAAGTTTTAGACATCTCTTTTTGATTAACTTGCATGTCAGGTAAACTCAAAGATGCTGTATCATACTTGCAATATTTTAAAAAGTATTTTTAATGTAATCGTTGTATTTTTAGAAAACTTTAGCGACCAACCTAGGGAAAATCGGACCAAAATTCATTAAATATGAGATAATTTACCGTTATTTACGGAAACGGCAGCCAACATAAAGGCGAATCAAGTGTGGCCATCTCACAACTTCCGGTCTCTAAATATACGCTTGAAACCCGTCTTTGTCGCGCACGACTAGATTTTCTTTTCTTTTTCTCCGAATAAGGTATTCGTTGCTACCAAAGTTGATACCCATCGAACGCAAATACGCTAGTTGTGACATGGTGTAAATCCTACACGCGTATTGATTACGTCACCGAAAGCGGGTTCGTTAAATGCTATGCCCTTTCTACAAGGGGTACTGTGCTTTGGGCGTCGAAATAAGTATGTTATTGTTGATTAAACAATCTAAATATGATATCAAAATTTCGACGAAAGATTTTTCTACAAAGTGATGTATTTCTTTTCTCAATAGCTAAATTTCAGCCTGAACCGCATGCAAGTATGAAACAGCATCTTTAATGAGTTCTACATATGTAACGGAGTTTCAGTACATCATCATCACTTACCTTGAGAGCAAAGTCGCAGTCATCCCTAGCTATGAGAGCGATCCAGGGAACCTCCAGGGCACCAGGACTCAGTTGAGGAGGTGGTTGCACTGGTCCGCAGGCATTGTGGGGGTTAACATACACCAGGCGACCCTGTCAACAATCATCAAATACTTGTCATATTCTGGGACTCAATTCTTTTCTTTATGTATTCCTTTTTTATTATATGACTGAGGGTGAGATACTCTGTTCTATCAGTGAAATAAACCCTCTATCTGGCTACAGTGGTGATAACCTTTATCGTCACTCTACTGAGTGATGATAAACTTTATCACCACTCAAGTGACGTCAAGTTCAAGAGTTTGACGTCATGTAACAATGGTGTGACGTCATGAATTCTCATATGACATCACACTGTTACCGCAGTGATGGGCTCTTCCAAGCGGCTGCTCAGCATGAAATTGGCCTTATTTGATGAATTTGATGAAGGATTTCATCATAAAATAAATAGAATATCTGTCAATTCTTGACAAATACCATGTTTATCTCATCTCGTGAGGTAGAAAAGTTAAATATTTTCACTCGTAAAAATATAACTTTCTACCTCACTCGATGAGATAAACATGGTATTAGTCAAGAAAGGAGAGATATCCTCTATTCATTCAGTGGGACTCAATTCTATTGGAAATAATATTACATTGACTTAGGCCATGAACAAAGTTTGAACTGTAACTCATGTGGCCCTACTAAGAAGTGTTTTTTGCAGTGGTTTGCAGGAATTTACAGGCCTATATATCTATCTATTTTTTCTATTTCTATTAAAATATTTTCCAGTATTAAAACATTTTTTGCTCCAAAAAATCTGCATCATCTCATCACTTTTGTCAGTATGGAAAGACCAGAAACATTTTTTGTGGCTTTCTCTCAGTCTTATTGCAATATTTTCATGTTTTTCCAAAAACTTTTTGCTAAAAAAATCTCTGCATCATCTCATCACTTGTGTCAGAATGGAAAGACCAGGAATTGTTATTTCCAGCCTTATTGTTATATCTCAGTCAATTTCACCAAACAGTGGCAGCTCAAGTGATAACATCCTGATCCAACCTCTGTCATAATACAAGCACTTTCCAGGCTAGAAAGGGAGAAGCTTGATTGGATGCAATCAAGGTTAGTTGTAAACTCATCCTGTCTCAGGGTACGAACCTTACGCTGACTCCACTAATCAATACCCTGGGCTCAGAAGCTAGATTCGCTCGCGCGGCCCGACTTGGGATATAGCCAATCAAATCACTTTCTCGTTGAAATTCAATCGAGAAGGTGGCGAGAAAATGATTTTATTGGCTATATCCCAAGTCGTGCCGCGCGAGCGAATCAAGCTTCTTAGCCCAGGGTACAGATTAGTGGAGTCAGCCTAACGTTCATACCAGGAGACAGGATGGTTGTAAACTCAGTGAGGCCATTTCAAATTAAATCCTTTCAGTCATATCCATATACTATTGGAATACTAAAATTCATCAGACTATGTAATTTGTGTCAGCTTCACAAAACACAGATTTGATGACAAAATCAGGGTTTAGACTGCGGTGACAAGATCAAGCTTTGGCATAAGAATTCTTTTTCATTGGCTGGAATTTTAAGACAGTTTGTAGTGAAACAAGTAAGTGAATGTGCCGTAAGCCTTATTTAAAGTTACAACAGATCCGGAAGTTGTTTGAGAGGCATTCAAAATCTGGATTTTGGACCGGACCTACCTCTGTGAGGAGAGAATGATCTCAGTCTACAGTTTACGAGAGAGAGCTGTAAATGCTACATCCACAGAGAAACAGCCAAATAATCTAATTTCAAAGAATTCAAAACAATATGTTTTTTTAGAGTTTCAGAGTTTCAGAGTTGAAATGAAATGGCCAAGAAAAACAAAATAATTGCATAAAACCCAATAATGGCATATTTTTTGAAAATTTCCGACACAACAGCAATATTTGAGAACTACTTGTTGCTAGGCCACAAATGAATTCTTGCGCAGTAGACGAAGTAAACAGAGCACTGTATAACCAAATTACACGCCCTCTGATTTTTCACAGCAGCCAATCAAAAACTGTTTTTGTACATTTATGGTAGAATTTTAAATAACTTACCATTATTCCTCCATCTGGAATGTCAGGCCCAAAATTGGCATCCATGTCGTCAAACCTAGCAAGTGTATCATTGCGTTGTAGAATGTTCACCTGAATAAGAAAACAATGAATGATATTAATATTCATATAACTCCTTATTGTCCAATAATTAATTTTCACAGAAATCATCTGTGATCAGCAAAGGCTTTAACTCATTGTCATAGAACCAATGGTGGATATTTTTATCTTTTAAATCATAATGATTAGTCCAAAATAGTAACCGTTGGCATCTTACCATTATCGTTTTAATCCCATGAAACCAATAACACATGTCTTTGAGCCTGATACAAAGTCACAGAAAAGGGTTAAGCGAAAATGAAAATTCACACATTTCACCTTGATGCCCATTAGATTTTTTAGACAAAGACAATGGTCGGTTACTTAAGTTGGGCAAAATCTTAAACAAGGGGAGACAACTCACCACAGTGATATCCCCTTGAACGAGAGAGACGTTGAGCAGAATGACAATGTTGATGACTGTGAAGATATACAGCCCTGTGATGTGACCAGGAATTGGACGATCTAGCAACATCTTTGTAACAAACCTGAAATAAAGAAAGATGTATCAGCAACATTTCATTTCTTTTGATCCAAAATCTACTCTGGATCATGGTATAGTGGTTAGCCTCTCACATCAGACCCATGTTCAATTCCAATTGGAGACACCAAATTGATCCGGGCATGCAGTGTATTGTGTCCCTGAGCAAAACACTTCATTTCCACTCCTCTCAATCTACTTGGCTATAGATACAAATGGGTAAGGATCGGTATCGTTCCTCATAACTGTATTGCAATATATTAGGATAGAGAAAAGTTTATTGCAATATGCATCGCAATATATTGGTACTTTTCAAATTAAAGAATGTGCATGCTGTTTTGTCTAAATATGAGCATTAGAACGATAATCATCGCTCAACTATAGCCGTTTTGGAAAGGAATATTTTTTTAATCACTGTTAATGAACTGTAAACATATTTCAGGTATTTTCATAGCACAACTTCACACTTTGTTACGAAATCTCTGTAAAATCATGTTTTATTTGGTTGTGTTTTTTTTTGTCAAGTTTTGATGGAAATTTCTCGTTTTCAATATTTTTTATATATATTGGACATTTTCAGAAGTGTGTACCAATTCGTATCATGTTGTTCCTGTATTGCAATATACTGATATACCGATAAAACCGAGCATCCTTACAAATGGGTACCTGAAAACCAGCAGAACTGATATAGACAACAAATCACCATCCTTCTACATCAGCTTTTATGTCTCTGCGTTGAGATTCAACACAAACCCTGATATCCATCGAGTTAAAAGCCTCATATCACTGATGGCTGGACACTCAACACTATTTATAACATGGTTTCAGCCAAACTATCTTGAACTCAATAAATGTGTGATGCTAAAAGGGCATTTTTTTCTATGAATTGAAAGGTTTATGCTATTTGCAGGTTTGCACAAAAGACTTTGGAGTTCAAAGCCAAGGATGAATGCCGAAAAGGAATTCCAGATGCGTTGCCTTAGCAATGGACAATCTTAGCATCGAATACTAAATAGTTACATTTGCTGATGTCTGGTAACGTTATAATTGGGTCAAATGTTGCTGTCATCTCCTGATTGCATCTTCTAATCATATTTGTACTAAGATTTCCCTCAACACTTGAGTCTTTTTCATTTCTGACTTCCACCATCTTCACAACGTCACGGGCGAAACGAAAAAGTTTCTAAACTTTCCCATTCCTCCCTTGACATCATTGGCCGTAATTTCTGTGCTAGCATTTCAACCCGCTGCACGGAAGTAGAATAGTCCAATCAGAAGACAGCATGTTAAATGGACCGATTTGAAAAAATACTTTTGTATGCGTTTTACAAGGGAGAGAAACACTTTATTTGAGTGATACATTAATGTTTGTCTTCTCTGCTTTCTCGGTGCTCATCAAAAACATGAAAACAACCATGCGGACTGAAGTTTAAAATTTAATTTCACTCGGATAGTTTTAAAAAAGATCGTCTGTTAGTATTTTGAATTTGTTCCGAATGTAAACGGCAATTTCATTGGCTATTGTTGAAAGAGCTCATAAGGGGCGTAACTCGTGATCACGATAGGTGTCGCTACTCCGGAACACCAGTTTTCTACCTTGTGAAGGCAAGGTCTAAACGAGGAGTTTCTCGATACGTTTTCACCTTGCCGTGGGAAGATGGACTTCCACTAACAGAACACTTAGGAATGCATTCATCAGACACAATTGTGATAAACATGGCAATGTGGGAAAATCCAAATACACAAATAACGGTGACATCAACATGCGTTTTTTTTTATCCTGCAGCATGTTTAAGAAGTTGGTGTAGTTCAAAACTAAAATTATGTATTTATTTCATTTTGGTGACAAAATATTTTACGATTTTTTTAAGAATAAGATTGTCCAACTGAACTACATGTATGTACCAGTTGAATATGCAATATATGATTAGGGCCTGAAAATTATTTAACTCTGATGATACAACTTTATGGAAATATAATGAAAAAGGTTAATCATAATAGTCCTTTTTGTTTATCAAGCTTTTCCTTCTCAGTTTTAGATTTGACAATAATAACCAGTCTATGAGTCAGACAGGGGTTAGTCATTTTCCTTTAATATGACATCCTTCTTTGCCCATAACAGCAAACTTATATTTGTAACACCAAAATTTCTGTCAGTACTGAGTCACCCTCGAACAGCGAGCCGCATACTAATCAATCCAATTTGGTTGCAGGTTGAGTCTCCCGACCTTCAAAATTCTATGAAGAAGTTTTCATAACACAATGTGACAATTATATATACAACCTAGTTTTCAAACAAAATATCAATTTCATGCGGTTGAATTGTAACAATTGTAGGGCAATAGCACAAGGGTGGTGCGGACAATGACAAGAGGAAACCCAGCCCGGATTGAGTTTGAACCCAAAACGTCAATATTTATAAAAATTTCCTTCCTTAGAGTACTGTCGATTTCAATAAGACTGTTGTACAACTTGCTTACATTTGAATTGTTTGAATTGGGAGAACGATCTCATTGAGAAAATCAAATTAAACAAATATTCACACAGTATGTGTGATCTTTATCAGATTGATATTCTTAAACCTAAATATGTAGCAGTTCAACTTCAAGAAACAAAAATAAAATTCAATTCTTAACAAATAAAAAATAAAAATTTCCTTCTATTAATTGAACAAAAATTGTAACTTTCCCAAAATGAAAGAATAACTTGTTAAAAATACTTTGTTACTTGCCACGTTTTAATTGTCATTATAAACCTGCTTAACAATTGTAAGCTTTAATGAAAAGATCATTCATGAGAATTAAATCAAGAGATAAAATAACTGTTATCTGCGTCACGTTTATCAAGTCAATCCACAATCAAGATAGCACCTACTTCAATTCATGTTGACTTATCATCAGCTGATAACATTTGTCAGTTTCAACGGGTCACAGGAAAATACACACAATTTATCTTGGACATATCTTATCATGATTTGCATTTATTGTCATTTACTATAAACATACTTACTACAGACCTTATTATGAATATCTACTTAAAATCATTAATTAGACGCCTGCCTTGAAAATACACTTTTGTACAGAATCTTCGGTAAACAATAAATGCCTGCTTTAAAGGGGCAGTAGCATTAAATTTTTCATTGATAATTGTACGCAAATGTTAAATTATTATTTTGATAGTGTAAATAGGCTCATTACACAAACCAATCATCCATAGTCAGAGAACAAATCATAAAGATTCAAAGTAAGTCCATTGGCAGCCATTTTTGTGTGAACACCTTTAATTAATTTTGTATAAGAAAAAGGAATGGCATGGCTAAGCTTTACATAATAATATTTGCTGCTTCATTTAGTTTAAATACATTCTCTTTCAATTGGAACAGTTTTTTTTCATTTTCAGGACATCACCTTATATTCCCCCTAAAATCATGCTTCTGCCCCGCCCCTTTAATAATGACAGGTAAAGAATTTTTTAATCTAATATAACTCTTTAGTATGTTGACATATTTCTTTTTTTTTAAATTATCTATACAGTATGCCCAATAATGATATAGAAACCTGCCTCCAAAAAACACCCTTCTATAGAAATTTCAATAAGCAATAAATCTGGGTAAAGCAAATCTAAAATGGCTTCATTGTTCATTGAAATATCTCCATTTGAAAAAAAATCATTATATGATTAATCAGGAAATATAAGCCTGCCTCTCATAAACACTTATGGCGGAGACAGTAAGGCAAAACTAGACGCCCCGCTTCTTATCAACGATTTATTGTATAAAACATTTTTTTTTCTTCATGAAAACAATTCTTTCAAAAATAGGATGATAACCTTGTTTTGATAAGATAAAAAATCTAGGTTATATCTTGTGAATATATTTATGGTATATTCTTATTTGTTGTCAACACATATACAGGAACAGAACACTGAGTCACTCTTTTACACATACTTTACAGAACAAGAAATATAAGTCACATGATCACAGCATATCAAGTTTCCCTTTTCAAAATTTTTAACTGTTGAATATGATGAATATTAATCTGGTAAACATTTGTAATGAGAATGAATTATCTCATTCAACATAAATATAAAAAAAAAATTTAGAATTTTTTTCTTCTTCATTTTTATTATATATATCGTACATACCTTAGGACCATATAGAATACAATTATATACATCCTTGTGTAATTAGATTCAATTAAATAAGGATTGTGAGGCTGACTTTTGAATGCAACATTATCCATAAATCAACAATGCTAGGCCTTATTCGATTAATAGGTAAGTTTAATTAAATAATGGAAATGATATTATGTAAATTCACTCTATGTTGATTGTCATATCCCGCAACCTTTCATGTACTTCACATTGCCTTCTAAAGTTCTGTTCTTGTTTGTCATCGTTATCTCATTGTTTCCTCATTGTTATCTTATTTGTTACATTGTGAATATACAGTAGAACTCGGATATAACGAACTCCAAGGGACCAAAGAATTTAGTTCGCTATATCCGGCGGTGTTCGCTATACACATGTAATTTAAATGATATTACAGTGCTGACGGGTAAAGATACGCACCTAAGAGATGAATGATCAGTCATGCAAGGAAAATACAAGATACGAGAAAAAACTATGTCCATGTGAAAGTTACGGGTTTAGTTGACAATTCTAATGTGGAAGAATCTTTTGGAAATTCTGTTGTGAAAGACAGTTAAATTTTTCTAACGACTACCCCCTATTTCGGGAAGATCGGTAAGTGTAGGCTAAAGATATGCAGGCAGGTTTTGAAATCACCTTGACCTAACATTATCAATTTTATAATATTTATAGGTTTTGAAAGTGTTTTCAGAAGTTCAGGGAATGACATATTGATTGTAGGACCAATGAATGTGTATCCTTCGATATTTGATATTGGAGAAGAGAAAATATTTGATGAAAATTAATTTGTTAGGAATTTTGTCAGTTTGTACAAACATGTCACTGTTTTGTGCTGCTGTTCAAAATCTTACTTCGTTTAAATCAATCAAAAACCTTTCAATGTCTTCTTAATTTCAATTATACAGTGTTTCAGATGGTCACTGGTCAGAGGTCTATGACCAGTAAAAATTTTGATTTCTGAATGGTCTTGTGACCATTGATTTCCTCCTAAAACTGGTCTCAATCAAATGTTTTTAAACAATATGATAAAAGAAGTCCATAAAGATAGCCATATTTGACAAAATAAATAAAGTAATGATATTTTTAGATTTTCACTTTTATGATCAAGAACAATTTCAACATTCATACTGTTCATATCTACAATTTAGCTTATATTTGCATTGAAATGATCAAAAATATATAAAACGCAATGCTTTTTAAGCAGATTTTGAAAACTTCAGAAATAGAAATTCAACTTAATTCATGTCACATATATAAATGCTATTAAATATTCTAAAACTACTAGCTGATTTCAAAAACAGGCCGGCTTGCTACACTAACACATTTTCTTTGAAATTTGAGACTTCTTGTTACGCTCCAAAGACCTGAAGTTTTATTAAAGAACTGATCAGTGACTTATGAACTCAGTTGAGGCGCAAAATCACTGCAATAAGTTGTAAAGACAAAAAAAAAATACAAGCTAACACTTTATGTGCAATTACTGTGTTAACTTTTGTGTAAGTGCGTAGCTTTACCCGACACGGCTGCATATAGGGACGGGACTTGAAAATTGGTTCGCTATATCCGCTTGTTCGCTATATCCGAGTTCGCTATATCCGTGTTCTACTGTAAACATATCTATATATATGTTTATACTGCTTTTCACCCCTCCTGTCCACATAGTTGAAAACTGTATCTATACCGAAACATCACAATTTTGTGAATAAAGAAGTTGAATAGACATAGAATCTTGTACTTTATTACCTTACAACTTCTAGAATACCACTCAAACAATTGATATATTTATTGAAATATAGCAAAATGTATCAAATTTATCAAAAGATGCCTCTCTCCTGGCAGTTAGAGGGCGCGCACCATCAGAAGTACTTCCGATTGGAATGGCGAGGGGGATGATTGCAACACAAACTTCATGAATTGTTGGTAAGCTTGTTGATTTAGGAAAGATATGAAGTAAAGAAAACTCTCAAAATGACGAGTTTGTTTTTGGCAAGGCACAGAAATTCCATATGTCTAATAAACTTTGTGACAACGGGTACACACGTGCATAAAAACGTGCATGGGTCAACTTTCGCCAGTTTTACAGAAGAGCGCAACCAAAAGTCCAGTCAGGTCCTTTATACATCCTGTTTTAGGTGATTATCACTGATAATAAAGATTATACCTGATTTCGGGGTGTCCAGAAGCTGTTTATGGCCAGAAGAAATTATAAATGGCCCCTATTTTTCAATCGATGAACACTGAACCATCCAAAAAAAATCAGGGACATGCAATTCCAGCCATGTCATAATGTAATTTGTATGATATGTAATTGTCATTTGTTCTTCGTCTTACTCAAAGGTCATCATACTTCTTAAATCGACAATAAAAGCTACCATCTTAACCTGTAACGTGTAATTTGAATACAATATCTTCCATGTTTATGACAACAAACGTGAAACTAGGCTAGATAGACAAGTTCCATAAATCTTGTTTATAAATGCTGACTAATGAATGACTGTTTCTATAAACAATCTATCAACACCAAGATGTCACAACTAATCTTATTTACTTACTTAATACGGCGTCTTTAATCCGGGAAGTAAGTAAAACGTGGTATCATATTTTACGTATCCCTGTCTTATTTTCCTTTCCAAAACATAAATGGCGTCTGATCATGTGACATGGGAGGTGACCTATTTAGAGTTACCTCCCTTGGTCAGTTAGATAATGTTCTAGACTTGATTTGGGCCTTTGAGCTAAAACAATCGCAGGACAGGATAAGTGAATTTAGACAATGCGATTATATTATGACCTTAGTCAATTGAACGAATTTCTAATTAAAACATGATTGCGATTACATTTTAATGGATTAAGAAAAAATAGAAGGGCTATCATAAGATAGCTAAATTTGCCATTAACGCCTTGGTACAAAAACGTATATGTAATCCTTTTTATACGCTGATGTAGCAGGATATTGTTCAAATTGTCCTGATTATTATTATTTATAGAACAATTAAAGGAACAGTTCTATCGGGGTATTTTTTGTGGAAATGAAATTCAAGAGGACACGGTGGATGTATTCTATTCTTTGTCAAACTGTTAAATCAAGAACAACTAAAATGTTACCCTCACTAACATATATGCAAATGGACGTAAAATAATCATGTAATAATCATTTATAACTATAAACAGAAAAGTACTCTTCTAAGTTGCTTCCACAAAAAATACCTGACAGCTAGAACTGTCCCTTTAACATGTTACAGCAGCAGACATAAGCGACCTCTGCGTTGAAGCGTAACGTCAGTTTGAAATCGTATAGTGAAATCTTTAACAATATAACCCAGCCTTTGTGGGTATTTTCTATAAAGACTATTTCTCATTGATTTCATACAAGGCAATTAACATTAAAGGTAACTTTTTGTAAATGTCACATATATATGAACTTTCAGAAGAAAACGATTTTAATTGAATGGCCTAAGAATTCATTAACTGATAAACATTCTTTTCGAATTTGAATGCTCGAGTATGTTGTTTCAGATCACATATATATGAACGTTCAGAAGACAACGAGTTTTATTGGATCATGAATCATCAACCACTAAAACCATTTTCGAATTCAAATGTCTTGGTTTGTATAAGATTCCAAACATAAATATAAGTGTATATATAAATATATTTCGTTCAACTAGTAAACAATTCTTAGCATTCCTTATTGATTTGATACAAAGCAATTAACATTAAGGCATTTTTTTGTAAATCTCACATATATGTGAACTTTCAGAAGAAAACGATTTTGATTGAATGGCCTTATGATGCATTAATTAACCGTTTTTTTCCTTATACTGTTCTGAGAGTTCTGTTAGTTGTTACCGTTCTAAGTGTCTGAGAGTTGTAAGGATCACAAATGCCAGACCAGAATGGTGTTATCTAATCCAGGAATACAGTCTGTTACTAAAAAGGATCGTTTCTTGAACATAATCGGTAATCGATCGAAAGCCGGACATTAAAGGGGCAGTAGCACGTTTTTAGGGGGGAAATAAGGTGATGTCAGGAAAATGAAAATTAATGGTTCCAATTGAAAGACAATGTATTTAAACTAAATGGAGCAATAACAATTCAAATTTACAATGTAAACTTTAGCCTTGCCTTTCCTTTTTCTTACAGAAAATGAATTAAAGGTGTTCACAAAAAATGGCCGCCAATGGATTTTATGTGAATCTTCATACTTTGTCCTCTGACTATGGCTGATTGGTTTGTGTAATGAGATTTATGACACTATCAAAGTAATACATTTAGTATTAACGTTCAATTATCAGTTAAAAATTTGAAATATAAAAATATAGCCGCAAGCGGCGACAACAGGATTCAGCCGCATCAACAGCGTGTTCAGTACAAAGATAAACATGTCAGGAGTCATTCCTGAAAGTTTCATCAAGTTCTGTCAACACGTTTAGCTTCAGGAGACTTTTTAGCAAATTTTTTTTCTGACCTTTTTTCTATCGATTTTGAGTCACTTGATACTTAACGTTAAAGCCTGTATTTGTGTATGTACTTTGATAAACATAAATTTCAACCATTTTGACCATTTTGAGCTCCTTGATGTGTTGTTTAGGTCTAAAATACGATTTCCAGCTGCTACATGCTTATTCACAGAGCCCACAAATACATAGTAACAAATTGTCAGTATAAAAAACATGACAAATGTGAAAATACAGAAGCAAATTTGTCAAAGAAAACCAATTTAAATTTTATACTTGTTTTCAATTTCAAAACAAAAGCAAAGCCTAGCAATATGAGCTGGAGCGCGTCAATGCCCGTGTTTTGCGAGAAAAGCATGCATCCCGCTTTTCAATCCATGAATGAACTCATGGACGACTACTTCGGGGGGTGTTGCATAAATGTTTTTCTTTTCATCTTCAAATGGAGGAATCTGGGCATAGAAACACCAAAGAGCAGTTGAGATGTGGGAAGAGATATGCATAAAAAATAATGAAAGACGTTTGCTGAGACGCGATCACTTGGTTGTTGGTTTGAAGGAAATTAGAAAAGGGATGCGCGGAGCCTCTCAATTTGGTTTACTATAAAAGTAAACAAAGCTAATAGGCAAGATTCAGAAAGTACAAACATCATTGTTCCATGTAAAATACAGTGACATTTTGATTCCTGGCACAATCCTGACATAACAGGGCGTGGACGCACAGTTATTGAAAAAAAGGAGGGGTGCTCTTTCAGACGCGTAATGATACAAAAAAAATGCCATATATGGAGACACCTTATAAGGGTTGATACTACGATAGCGTAGTGAAAACCGATCTCCATGTAAATTTCTTACTATCAAAGTTGTGAACCCCCATCCTTCTTTCGCACTCGTTTCTCTTGAACGGGGTGGCGAAATTTCAAATGATTTATACCATTGCAAAGGGCGAAGAACCAGCTTCAATCCAATGTGTCATTTGTACATTTGAACGAAAAAGTAAAGAAACGGTAAACGATGCGACATCTGTCTCAAACATCAAGTTTTATCTCGAGATGACTGAGGTACTTGTCTTTCAGCATTGATATATCCCGAACCAATAAAGATATGTTCATATTCTTTCCACCAGTGTGTAGAGGAGAGAATTGTCTAAATTTGCATTTATATTATGGTTATGAGCATGAAAACGTATAGAAATGGTGAGCGATGCGACATCTGTCGCGAATAACACATTTTCCATCAGAATGAGCAATGCCCTTGCGCCCTTTTTACATGTACCTCCCGAACCAATAAAGATATCGGCATATTATTTTCACCAGTGAATAGAGGAGAGATTTGTCTTTATATGCATACATTATTTGTTTATGAGCATGAAAAAGTAAAGAAATGGTGAGCGATGCGACATCTGCCGCAAAAATATCACATTTTCCATCCAAATTAGCAATCCCCTTGCGCCCTCTATGCATGTACCTCCCGAACCATTAAAGATATCTAGTTCATATTTTTTCACCAGTGAATAGAGGAGAGATTTGTCTTTATATGCATACATTATTTGTTTATGAGCATGAAAAAGTAAAGAAATGGTGAGCGATGCGACATCTGTTGCAAATATCAAACTTTATCTCAAGAAATAGATAATTTAGCTTAATACTCTCGGTTTACTGTTTATATTTTTATAATGAGGTACTACACAAAGTATTTGTGTCTTTAACAAGCGCATCCATTGATGTATAGTATGTTAAGATGACTTTAATAGTAAAGGAGTAACGTTTTTTTTTTAAACTTTGCTGAAAACTGTGAAAAGTTAATATTTTTAGAACTCTACTCGATGTTAGTCTCCTCAGGCCTTTAACTATCGACTTTTTATAATGTAATGTAGCATAGCAAATGTTGTACTTGAAATAGCGCGTGTGTAGGTGTAATAAATTGTAAGATAGCTTAATCAGTAAGGTAGTTATGGATATTTAACACACGCATTTTGAGTTTTTTTACTTATCTTATGTAATTTGACACAACGCAACGGCAACAAATGAATGTTCACGAACGAATTAATTCTTGTATCTTAAAGACCTTGGTAATGTCTAACTATAAACATGTCAGGCGTCATTCCTGAAAGTTTCATGACTTTTTGTTAATGCATAAAGTTCCTAGAACATTTTTAGAAAATTATCAATCAAGCAATTCTCTAACTGAATGGGCCTTTAGAAGCGATTTTACGACGCTTCTCTGCATTTCACTGTATTTTTGTCAGCGACTAACTGTTATAAAATGTACCTTGCATTGTCACTATTGGAGACATTAAACCAATATTACATGTCTGTAGTGCCAGTGAATGACTGCTGTGAGTATTTGAGGCAAGTAATGCAGTATGCATTATTCATGGCATAGATCAGTCCTGTTCTGCTGATGCGTTCAGCTTCAGGAGCCTTTTTAGCATTTTTCTTTTTTTCCGACCTTTTTTTCTATCGATTTTGTTCATAAATTCTGAACGAAATTGACTGTTTGCGATCAATATTTTGACAGATTCCTATTGTATGTATATTTATCTTACATTCCTGAAAAAAGTGCATAATTCTGAGTCCAACTTTTTGAGTAACCGCCCTTTGAAAATGACACCTTGTACTAAGTCATCCAACTTTGAACATTTATAGAAAAAAAACTATATAAGATACAGTCTTCGAATTATTCAAGTGCAATGCCCAATGCTCCAGCTACAACATACCAAAGTTACAGCACTTTAGTGCAAGTATCTTCAGAGAAAAAGATCTTCAAAGGTGCATTGGGTCCGGAAATTCTGAAAAGTTGAAAAATCCAATATGCCGACCAAACAACGTGACCTACGACTTCGTCATGATACTTTTTTTTGCGTAGAATATCCTTGCGCACCCTCTCATAGAAAAATCATGAAAATCTTTGGTCACGTTTTTGTTTTATCTGCATTTGAAAATATTTTTTTTCTACAACAAATCAAACTTTGAAGGTTTCGCTACACATTAATTATGCATTATGCAGTATGCATTATTCATGGCATAGATAAACATGTCAGGAGTAAGTCCTGAAAATTTCAGCAAGTTCTGCTGACGCATTAAGCTTCAGGAGCATTTTTAGCAATTTCCGACATTTTTTCTGTCGACTTTGATCAAACATTCTGAACGAAAATGATTGTTCGCGATCGATGTTTTGACAGATTCCTGTTGTATATATTTTTGTCTTGCATTCGTGAAAAAATTGCATAATTCTGAGTCCAACTTTTTGAGTTATCACCCTTTGAAAGTTGCACATTGTACTAAGTCGCCCGACTTTGAACGCTTCTAGAGACAACACTATTTGAGATACAGTCTTCGACGGAACCAAACTTTAATGTCCAATGCCTCAGCTACAACATATCAAAGTTTCAGCTCTCTGTAGCAAGTATCTTCAGAGGAGAAGATTCTCAAAGGTGCATGGGGTCCGGAAATTCTGAAAAGTGGGAAAATCCAATATGGCGGCCAAACCACGTGACCTACGACTTCGTCCTGATTGCCTTTTTTGCTTAGAATGTCATTGTCCATCTCCATGTAAAATTTCAAGTCTCTAGCTGCATTTTGAAAAAAAATCCCATGTTAATTTTTCGATTTTGGATTCGACCTTGACCTTTTACTTGTCGACCGATTTCGCCCAAAAGCTTATTAGAGCCTTTTCTCATAGAGGGCTATCAGTGTACCAAATTTTACTGTTATAGCATAAGCCGTTTTGGCTGAATCGCGGGCACAAAAATCGGGGGAAGACAAAAAAAAAAATAATAATAAAACACGCCAATAACAATAAGGATTCAGCCTGAAAGGCTGAATCCTTAATTATCAAAAAACGTGCTACTGCCCCTTTAGCTCACAATGTCTTCCTTCAGAGGTAGATTCAGTCATAAACTGTTGATCCAACCTCTCTCACGACCAGATACCTAGTTTCCAGCATGCAGTTGACAATTTGAAGATTTTCTGCCAATTACCGTATTTCCTCTAATAAGCGCCGGGTCTCCAATAAGCGCCGGGCCTCTAATAAGCGCATGGGGGTCATTGGTAGTTGAGAAAATAAGCGCCGGGCCTCTTATAAGCGCCGGGTCTCTAATAAGCGCCGGGTCCTAACTATTAGATAAATGCTCCCTCAGTAAACATTTTACAGGTATTCAAGGTAAAAGACGGCTTAAAACAATCTTCAGTGTCTGTGAAAGAAATAAGCGCCGGGTCTCCAACAAGCGCCGGGCCTCTATAGAACAAGAAAAGCCTTTAAAAAGGCAAGCTTTGGGGCACCCGGTTATGTATCACTATCTAGAACCAGGAGATTCAGGTCAGGGAGGACGGGGCCGGGGACTTTTACTTAAATAAATTGTTCCAATCGGAGACGCATGTTCTTTGCTCTTTGTTTTGATAGTTTTCAGTACACTATAAACATAGTAAAACAACTCGTTCGTTCCGCTTAAATTCCAACAAATGATAGATACGTCTCCTATCTCAATTATGATATAATTTTTTAAACATTAATACGGTAATTCAAATTTACGTTGCTTTAAAAGAAAGCTGACGGTGAGTTTAATACAAGAGCCAGTGATTAACAAGAAGATAAATAGTTGCGCTAGTAAACTTTCCGGGATCCATTGCTTTCCAATACCCGCAAATTTAGTTTAAACCCGACGAATTCCCTATTGACCTTCAGGTTAAATACATGTTGCAAGAATAATTTTCCTTAATTGAGTGTTGATCGAATTACAGCCGAAAGTTGCTGATAAATTCAGAAATGATCTCAGCTACAAGTTAATAATTGTCATTATGTTATAGGATGACATTTAAGAATATTTTATCATACTTTAGGCCCTATGTCGATACTTTCTTCGATAGGCACCTTTAATTGTAAATAAATCATCCATAACGTTATGTTTTGAAACATGAAATTTGAAAATGGCCGGTTCAGTACAATTTTTTTCCCGTGAAGCGATGAGATGCATTGAGTGAACGATCAGTCATTGACAAGGCGGGACATTCAGCGCTCGCGTTAAGTAAATAAATTGAAGGAACCGAATTCCTAGTTGATACAAAAATGGAATGTCGTTTCCGAATGTGGAATGCAAAAAAAAAAAAACAACAACAAAACTAAAAAACAGCTCACATGCATATTCAAAATTAATATTTATTAAGGGTGTAAACGCTCATCAATAAATTGTTGAAAATATACGATATATTTTACATCTTCAAATTATTATAATAATCAGTTTCCAAATTAAAGCTTGCCAATTATTTCGTACCACCCACATGGTCACATGGGTATAAATTTGGTACAGCTCTGTCCACTGGTCGTTCGAAATGCCAGGATATGCTTAAAACAAATATCATTGGCTGAAACTTCTCTTTGAAGTTTCCAAGAGTAATATAGAGAGAAACTTCTGCCATTAGTTTTCAATATCAAATGTTACATAACTTTGGGGTCTCTGGACCCCAAAGCAATAAGCGCCGGGGGGTAAAGGGGTGCTGAAAAAATAATCGCCCGGGCCCTTATAAGAGGAAATACGGTACAACATTTCTGACATGGAAAGCGTTGTTATTATCACAAGGTTTTTCTTGTGATTCAGTAGCCAAAATGATTACATTTGAACAGCGTTAACTATGCAAATCCTTGCTTTGATTGCATCCTTCCCATTTAGTCCAAAACAGGGCCAATTCAAACAGAGGTTGGATCAACATTTAGTGATCTACCTCTTTACGGGGAGGATGGAGAATGAAAAAAGAGCACAAACATGCCAAACTCTATGAATGGTGTCATTTGATTGAGATGTATCGACTGTTGTGGGAAGGAATCATTTTAGAGCAAGAGTCTCATAGTAACAGTAGGAAGGTTTAAAAGTCGTGATAATGATCGAAAACCGGACAATGACGCGCGCCAATCATTCGCATAACGTAATTTTGGAAACCTATTTACAGCAGTATGAATGACATTCATGAGTTGATGACGTTTTATAGGTTAGACGTATGAATTTGGCTTCCTATTCATGACTGCTATAGGATTGTAGCTGAAAACAATATTTTATCATATAATTGCCATTTGGGGTTAATCGATTTTTGAAATTTTTTTTTTTTTTTTTTTTTAATTTTTTATTTTTGTTGCATTTTACATTATTTGCGCATACATATTACAATTGTGAACAATCATCTGAAAAGTAGGTGACAGCTTGACCAAAACTTGTTAAACGAATTTACATCTGAATTCAAAGTTGCTGCATATTTTGTTAATTCATAGTAGTTTGCAAGCTCCCGTTTGATCTCCTTGAAATTTGGTCTTTTGTGTTGCGCTCTCCTGTTAAAAATGTGGTATTTAATGATAGTTATGATTACGTTTAAAGGATTGTTATTTCGTTGGGTGTAACCAAGAAACACCATTTCCATGGCTATATTGATATTTATCTGAGCTTCAGAAAACAGCCAATCTTTCAGATCATTCCAAACGGGGCTTACACTGGTGCATTCCCAAAATAAGTGAACAATAGACTCTGTGTCTTTACTGCAGTAACTGCATAAATCGCTGTCAACGTATCCCATTTTATATAGGCGCGAATTTGTAGGTAAAATATGATGTAGGATCTGATACTGGAACCATTGAAATTTGGTGGCTTTGGTGCACTTAAATGGTACTAGATTATAACTTTCCCGTTCTTGTTTATTGATGTCGTGACCAAATATATGTTCCCATTTTGTGAAATGTTGATTAGTATGTGTATGTTTTTGCATGAATATGTCATAAAAGTGTTTCGAGCCTTTCGGGAATTTTAACAAATTAGCTAGATGAAAGGGAATCAATGGATTGGTAATCTTGTACATATTTGTGATATTCTGTTTCCGGCAATATGTTTTGATTGATTGTAGAATACCTAAATATTCTAAGAAGTTAACATTTGTGGAGTATATCGCACAGAAATCCTTGTGGGTATAAAATTGCCCTTTGTCATCAACGAAGTCATTTACGAATTTTACGCCTTTGTCGTAAAGTTTTTTCATAAAGACAGTTTTTGAACCCACTTGTATGTTGTCGTTTAGCCATACTGATTGGGACATTACATCAACGTTAGTTAAATCACCTTTGTTCAATCCATCCATAAACATCCACCAGCATTGTACAATATCTCTGTAAAACTGATTGGTTATACAAGAAAAAATTTGTGTCTTATGTTCTTTACTCATTATTTCATATATACTATGATTTTTGATTGTTGGGGTATTTCTAAAAAATAGATTTCGCCACTTCGACTTTGAGGTGAAGGCTCTCCTTATCATAGTCATTTTCTGGGAATTAATAATCTCTCTTATTTTTGGGCATTTTATTCCACCATTTTCTTTGTCACATATTATTTGAGATCGCTTTATTTTATCGGGTTTATTACCCCAAATAAAACTGAAACACTTTTTTTGGAACTTTTCAATAACTGTATCTGGTGGGTTAGGAAGTGCTGTAAATAAGTGATTCAGTTTTGGAAGTATCAGTGATTTAAGGATTGTATTTTTCCCAATAGGTGTTAAGTTTCGGGCTGACCATATTGCCATTAATGTTTCACATTGTCTTAATTTATTATCGTAGTTCAGTTCAACCATTTCTTCCAAATCCATAGAAAACGTAATACCAAGTAATTTAAAAGGCTCTTGCTTCCAATCCAAGTTCCATTTTTGGCATAATTTCATTTTTGATCTTTTCTTTGAGCCCATCCAAATGAGTTTTGTTTTGTCTGTGTTCACTCTTAAGCCAGAAAAACGTGCGTAAAAGTTCAAAGTTTGAAGTACAGCATAGAGGCATCTCTCAGAACCATCAAGGGTACAAGTAGTGTCATCAGCATATTGCGAAAGAAGATATTCAATGTTTCCTACTTTGATACCTTTAATATCATTGTTATTTCGAATAAGTATTGCCAATATTTCCACACATAGAAGAAACAAATAGGGGGATAGTGGATCTCCCTGGCGACAGCCCCTTAAGACTTTAAAGAATTGAGACCCAAAACCATTTACAATTACACAAGATTCAATTCCATTATAGAACGTATTGATCCATTTCTTGATTGATTCTCCAAATCCAAAGAAAGAGAGTGTTTTTTCAATAAAAGTCCAATCAACGGTATCGAAAGCTTTTTCGAAGTCAACCATTAATAAAAGGCCAGGAATCTGATAGTCTTCAGTGTGTTGGATAAGGTCATATATCTGTCGTGTAATTTCTCCGATATATCGGCCTGACATAAATCCTTTTTGGTCATCATTGATTAGCATATCTAACACAGATTTTATTCTTTTGGAAATAGCCAGAGAAGCAATTTTATAAAAGATCGATAATAGAGAGATAGGTCTCCAATTTTTTAAGAATTGTTTTGGTTTGTTTTCCTTTGGAATACATGTTATGACACCTCGTCTTTGGGAAATAGAGAGCTGGCCGCTTTTATATGCGTAATTAAGTGATTTGATCAGGTATTTTCCAATGTCATACCAAAAGAACTTTACAAATTCTGCAGTAAATCCGTCCGATCCCGGACTTTTACCATTTTTTAGATTTTTTACAGCTTTTAGTACTTCATCATAGGAAAGGTCGCCTTCTAATTTCTGAGATACAGTTTTCGATAATATAGGTGTATCAAAGTTGTCAAGCAATATGTTTAGGTCTATGTTGGATACATCATGTTTTGAATAAAGTTTCTTGTAGAAAGTATTTACTTCTTCAATAATCGCGCCTTGTTCATTAAGAATATCACCCTGGTTATCCTCTAAACGAGTTATAGATTTGTTCAAGTAATTTCTTGTTTCTAAACTTAAGAAATATTTTGTGGGTTTCTCTCCATGTTCTAACCAATCTGCTTTTGATCGTACTATAATTCCTTGAGTTTTTTGTTTTATTAAATCTTCAAGGTCTTTTTCAAGTTTATCTACACTAGTAAAAATCTCAGTTTTCTTATCTTCATTTTCTTCTGTGTCTAAGTCTTTTAGTGCTACCTCTAATTTATTTTGAATGTCGTTTTCAAGTTTTTCACGTTGTCTTTTTTTATTCGCCGAGTATTCAATTGTTTTACCTCTGATACCTAAGGTTATCATTTCAAATAAAAGTTGATCATTTATCTTAAAAGTATTTGTTTGTTCTAACTCATTACACTTATATTGATCAATTGTTTCATGTATTGTTTCTTTAACAAGCTGTACATAATCGTGATCCTTTAAGAGTGAGTTATTAAATTTCCAGAAACCTTTTCCTCGCTTCATTTCTGATGGTCTAAAAGTCAGTGAAATAAGTGAATGGTCAGATTTATAGCTTGGTTCTATTTCAGTTTTAGTTATAGAGGGGATTAAGTTATGGGATACGAGAAAGTAGTCTAACCTTGACTGCTTTATTGGTGTTGGTTGTCTCCATGTAAAGCGTTTAGCAAATGGGTTTTGGTCTCTCCAAGGGTCGACTAAGTCTAATTCATCTTTTAAATATAATAGTTCTTGCCTTGCGTTTGGGTTGTTAATGTTATTATAATTATATGCATCAAGGTAATAGTTTTGTATGATATTCCAATCACCACAAAGGATAACATAATCGCTTTTAACTGCTTTAATGGTAGACGAAATGTCTTCGATAAATTTAGGAGTGTCTGTGTTAGGTCCATATACAGTAATCATAGCTAACCGAAAATCTTCAATCTTTATTTCTAAGGTCAATTTATTTCCAGTGGCATCTCTCTGTTCCCTTTCGACTTGGAAGTTAAAGTTTTTAGATCCGAAAATAGCTACACCCCTTGAGTTACTTTTAAAAGGACTAAAATAGCAATTACTACAACCCCATTCTTCCCGTATGCCTTGTTCCATATCTTTAGTGAAGTGTACATCTTGAAGACAGTATATTTGTGCTCGTTTTCGTTTCAAGAAAGTAAATAGTTCCTTGCGTTTGTTCTTATCGTGAATGCCTCTACAATTTTGTGAAATTATCTTTACTGTTTCAGCCATATTGTAGGTGAGATATGAAATACGTTGACAGGGATATATTCAGTGTGAATTTTAGTATGCAAATTGCATTTCTGTTAAATAGTATTTTCATGCAACAAATAAAAACATGATATAAAAAGAACATCTTGAATACAAACATATACAGAAGGTTTTTTGGACTCCGCCTTTCCACGAACGTAAGTGACATAGTTTTAACTATATTGAGGTGGTATCTCCATCTCTCAAAATCAAACATTATAGCGTTGTCATTCAAAATGTTATGATGATAATTATATTCGAGTCTTACTAACGTTTTGTTCCATTTTGAATAGTCCACACAGTATAATCCAAGCAAAAAAGAATCACATCATAAACACAAAACATATCCACACACTCCAACCCAATGTACCATGTGTTTGCACCTGGTGACCCAACAAAGCACGTAGCGCACGTGCGTGCTAATAATAAGACACAAAGGGTATTCGGTACAACTAAAATTGATGAAAGGTGATTCAAGTAAGTAAGTCGATCAAAAAATTAATGTTGAAAAACGCTTTACCGTAACAAAATGTCTATGCAGTGTTCCCAGTAACATAAAAATTAAAACGGTCTTGTTCCTCCGCCTTTCCACGGACGTAAGTGACATAGCTTTTACTATATTGAGGTGGTATCTCCATCTCTCAAAATCAAACATTATAGCGTTGTCATTCAAAATGTTATGATGATAATTATATTCAAGTCTTACTTACGTTTTTGTTCCATTTTGAATAGTCCACACAGTATAATCCAAGCAAAAAAGAATCACATCACAAACACAAAACATATCCACACACTCCAACCCAATGTACCATGTGTTTGCACCTGGTGACCCAACAAAGCACGTAGCGCACGTGCGTGCTAATAATAAGACACAAAGGGTATTCGGTACAACTAAAATTGGTGAAAGGTGGTTCAAGTATGTAAGTCGATAAAAAAATTAGTGTTGAAAAACGCTTTACCGTCAAAAAATGTCTATTCAATGTTCCCAATAACACAAAAATTAAAACGGTCCTGTTTTAAAACGGAAAATAAAGAGTTTTTTGTCTTTTGCACTGTAGAAAAATTAGTAGTTGTTAAATGTATCAACTTAGACTACAATGTTCAGTTTACAAAACAATGAAGTTTGTAGCATAGTGTTTTCCGGTAGATTAGTCATATTTCTTCCACATAGAGCCGGGAACCTGCGGGTCTCTGATTTCCAGCACGACTTCTGCATCAACAACCCGGACTCGTGTCCAAATCTTCTTCTCCTCGCGGATTGTCGCGGCTTGACGACTTAGAATTGCGCGTCGCTTTTTTAACATCGGAGGTAGGTCTGTTTGGATGCTTACTCGGGACTGTTTCAGGAGTTTTCGAGCTACAAATACTGCTTCACGGTCCGGCATATATAGGAATGTCGCAATTATGCTTCGGACTGCCGATGGGTTGTTTATTCTCTGATACTCTGATAAGGGTAGCCTGTGGACGATTTTGAAAGCTATTGAGTTCACCCTGTCCTGTTGAAAGTTCAACGATTTCACGAGAAAATCTCGGAGCACTTTTTCTGTGTTCTCCTGAGGTGACTCCGGAATCCCGTAAAACAGCAGGTTTGGCTTCCTGTCATGTATGTCCTTGAGAGTTACCAGTTTTTGATAAAACATACGATTTTTTCTCTCCTCGTCCAGTTCATTTCGCATTTTGATCATTTCTTCCGAGTGGATAGCCACATCATGTTCAACGGAACTCACTTTCTCTCTAATTTCTGTTATTTCCACTTTGATAGAATCTTGTAAGTCACTCCTAACAGATTTAATCAGTTCAGTGAGTCTCTTCTCGGTGGCTTGAATAATTTCTTCCATTGAGCTAGCCGATCTTGTCGTACGGCCCGACTCGGACATTTTGATACCAGAGTCACTTTTTATATCAAAAACATAAAAATAATAGTCGGACTGTGTTTTTTTAAACCCAAGGCATAGGATTTTCACACGACTTTAGTTAGGAATATAGCTCATTTTTAAAGATTGATAGGATTTTTTCGGTGGGTTGGCGGAGCCCAGCAGAAACACGTTACACCTCTGTCATGCGCAACCGGAAATTTGCTTTCTACATTCTTTTTGAAGCCGCCATAACAATATCTGGTGAGAACCACGGAGTGGCTCTTTTAATAAAACAGTGCAATCCATTGCAAGCTAATGCTTTGTTCGCATGCACAACTTTTAAACATGTGTGCAATATTACATGTATGTAAATTTACACATATATGTAAAACCAAATTTGCTATGCGTTCGCGTGAGTTTTTGCAGGGGTGTGTAAATGCTCATTTTGTGAAAAGTTGAATGATTGAAATCAGTTTTGGAATAGTAGTTGGTCTCCATAATATACATAAAAATATGGCAAGTGTATAGATGTCTTTTCATAAGTCAATACATTTATGACAAACCGTTCAAAAGGCTGAGGATTACAACAACAATGTTCAAAGTTGACTTCACCAGATATTATATACTTGAATCGTCATGGTATAATAGAATGCTCCATGCAAAATACAATATTGTATAATATATTTTCATTTATTGTATATTTGATGATAAAGTCTTTCATACTACTGTGTGAAGTATTACAATATCAAAAGCGTTACATATTCTAATATATGGTCCTTTCTGCTTTCATAGAAGTGCTAATTCACATGTTAATTCAATCATGTATCCTGAAGTGCAATTTATTGAGTGATTATTAACAATATTCAAACATCCTAGAGTGATTAAAAAAACGTTTATTATTAGGTTGAGTTATTGAGTATATACAGAGGTAAACCAGTGTCCAACAGAACCAAATCGCAAGATAATTAAAGCCATTAGATTGATATGACTGAAACATAGTTACACAATTTCCCCGGAAGAAAACTTACCTTGATTTATAATTTGAAATATTATCATTTTTTGTCTGCGAAAAACGCTTTTACGAGTATTTCTTGTTTAAAAACCTCCAATACCATTGACGCATCAAAGAATTAATATCAAATAAAATGCATTATATCGACAGCATCGTTTTATAACTTTTTCTCAATTTCAAAAAGTAAATACCGAAAAAACTGTCAAAACATTTTGAAATTGCGAGTTTGGTACCCAGTGTTTTTGAACAGTAACAAAAGTATCTGTTTCTAAAGAATGAATTTATGTTTCATCTTCACAAGACATATGCTTAGCCTTTTTTTCAAAAACAACTCAGTGTTTGAAAGTGTTTGTCAGATTTGGGGACTTGGCCATCCGTTTGAAATAAATGTTTCATTTCAGAATGTTTGAGAAATGTATACAAAACAAAATCTATTTAGCCTCTCACAAATAAAAAACTCTCTCATAAATAAGACATATAAATATCATACATAAGCTATATTGGATTCATAAAAGAACGTAGAATCTAACAAAATTAATGTAACCTATATTACCTATATGAAATCTACTACTGTTCGATGATTTAACGTTTGATTACTTATTTAGGTCTGAAAATGAACTAAATAATTTAGCATTGTCGGCTTTCAGCGTTTTTCGGTTAATTTGAATAAAACTGATATAATATTTTAGCGTACTTACACAAGTGAGTAAATTTGCTATGCGTCCGTATGACACTTTTTACACACATTGTAGATTTGCACATGTGTAAAATTACATTTGCACCACCTCCTCGCTAGATGTATATTTACTCATTGTGCAAAATTACTAACGTGTGCAATTGCGTTCGCATGGCACGATTTACATAGGTGTGTAAAGTTTGCATACATGTGTACGTAACTTCGGTGCATGCAAACTGGGAGGTTAAATAAATTTAACAGTAGAAGGTAATAAAAAAAACTGTTGAGCTGAATTCATTTAGATTGAATCCATTGGCACCGATCGTGTAGGAGTTTCACCGGGTGATATCGCATTTCCGCCATCATTTTTGTCCAGAAAATAAATATTCTATATATAAAATGATATTTCTTTTATAATTAGTTTTTTTATTAAAAGAATATTATGTCTGTTTTATTCTTAATCATAAAGAAAACATTTGATACCTTTGAAATATGAATTTTCATGTAAGCATAAAGATAAGAAAGAAATCTTTTTTAAAAGAAAATCACTTTTAGAAAAAATTAGAAAAAGTGATGAGATAAAATAATGATTTTATGTTGCCTATAAAATGAGTTATCAAATGATGAACGGACAATAATATTAACTTTATAAAATGTATACAAATTCCCGTTTATGTATAAAGAAATAAAATTCGCAAAGAAATATGTTAGAAACAGAGATGAGAAATAGGTTTGTATGTATGTTGCCTAAACAAAGATCATAAATAAATACAGTAATCGGCTAGTAGGCCTATATTCAAATTTTGTATGGACAGTGTATTATCAACATAACCATAAAGATTACTTTAAAAAGAACCAAAGAGGAGTTAATCTTTATATCAGCATTTTTATATTAAAAAATTAGTACATAATCGTAATTGTCTGTTATTTAGTGTTATTTTGAGCAACAACGATTATGTTCACTGTTTCTCTATTTGAACGATCTTGTCATGAGCAGCAGTTGAACTCATACAGATTTCTTGAATATTTAAGAATTATTAGATTTCATTATTTTCAATCAGTCAAGAACAAATATATGAGATTCGTAGCCTAAATAAAATTTATGCAAGGTTTGTAGATGAAATTAAGGGTGTAATTTGGGCCCAAAATTACCTACACTCGGCCAATACTTTATGCTAAAAGCTACACAAGTTACCTCCCTTTGCTCTTAGCCTTACCTGTCCGCTAGAGGGCGAGTGACCCACCTGCGCGCTTTCAACCTGAGTCAGGTAGAAACTTCAAAAGCCAAAATGGCGTCTGTTAGGTCTGGCGTCTCCGCTTATACGGGGTATAGCGAATCACAATCACAATGGACAGCGCGGACGTTAATGTCACAGTCGATGTTGCCAACGCCAACGATAGAAACTCGCATCGACGATCTAAAAAGATTCTTTTACGACCCAGCCACGGGTAAAGTTTTGGGCTTTACAGTGATACATTGGGGTAAGTTTACAAACTCTTGTGAGGTGCAATGGTAAAATATTCATTTAAAGACATATTGAAATGAAATAGTTGGTAGTTCGAAAATGAATTTGGTGATAGGGTTTCGACAGGGTTACTGTTTTGCTCCCGTATGATTAATTGTACTGTGAAAACATTAGGAACGTACTTTACATTCACTTCCGGTTTAGATGGAATTTGTAAAATTTGAGTGATTATTTATGTCGTTGATGGGTTATAGAAATTGTCAACCTGGTTGAAGGATAATAAAGATCAAAATTATCATAAAATACCTAGTTTTTTTTAAAATTTAACATGAATTTAGTGAGAAATTGGGGAAAATACTTGAAGTATACCTATGATTCAGAGAAAAGATTTATTATGATCTAATTCTTCATTGACAACCTGAAAACATGATAATCATTAAATACAACATCACATACTCCTTTTGGTTTTCTTTATTTAATACATATGCACTAAATTTTGCCAAATTGCAAATTGAGTTTACCCTCAGTAGCATATAAAATATGTATTGTGTTATTATCATGAATTAATTACTTCTGTTTCAGTTTTCCGAATTATCTACTACTTTTGCCTTTACGCTGCTCTCAGCCTCTTTTTCGCGGCGCTCATGGGAATATTCTACGTGATCACAGACTGGAACTTTCCCACAATGCAAGGCGTTGATTCCTTGCTCCAAGTGCCAGGTAAATATGAGTTTTCACTTTAACGTTATCAAATGCAATATTTCTAGTTAAACTTTTATATTGTGAATTATAAAATGAATCTGAGAATATTCCCAAAAAAATCTTGCACTGCCCAAATGGAAAAGCAAAGAACATCACTTCTTATGTATGCCACTTCAAAATTCATAAAAAAAAACCCTTCTGAACTGGCAGATTTTCTGCCTATATTGATCTTTGAGTGCAGATTATAAAACTATGCTTCTCAATAGATAACACAAGGCTCAGTAAATCACACAAGCTGTCGGATTCACTTTTGATTCAGCAAATCAGCGACTTCACTTCGTACGCTTTGAATGCTGGCTATGTAAAATTTGTGCATACATGTCTGATCTCCAGAAAATACTACACACTACACAATACCTTTAAAGTACTCACGGAATAGAAATAAAATGGTTTTTGACGGTTTTTTTTTTATTACTCGACAAATGTAAGTAATTCTTCAAGATGTTCAAATTATTAAGTTTTTCCCAACTAGGCCTTATGAAATCATTGCTAAAATATACTTTGAATTACCTTTGTTCATGTAAAACTGCCCAAAATGTGCATATTTTCAATACATTTCGAAACCTGCCATAGCTTACGTCGTTCTCAGCAGTGCGTGTGACAATAAACCCGCAACTCTCTTGTCACCTGAAGTTGCAGTTGCACATGCATTGCCACAGCAACTCTGCAATTGACAACAGGAGTTATGAATGAACTCGCAAGAATAGTAGTTTGTAACACACGTTTATGTCTGTAAACTCCACGGAAACCACATTCTTTTTCAACGATTACACACTAACTCAACTATGAACATTTACATCATATGAGTTATGAATAGTAGAGGACATAGGACATAAAATTATTGTATATTAAACCATGTATTTTAACGAATGGTACTGAGATTACAGATAATCTACATACTATAGCTTGCATCAGAAACATACATTTCGACTTTGAAATAATTTCGAAGCGTGAAAATGACACGTTTTTCTCTCCTGTAAATTCATATATTTTTGGGGATTTTACAAAAAAATTCTGAAACAAAATTTGGGAAAATAAATATAAAAATATTCAGTTAGTTCCAAATAAAGAGATAATCAACAAAAAGCATTTTATTTGTATTTCTGTGAGTACTATAGTAAAAGAGTCTCCTCACGCCACAATGTAACATCGAAGAAACTGTTATTGCTTTTGTTGGAACAGATATGTTAAACAAAATTTTCATCCAAACCTCTTCCATGTACAGTAGAACACAGATATGACGAACTCCAAGGGACCAAAGAATTTAGTTCGCTATATCCAATGTTCGCTACTCGCGTTTGATTGCAATCTTGGATCATACCCATCATATGTATAAACTTAGAATTACAATGTAACAAAAATAACAAAGATACATACATGTACTGCACTTCATATCTTTATTCATTTGCCTACATACGTTCGACAAAGTCCTTAACTTTGTTTGTTCGTGCTGTCTGCAGTTTGTCAACATTTTGTTTAATAAACAATCAATTTTCTAACAAAGTTGATAATATCGCTGATTGACTAAGTTGACTGAGTGAGTTTGGTGTTAACATTAATGAGGATGTTTGATTGACTGTGGACAATGTTGTTTATACTGCTAATTGACTAAAGCTGACACTGATTGAGTTCGCTATATTTAATGTTAATTGGCCCTTGGGACATGAAATTCAGCTAACTATATCCACTAATTCCATATACCCTGTATCCAAGTTCGTTATACGCATATAATTTTAACAGGACTCAGAAATTGTATGCTGTATACGATTATTTTTTATATCCGAGTTCCCTATATCCATGTGTAACTGTAAACTCCTTAAATTTGTTATAATTTTTGACAAAAAAAGAAGAAATCATGTAAAAACTGTAGGAAAAGTCTTTTTGAATTGATATCACAAATATTCAAAGTACCGTACATATGCAAATTAGATAGATGGTCAATCTGCCAATCACTGAGTCTTTATAACTGAATTCGTAATAGATTTGACATATGCAAATTACTCAAGTTACTCTTTTGAAAATAGTACGGTTAGAAGAGTTATTAACAAGGAAATACTGCAATGTGTTATGAACACTTGTTTCTCTAGAATAGGCCTTCTAGAGACATGCATTTTGATTGGTTTAAAGCTACCTCTGATCAAATGGTCTTCATTTACAGGGCCCTGCAGAGATAATTATATAATCTGCATAACGAAGCGAAGGAAATTAAGTGCCTATTAATTGATAAACAAATTCCCATTAATTTTTGTAAAATTATTAATTTTTTTCAGGTATAAAGGTGTTTGTTTGACAATATTTTACTAGCGTGTACAAATGTTGTACAATGTCTAATTTGCAGATAATATGATGTAAGTCCTTAAATAGTAAAAAATACTCCTGACAACGTTTTACTTTTAAAATGTAAATAGTAATAGTTTTATATCTATCCTTAAATATTCTTTGATACGCAGGGAAAGAGTTAAAATCAAAGTTCAGGCAGTTATAAAGTCATACAATGTTTTCACTTGTATATGCAAAGTTGAACAATGTTCAAATTCCATGTTTTAAGATTTTCATGCATCATTCTACAGGAGGCATTATTTAAAAAAAAAGTTTTTGTTGAAACGGTTTGATATTGTGATAAATTTAGCATGTTTGAAGGAATATGTGAGCTATTTTCAAGTCTAATAAGTTATTTGTTACTTTGGGAAACATGTTTGTCGAGACAAACTTTGATTTATAAATTATTAAAGTTGTGGCAATAGTAGTAACTAGGAGGCAATAAGAGAAGGATCAAAGTGGCAGAATAACCTTTTTCGGTGGTATTAAAACAGGTGCAGAATTAGATTAAAATATACAATTTACCTATTTTTATTTAAAGGATAAAATCTTGGCAATATTTTTCATTTAGAGCGATTCGCAATTTTTTCCAAAATTAGTCACATTATGTAAGGAGATTCCATAAGTCTTCTTAATATTATGAGGGCTTTTGCAGCTGAAAATGGTTGAAAGATTATGATTATCTCTCTTTTTTTGTGTAACGTGATGATGTAATTTTCAGGTATTGGGTTCCGGCCGATGCCAAATTCCATGTCAACCGTTATCCGGTTTGTGAAGGGCGACGCATCAACGTATACACAGTATCTGGACCATCTGGAAGCCTACCTTAGATGTGAGTAGTTAAACCCCAAATAAGATCGGGAAGGGGGAGAGGGGGTTGGGGTCCCAGGGTTTGCAACCCTCCCCAAAGAGGTTCAAAATATAGTAAACACTGACAGTCATATTTCTCATTCATGATAAAAGTATGCAAAAAGTGTATGACAGGAAAATAAAATTTAGCGAATGCACACAAAATCATCTTTGTTTTAAAAAGTAATATGTGCCCAGATAGGATGCACCCCATCCAAACAAAAATCCTGCGCCTGGAATTCGTAAAAATATTGAAGTTGGGGATGCATGAACTGTGTATGGGAAAAGGAAAAATATCAATGATATGATCCAATTACCAGTAAAAATAAAGGGAGATAACTCTTAGGCCAAAATGGAAATGATGTCACTAAAGATCTAGTATTGGATTAAGGCAAGATAATATTTCGGTGATTCACCTCAGCCAATTTGCAGATGTTCATTTTCATTCAACGTATCTTTCTAATCAACCAACCATAATCAAGTATTTACCGAAGTCATTTTACAATTTCTTATTTTTAGATTGGGTGGCCGCTTATATATCTTTACCCTGTGACCATTTGTATCATAATTGGATATCTCAAAAGCTAAGAAGGAAATGTATGTTGATTTCTCTGATCCGCAGACTATGAAAACGAGAACCAACAGGGAGAGAACTACATCGACTGCAGCGAGATCCGAGAGAGGAGGATCGGGAACTGGGACAAGGTCTGTCGCTTCGATATCCAGGCCCTCGGGGCCGACTGTGTCAAGCAACAGAACTTCGGATTTGATGATGGACAGCCATGTATTCTACTCAAACTGAACAGGGTATGAACTGTATTTCGTTATTGTGAATTTGAGGATGGGCTGAATTGTTATTTACAGAGTTACTGCCCTTTTGCATTCTAGTACCCTTTGAGGATACCCTAGAACATTTTCAAGCCGCTATTGGCTGAAATATTGCTGAAGCGGCGCTAAACAATAACTCACTCACTAGAACATTCTCATAAAATATTTCAGATAAGAAAACCAAATTTGCAGGGCACTCCACTAACCTGTACCCTTAGGTTCAGAGCTAGATTTGCTTGCGCGTCCCGACTTAGAATATAGCCAATCAAATCATTTTCTGGTTTAAATTTTAGCGAGAAGGTCGCGAGAAAATGATATGATTAGCTATAGCCCGAGTCGGGCCGTGCATGCTAATCTAGCTTTTGAGCCCAGGGTACAGATTAGTGGAATAAGCGTAACGTTCGTACCTCGAGACATGATGTGGGTCATTATGCCAGCTCATTTGCATACTGCACCGGAACTTGTTTGTCCAATTGGAAGTCTCCCAGCGTCCCTATTCTCTCCTAGCCTTAGGATATCCTAGCTTCTCTCTTGGCTAGGATATATCTTAGCTATGATACTTTCAAGAATAGGCACCCAGACGTTACTGCTAGTCATTGTTGCGTTTATTGAATTTCCAGGATTCATTTTTATTCAACATCAGCAAATTAAGTTAAATATGACCCTGTTATTGTAAAATGCTTAAATTTGCTTGTGTTGGATAACAATGAATCCCACAATTTTTCAAACGCAACTATTTATTGATATTGTAAACATGACCATTGTTTAATAGAATTTTTAGAACTGACTATATTTTTGCGTATATTTTTGGAATTCTGAGTAAAAATTAACAGAATTCCAAATAGACCATGAAGCAAGCTGATTGGCTATAGCAAATTTGCAAGTGTTCATTGCCATTCAACTTAGGGAAATCTTTCTAATCAGCCAATCAGAATCAAGTATTTACTAAAGTAACCCTTCAGGCCAGGAAACAGGCTTGTATTTGTGTCTTGTTTCTTATGGGTAAAACAACAAATTTTGGTGCGATGCAGCAAGGCTCAAGTCAACCCTCCTAAGCCTTCAAACATCACATTTCTGATCAGTGTCCGAAATAACCACTAGCCCGGTAGCCCGATGCTAGTTGAAATTTGCCTGGGCTAGTAGAAAAAAGGTAATGATGGCCCAGTTGGCTAGTGTGGATTGGAATATCAAAAATATTTTGACTTCTTTCCATTCAATTTTGTAATCAATTCAGTTAATATTTTGTGTCAGTTTCCGATCACCCCCATCACATGCCAAGACCTCTTGAGAAAATATATGTGTTTGATTTTAAAACAATGAATGTCAGAATTTTTTTTTTATCTTTACTGAATTGGGCTAGTAATTTTTCTTTTGGGCTAGTAACTTTGAAAACTTTCTAGCCCGGTTTGCTAGTGATCTTGAAAAATTATTTCATACACTGTCTCTGATTGCAGATATTCGACTGGATCCCTGAAGAGTACACCAATGAAACTCGACCAGATGAAATAGCTGACCAGTGGTCAATGTGGTCCATAGCGGTCACTTGTAGTGGAGAGGTGAGATAGGGAAATATATTCTCTTGCCCTTCGAATTATATGAATTTTCCCTGCTAATATAAAACAAGCTAATCAAAATCAGAAGTAGTAGGAGCTATTTCATGATTTCATCACATATTATTTAGCTTTGATGCGAATATTGTGATGATATAAATTCCAAAATCTCACAATATTCATCAAATAACCTTTGTGTGAGTTATCCCTGATGCCAGGTACTTCAAACAACAATAATATGCCTATGAAAAACTAAATATTGTGAGATTAGATTAATAAAAATTATGAGATTATGAAGTATGAGATTGTTTTATTTTGATAAGTCCACTTGCCAATTGGCATTTATTATTTTTTACATAAATACATATGACAATGAAATAAAAAAAGTAGCTTACATGTAGGTTCTTATCTTTTTTCTTACAACAAAATTTTGTTTTATATCTATGAGCCTTAAATTTGAAATCCTTAGCTTTAAAATCTGCTGTTCTTTTATTCAAAAGGTTTCAGGATTTATTCAAAAGACTAAGCCAACGCACGCATTTCTAAAATTTTAAGCACACAATTATTATACTCGTGTCATTATCAAGTTTCAAATTTATTCAATACATAAGCTGACTTATTAACCTTTTTCATGTTATTTTATTTTTAGAATCCTGTTGATCGAGAAAACATGGGTCCACTTTCTTACTTTCCACCGAATGGTTTCCATTTCAAGTACTTTCCATTCCGGAATCAGCAGGGCTACCGATCTCCGTTGATGTTTGTTCGATTCGAGGAGCCGCGACCTGGTGTCCTTTTGATGATAACATGTAAAGCTTGGGCCAAAAACATTTATCATAGTCGGCAAGAGATGATTGGGCAGGTCCATTTTGAGCTCCTGGTTGATTAATTTTTAGTGGTATGCAAAGTGAGTGACCTCCCTTTCTTAGCCATGTTGACATGTAATGTCTAGTCTTTACTTTTAAAACTGAAATGCTTTTGTTATGAAAGCCTGTTAAGGAAATAAAATATTTTAGAATTTTAATAAGGTTTTAAGAACTCCAAGCAAACTTTAATCAATAATGTTTTTAGAAAAGGTAATTTTGTTTTATGATTTTTTCTTAGTAAATGCTTGCCAAATTCAAAATCAGAAAACCAGGCTATAGACATTTCATACAACCATATTTCACTGTGAAGATGCTATTTCACTGATTCATAATATGCTCATCAGACATGTTAATATCAAGTATACGACAGAACTAGCTTTACTAATAGCAAGGAGACAGGTTGTTGACTTAATGGGCACCACTCGAGCGGCTTTCATCTGCCATTTTGAAAGTTTAGCATTGCGAGAAAACAAATGTACTGTAATATGCTTATTCATTAACAAAATTAAGTAATAACTACTTGATTGATAGAAGAGGAGCATATTTACAAATAATTCATAATAAAAGTTATCAGCTGCGACAGCATTTTGTCGTAATAATGCATTCCACGATTGTAGCTTCGATGAACGGCTTCATTTCACAATGTTTTTTATTTTTTGACCGATACACTTTATTTTTTGTCAAATTGTCAAATCCTTAACAACTAAAATGCTTCTCTCACAAACATATATGAAATTAAGTGTGAAATTATCATGTAAAAATCATATTTAATTGTAAACAGGAAAATTCTCCTGAATTTCGTTTCCAAAAAAAATACCCCGCTCGAATGGTCCCTTTAAAACAACTTCATTTCTTTAGAGGAAATTGATCTGTATGTCATCAATGGTAGCAAAATATATCATCATTTCTATCTTCTCCTTGAAGAATGATTGTTATTTTTTCGTGACGAATGAATTTGTGGATTTGTACATAGATGTATACACTGATAAGTGCTAGTATAGTTCGAGTGTAGAATTGTCAGATGGGAAACATTTGATTTAAATAATAATCATCATTCCATTATCCATTTATCACCCATTTTTAAACACAAGATTACACTTACCAAAACGATAGTTCTACTACACTGTTACCATGGCTATTTAAAGCCAGCTTCATTGTTTCACAATTGTGTGCAAACTCTTCGGCTGCCTGAACCCGAGCTTTATTCATCAAACTTAAATATTGAAATACATGATGAATTATGATAAAATATTTATGTAATCAAGGAGAATTTATAAATTACTTACTGCATTATTTAATTATCTGTCCAATACTTGCCATTAGTGTCTTAACCAATCCTGAATTTTCACTGCTGAAAGCATTTAAATCTTAAATCTTAAATTTGTGATACTAATGATTTTGAAGAAAATGTAATCTTTTAACTTCCTTATTGATTTATGAATTGATAGCCAGCAATAAAGTTATTGTTGTTCAAAGTGCTTATCGCATATCATTTGGTGATTCATCTTTTTTACAAATCATATATATATTTTACTATAATTATGTACATAATGAAATACTGTTTTAATCAGTAATAATCTGTATATATCTGTAACCCATGATTTTACATTCCATTAGATAAAAACTGTACATATTTTATAATTTTCAATAAATATTTTTTACAACATGAATTTAAAGTTTGTTTTGTCTTTTACATAATTCAAGATTGATTATGCACAATCTATCCATCTTCATCAGTGTGTTTGTATCTGTGTAGCTCCTTCACTTACCCGGATATCTATCAGACAAAAAGCCTTGTTATCGTTTATGTAACATGCACATACAAATCTTCCTATGCAAAGCCTAAAATGCCAGTCTCGAACTGTCAGTTTTATGCCTTGCTGCAGACCTTTGAATTTTCTGTGGTGATATCTGCGCCCCTACAGGTAATTGTACGCAACCTCCAGTTACTTTCTGATCGGACTATTGCTTTCTCTCATAGTAGGCTAGAGAGCAAGCACAGAAAATTCAAGGGTCTGCAGCAGGTTTTGTTGGTTTTGCGTAGGAAGATGCCATCACCCAATTGAAGTTATGAAGTAACATTCAAATTGATCTTGAGAACTTTTAAGCTCATCAGGCCTGTAAGGCCCGATGGGCTTTTGGCATGGCATGGCCTCCGGCGTCAGTCTGTCTGTCCATCTGTCTGTAAACTTTGTGCATTTTTGACTAGCAAAAGGCCTAGAAAGCTGAAACTTTGTGTACAAGCTCCTTGACTACTGAGAATTATGATTTATAGCTTTGGTGGCCCTGTGGTCACACCCTTTAAACCTGTTTCAATCTTTTTCTCCAGAAGTGTAAGGCCTAGGAAGATGAAACCTTGTTCAGCTATGAGGATTCTAAATTGTACATTTTGTGACCCTGTGGCACCTACTAAAGGTTAAACCACATTTGCAACACCGAAAGCAAAGTTGATATGAAGCCTGATGAGTTACAGAGCCAATGGCTGTATTCATCTTGCCTTGCCACCATAACTGTTGCTTAGCTTGCAAGGTGAGTTCTTTTTCATTTCCACAAGAGGCACTGCTAGATTATCATTGTTGTTATTAGAATTCAGTGTAGTTTGTTCTGTCTCAGTGATTCATTGTCTTAAAACGAACTAGCTGTGGTGTTTTAAGAAGTTAGCAATATGAAGATTGTGGCTTGATGGATATCAGGTTATGTGTCGAAGCTATGGCAATACATTTATGCTAATGAATCAGGATGTCAGAGGATCTAAATAGATTTAGATCACAAGTTTTTATATAAGGTCATACTGTTGAAAGTTGTACTAGTATTGTGGATCCAAATTTATGAGATTGGATGTTAGATATCAAGTTGGTTCCCTAAAGTAAAGAAAACGGAAATGTTTGTGGCAGAATTGGATTTGAACCCTCCATCAAAGTATATTCAGGACTTTCCATCGGCTATCTGACAATTATACTAAGAGGGAAAAGTTTCTATGATGGACAAGAAACTCATTTTCATAGGTCAAAAAGATATATTTATTCCGACTGTGTTTATAACATACAGATATAGGACCTGTTGTCAGTTTGTTATGGAATAAATGATGGATGTTGAGTTCACAGTGCTTACAAAATGACGTTGGACGCTATGGGGGTTCAAGGCAAAAAGGACCCATTCAATATCATGTATGTCGACCGTTAGTAACAATGCACGCCTGACACCTGCGTCTCATGGAGCCGATCAACCCTCTCAGCAAGTCTTGTGGGATGTGATTCCATATCCTTGGGGGCTCTTGGCGGAATTTCTTTCAACGTCGTTGATGCCGACTATAAACGCCGTAAACCGTTCAATCTCATCCCACACATGCTCAATCGGCGAGAGATCTGGGGATCGTGCAGAGAGCGCTTGCATGCTTTTCTCACAAATGTTCCTTGGCGCATCCAAAAAGCATGCAAATTGAAGAATATGACTGTATTTGTGTTTGGGAGACACATTTCACTCATAAGAGAACACTTCAAATACAGAAACCAACATAGGACAATAAAACTGCATAAAAACGCTGATCACAGTTACTTTTGCCTCTTATATTATATATATTACAGTATATTTCTGTCTTATGTGAACAGTGGAGAGAATATCATATTCTCACTATTTAATTCAGGTTAGACATCAATTAGTGTTTATCAAGACCTTTTATTTGTCTTTGATGTTTGTCCTCCCCAAAAAATAGTGCTGAATGAATTTCAAGGCATCGAATAAAATAACTGAAAAGGAGCATTGTTACTTGTCTGATAACAGAATGGATTGTTGAAGCGCCATAAAATATATAGGTAAGGTAATTTCACGGGAACCCGATATCGTAAATAAAATGTAGGTAAAACATAGATAAGAAAGACCCACCCCACTCAATTATATAGAGGGGTGGGTCTTTCTTATCTACGTTTTACCTACATTTTATTTACGATATCGGGTTCCTGTGGGTAATTAATATAAATTATAATGGGATTTAATGTGAAATTACAATACTTTGAATGAATATATCACTCTTAAAATGAAAATGTAGATCTTGTAAATAATTTCCTCAAAGAGAATTCGTCCACATTGACGTTTTATAAAATTGGGACTTAATTTTCACCAAAAATAATGACTGCAGCGCCAAGACAATGTTATAATTAAACATTGGAATTCAGCCATCAAAAGCAACATTTTTATCACCATTTTGACTTTCATTCATCAAACCATGTTTTGTCCTTGCAAAAATAGGAAGTTGCTGGTCGTTGAAAAGACATCGCTATTGGAAACAGTTTTGTCAATATTGACGAAAAGGCTGTAATCATATGATTTTGGAATAAATTTAGGAATCTTTTGAGATAAATCCTTTACAAGTGGCCTAAACACTTCTCGTCGATTTCGAGGGGTCATTACAGTTGATTTATATAAACTTATTTTGTAATCAGGCCATTAAATTGAGTAATTTCTTTTCTTCAGAATTAGCGAATTTTAATATTAACTGTGGTTAAACTAGTGACTTTTGACCAAAAGGCGGATACTTATGTCTAACCAGTTGGTTTGAAAGCATGGGAATACTAATATTGCATCTATCAATTAATATTTTCATTTTTCAGGATAATGTAACTTATTTCTTGACATGAAAATGTCACAATTTTATAAATGTGAATATCCAAAATATACGAAACGTTATCTGAATGATAATTTATCCCCTTTGGTTTTACCATATCATACGATTATTTCTACTACCACATTGTCTTCTTTCTTATCAGATAACTTTTGCTGCTGAAAACTCAATGGGTTGTTTAACATATTGCTTTATGTATATATAACATTTCATGTTAGCAAGACGAAAAGAGATAGCAACATTATTCGATAAATATTTTGTGTGTGAATAAAGGATAACGTTAATAGAGCTTAATCGATGATAAGAAGCTGGAAAATATTGCAACGCGGGAAAATATATCTGTAATCCTTTGATCTTCAAACCATTAGTTAATGTTTGTATGACATGAACTCTGCAAGCATATACATTGTCCAATCAGACTGACGCCCTGGCATTGAAGATCTTAGGTTCCTGATTTTAAAAGAAAGACGTTTTACGGATGTCATTCGTGTTTAGAATTGCAACAAATGGTAATGACATATACCCCCCGTAAGAACAATGTTGTGTCACACGAGAGTTACTCACACTAGGGTACCATTGCAATGATTTTTTCCTGGATTTATCCCCAGCCAAACGAAATGAATGTTCCGAATAAGAAATTTAAACTTTAAAGGGGCAGTAGCACGTTTATATGGGGAATATAAGGTGATGTCAGGAAAATTAAAATGAATGGTTCCAATTGAAAGAAAATGTATTTAAACTAAATGAAGCAGTACTAATTCAAATACATAACGTAAAGTTTAGCCATGCGATTCCTTTTTCTTACACATAATGAATAAAAGGTGCTCACAAAAAATGGCCGCCAATGGATTTTATGTGAATATCCATACTTTGTCCTCTGGCTATAGATGATTGGCTTGTGTAATGTGATTTTTTGATAATGTCAAATTAATAAATTAGCAATAACTTACAATTATCAGTGAAATATTTAAAATATAAAATTATCAAAAAACGTGCTACTGCTCCTTTATAGGAGCAGTACTTAGCACGTTTTTAGGGGAAATTAAGGTGATGTCAGGAAAATGAAAATAAATGGTTCTATTTGAAAGACAATGTATTTAAACTAAATGGAGCAGTAATAATTCAAATATATAACGTGAAGTTTAGCCATGCGATTGCTTTTTCTTATACAAAATGAATTAAATGTGTTCACATAAAAATGGCCGCCAATGGATTTTATGTGAATTTTCATACTTTGTCCTCTGACTATGGATAATTGGCTTGTGTAATTAGACTTTTGATACTGTCAAGAAAATACATTTAGCGTTAACTTACAATTATCAGTGAAAAAATTAAAATGTAAAATTATATAAAAAAACGTGCTACTGCCCCTTTAAGGCTTATCTTACTGAAACTTGTTTAATCGGACAATCATCAGGTGAAGTGGTGGATTTCGGGGGTTTCAACTTCTTTTCACATTCCACTAACAGCAGAGATTTGTGTTTAATTTTGTCATTTCGAATTTCATAAGGCTTAGCTCGTTGAAACTTTTATTATTCAAACTTTTATCAAATCGATTATTATGAGTGTTGATATCTTTAGGTTTCTGTAAACTTTTTCAAACCTTGATTTTTGGCATTTTCAAGGACGAAGAAATATAAACCCTGTTGAAAAGGGGGGTCCCCCCTCCCGATTCATGAACGAAGCTCACATAAAATCAAGCAATGAAGCCGATTATGTGTCACATTATTTCGGCATTCCATTTTGCTTTTAGGCATAACATAATAATCGCTAAAAAATTTTCTAGATTTCGGTTGAAATTGACATTTCTTATGAGGCTCCTTTCCAAAAACATAAAAGGAATATATCTATTTTCTAAATTGATACAGTAGATGTATTCATAGATGGAATGACGATGAATTGCACCCAAATCACAAGCCTTCGACTTCATGAACTGCACGTGCTGATGCTCATTTCAAATTTCAGACTGCATGAAATACACGTGATTGACATTTAAAAAACGTTCGAGGTTGCATGATCTGCACGTGTTCTTGGTGTATTGCGAAACACTTGCATGTAAGATCTACCGCTCTTTTCACTAAAAAGTTTTATTATTGACGTTCAGATTCTCTATTGTGATAAGTTTTTTGTCAACCGCATTTTACGAAACTTGACTTGCTCAGAGGCCAAAAAGTCTCGCTAATTTGCGGTCGTACGACAAACTTATTCCTTACTTATATGCCTTTGTTTTCCTATTGAATAATATGTACTGTTTAAACAAACTCATGCTCAATTGAAAAAGTTGAAAAATAGTTTGTTTTAATTATTATATGTGTATGCTATTTATCCATACAATAAGATTTTTCCATCATTACTCGTTTGTAGATACATGTGAATATTGATGCGAAATCAAATGTATTGAAATGAAATGTAAATAAAATATTTCGAGTCTGTTTATAGTTGAGAAATTGATAGTTCTCCATAAACATTTGCTTTCTTTATCAATTATTTCATAAAAACGTAGTTGCTTCATTTAGTCGGATCTATAAACGTTCATCGTGCCTTGAGTTACATTGATAATATGAATATAGAAATGACATATTCTGCTTACAGTTATAAATATGGTCAGTGAACTTTCGTAGCCTACGGAGTTCCTTAAGTCTTCTACTTCGCGGATTGCTTAACCGAGGTTAAGATGACCTTTGTCTGACCAAGGTCACGTGTGCGGTACAAGACGCCGACCTCTCGCTTTTCATCCGCCATCTTGAATTTATAGCATATACGGGAACCAAATCTGCTGTGTAATGCTGATTAATTTAAAAAGTTTAAAAAAAACCCAATTGATTGATATAATATTTCTAATCAAAAGTTATATTTACGACAGTGTTATGCCGTGGCAAATGGTTTCAGACTCGTTGCTCATAAGATAAGAATGTTTTTCTGTTCTGAGTGATGGGCTCTACTTTTTTATTAATTTGTTAAATCTTGAACAATTAAAATGTTCACCTCCCTAACATATCTAAAGTTAAGTGTGCAAGTAGCATGTAACAATCATATTAATGTACAAACAGGGCGTCATCATGAATTTCTTTCGACAAAAATACCCTGATAGAACTGTCCCTTTAAAGGAACAGCACCACCAGGTCTAACATGGAAATATCAAGCTTTGATTATAAAAGCTTTGTTGTGAAATGATAGATGTAGCGTCATAACTTTTTTAATAAAAGCTCTGTTATTTGTTTTTTAATCTGATTGCCTAACTTTTCCAGTTCCAATGTTGATATTTGTATTATCTATTTATTTCAGAGGGTAAGATAACTAATTACAAAATGAAGCGAAACATGTTAATCTAAAACTGAATGCGTCCACTTTAGTGTGAACACCGTGTTATCATTTTCAGTTAGGGACATGAATTCAGCTTTTAAATCGTTATCACAGCTTGAATCGTATATTACAGCACTGGATGATAAAAAGTTAATACGTTCATTTCAAAAATGATTATTGCGAATGTATTTACACTCGTTTAAAATCAAATTTGTTCGACAAAAAGATAATTAATATATTGATGTAAAATCTTGCAAAATCGCAATTCAGGAAAAGTAAAGATGGACATGATGTATTGTTTGTTTGTGAACGATATAAAAAACACAGATATAAGTATTTGGGCGAAACTAGTATGGTCTTTATTCCTTATCAGACATTTAATTGATTAAATATGTTGAAATCGTTATGAAAGATGTATTTGCATTTAAATTCTGATTAAATCGGAATATTTCTGTTACGTTGAATACCTATATATGGTCATATCCAATTGTATTCTGGGCACATGACCGAAATACTAAGTAAACTGATTTTTTAATTTCGACAAAGAATTATCACCAAATAGACAACACAAACAACTTGAAAATAAAATAAAGGGATACAATTTACTTCTTTTGTTGTTGTTGCTAAGACATTTAATTGAAACTAAACGTGCATCGAGGAACAACATTGAAAACTACTATAACGTCGTTGTATGTTTTTAAACATTCCATCGCATTGAGAAAAAAACAACCTTTTTATTCCCTCTCTAAATGATCATAATCAATTAATCGTGTTCTATACGAAACAAACGAGGATAAATAGTCTGATAATCATAAAGTAACAGCGCTATCAAGAGAATAATCATGTAGCTGTCTTCATTAAAACAAGCAATACTATATAAGTATGTTTATTATATTTTTCAAATTACACGTTGAGTTCAATCCCTACCACTCTTATTTCAAGATAAAGTTTTATCAAGGAAATAGTTATTGGTTTATAGAATATGAATGATAAGCATTTTTATGTTGTCTTGTTTAGCTTGTTGGCGTTTACATGGATAAATTGTATATTTTGTAAAATAATCATGATAAATATAAAGATAAATATAGAGATGTTCAAAAAAATCCCTACAACATGTTCTGTACCTTGTATTTTGGAGCGGTATTAACATAAGCTTTTAGCTTAATTACCAATGCAATTCTTTTTTTTGGAAATAGATATGTTTTAACCATCAAGGAAAAAGTCATTTATTGTCTAGGTTTCAAACAAGGATGGCAATTTTCGATATCTATTGTTACCAGTCTTATCTTATGTTTTTTTCACGACCGTTTATGAATAAAACAAGAAATATTCGAAATTTATTTGTTGTAAAAATTAGGTTATATAATAATTATTTTTAAACCCCCCTTCTCGCAATAATTGATTATTTTCATCACAGCCTACTTTATAATCTACAAAAAAGGGAGTTTGTTCAGGTTAGTTGTATATGTTAAGTGTATATATATATATACTCTGCATTTAAAGTATGAACTTTATGTTTATTTTTTATATTTTCACTCTAGACTCTCATAAAAAAAACCCCATATATATACAGAATATAAAAATATATATTATTTCACGTGACACGTTTTATTTAATAACCTTTGAAGGGGGCTCACTTTCGTGTAATTTTACATGACATTTTATGTGTATCTCGTGTATTTATTAAATTAACTTGATGAGGGCACACTTTGATGTAAGTTTACATTGCATTTTATGTGTATCTCGTGTATTTATAAAATAAACTTGATGAGGGCCCACTTTGATGTAAGTTTACATTGCATTTTATGTCATCTCGTGTATTTAATTAAATAACATTGAAGAGGGCTCACTTCAGCGTAATTTTACATTGCATTTTATGTGCATCTCATGTATTTATTAAATAACCTCGAAGGGGGTTCAATTTAGTGAAATAAACATTGCATTTTATGTGTATCTTATGTATTTATTAAATAACCTTGAAGAGGGTCAACTTTAGTGAAATAAACATTGCATTTTATGTGTATCTTATGTATTTATTAAATAACCTTGAAGAGGGTCAACTTTAGTGAAATAAACATTGCATTTTATGTGTATCTTATGTATTTATTAAATAACCTTGAAGAGGGTCAACTTTAGTGAAATAAACATTGCATTTTATGTGTATCTCATGTATTTATTAAAAAACCTTGAAGAGGGTCCACTTTAGTGAAATAAACATTGCATTTTATGTGTATCTCATGTATTTATTAAAAAACCTTGAAGAGGGTCCACTTTAGTGAAATAAACATTGCATTTTATGTGTATCTTATGTATTTATTTAATGCCTCTGATGGGGTTCACGTTAGTGTAATTTTACATTGAATATATGTGTATCTCATTTGGGACTCAAACAAACCACCTGTCCGACTGTCTGACTGTCTGTCTGTTGGGATAGATTAAAAAAAAATAATACAAAACACCTGTACCTACTGTTTAGTCTTCGAAGATACTGCTCCATATGATAATCTAAAACCTTCATGTTACATAAACACATACCTAAAGTGTAGATATCCCTTTCTTTATCGGGTCTAACAAAACCCATATAATCGGTTTTACCTTTTTAAATGGAACCAGTCAAAACACCACTGTGAACAAAGGGTGACAGAATAGCTTGAATAATATGACGTAATCTATGACATCACAATGAATATTTTGTCTATATCGACAAGTACACTCGGGGCTATCTGGGGTCATCAAAAGGCCGGCCATTACGTAATAATGTTGAAAGGTTTTGACAAGTTGGAATACGTCCTGCGGCCTTATGAGTTACATAGCCATTTTCCATATAACAATGGGAACGAATAACCAGTAACGAAGTGTGAAAACTGTCGAGTTCAATTAAAACTGTTCCATGTGTGAGAACATTTACTAAAGAGGGAAATATATGTATTGAATTTTTTAAGGGGTTTTAGAATATTTATGATTAATATTTGATCAGGTGATCAACATAGGAAAATATTTATATTCATATTAAAAGTGTGCATACATCCATCAATAACTTTGTTCAGGATAAATGATTCAAATTGAAGTTTGATTGTTTCACGATATGATTATCGATTGAAATGTTGATTCATTTGATGCGGCAAACTTGAATAAGTCATTTACATTTTATATACTCGGTTTAAGTTGGTAAATTGAGTGTTGACCGAATAGCTATTTAAATTTGCGCCTTTTTTTCTGCGAACTTAGCAAAACATTAATATACGTTTAAAACTTTGAATTTTTATCATTTACAGATATTTATATAAAACTTAAATGATGTATTATTGGTTCACCAAAATGATCGTTAAATATTATTTTAAAGAGGATGAATGTATAAGATTTAAATTTGTAAACAAAAAAATTAGGACTTGTTGTTTTTCCGTTTAACTAAAAATAGTTTTCAACAAGAAAATGAATGAAACGCAAAAAAAATAAATAATTTGTTTTATTTTCATAAAATAAAGATCTAAAATTCAGGTGAAACGCTTTCATTTTACTCAGCTCTGATCTATAAACCTTTGAGTAAATGTTTATGGACTAACTCCTTGCAACATTGAGTAATATTTACAAGAAAGGCTCAACAAATGAAATAGCGCTGTTGAACAATAAGGATACTTGCAAAATCAACACCGCGATTGTGAACACCGAACCGGTTTCGCTAGGTCACGTGACCGAGACGAAGCCTACAAGAAAAGTATCGACTGCTCTCTCCTTGCGCCTCTATCATCCGGGTCTTCGTCAAGGTTAGATCTCTCTCCTTGCCCTGCATTCACCATGGCTGATAATAAAGTGTCGTTTGGTCAAAGACTTTCGGGTTTTCTTACATTTGTATGGAACTCAGAAACGCATGAATTCCTTGGCCGAGGCGGCAGGAGCTGGGGTAAGTTAATTTTACGTTTTTATTTGAGCAGGATAGGTATGATCCGATTAAACGAATATCGTCTTGAAATCTTGGCTTGGTTGCATCTAATGAACAGTTAGTTTTTAAGATTCATAGGTAATGTTGGAGTCTATTTTGATATGAAAGGGCTGCATATTTCCTTGCATAACATCGGTGTCACTTTTGCAGTTGTTTTGCTGTATCGTAGCACCAATTTTACGTAAAACATGCACCGTTTCTAATCGATTGAAACCAAATAATGATAGTGGCATGACGACTTATAATATTGATTCGATATATTCAGCAGTCGACATCACGTCGGAAACAATTCTTTAGAAGTTCTTTCCCTAAGAATTGTTTACCACTTCAACATCCTGATCTGTTCTTTTTTTATAGTTATGTGAAATGTCAAATTTGGCAAATTATAAATCAGAAATTTCAGAGAATTTTTGCTTTAGTTTCACTTCATGATATTAATTTCATAACTCTAAAATATTCTAATTCGAATACTAAATGATAATTTTTCACTGAAAATTATAACCTATACTAAAAAAATTACCAATATTTATATTAAAACAAATATTTCATAACAAATTCATTTATCAGTCATTAAGTGCAAAAGGTCCAGTGACATCAAATTCAAAGGAAACTAAAGAAATAAATATAAATTTACATTTGTCTTGATATTTTCTCTTCATTTTGAAACCCTGGCTAAGCCAGTGCAATGTATTTTTACAACTCTAAATTGTTTTATGTGTACAGTAAACATAAAATATTCCTATTCCTATAACAAGTTGTAAGAAAGTATTATAATGCTAATTCCAAAGAAGAACATGTTAGCTTCTTCTATACAAGTCACAGATGACTGACATATAGTGGCAAGCAATAAAGCTTGTTGTCAGCCTGCTAGCACATGTCCCCACGCCTAAGGTCATTCAGAAAACTAGATTTGTAGGTCACCACTTCGATGAAAAAGTGATTTTACTCATCAGATTACAGACTTGTCTCCAGAAATGGAACTCGTGTAATACTTTTTAAAATTATTTCTTGTCAGACAATATAAGATTTCTTCATTGGGGCATGAAATGATTTACAAATAATTCTCAGATTGAAATCCTCTTCAAAAATAAACATCACTTACATGTCTTATTTAACTATTTGTATTTACAGTAAATACTAAATATCAATTTATTAAAATGTTTAATCAAAAGAAGATTAGAAGCTAGTAACTTTTATGTTATAATAAATAAAGGAAATGACTACAATAAAAGTATGGTACGCTAATTTGCAGGTGTCTTCTGTAAATTTACAAAATGTGTAAATGCATTAGTTACCAATTTAAAAAAGATTTAATGACAAATCAACTGCAAATGTGTTATGTCAATAATGGAAATGTATGAAGAGTACTTCACTGCTTGAATGTAGAACATAAACTGACAGACTGACTTATATGATCATTTATTGGCGTATATATATAGCAGAGTAGATTTTTGAAGTGCTTGACATTGTCAAAGTCGTCTGTATCTTCATGTTGTTCTCAAGCAAGGTTTTTTAGTGAACAAGTCTGCCACACACATATATAACTATATTTTTTACCAAAAACCAATTTGTATTATGACTATTATCTGTAAAATCCGAAAATGAAAGAACTAATACTTATTCAATGTTTAGGACATGGTAAACTATTCAAATTTGAATGTCTAAGCACGCTAATGTTATGAACTAATAATGAACTATTTCAGTTAAATGTCTGCTAATTAACTTTGCATATTTAAAAAAATGTTGATTAAAAAAAAATTATGCAAGGAACAATGTTGAAAGAATTGTATATTATACATAGTTTAATAAACTTGTGAAATGTTTTGTGGTAATTTTACAATAATTTGCATTCATGCAATCATAAAACTGTCAACAACTATAATTTTTGTCAAGCTTAGAAGAATTGCTTTATGATTTAGATAAGTACATGTGATAATGATTACAGAGGAGTTAAAAGAACTAAGCATGCTATAAATAAACCATTGATTGATTGCTATATACTTACTCTTGTATTTTGTAATTGGCAGGTGTCGATGAAAGTACAATTTACTCTTACATAACATTACATCAACTCCTTCACACTTGATAGTGGCCTGTGGAGTATTGTAGATAAAGAAACCTGTCATTACCTATTGTTATGTAACCTTTGCTAACAAGTAAAACCTGTAGCACCCCCCTTAGGGCAAGCTGACTTTGAGGGGAGTTACACATGACAGAATGACTTGACTTTCACGCTTGAGTGAACAAGGAGAAAAGGTCATTACCTTTTCCGAACTCTTGAGTTATAAGATGGTGTAAATAAAGTTTGTCAAGTTGTCAACCATGAAATATAGAATATTTGATAAGAGGGACAGAGAAATATGTTATTAATGTCAATGATGTGAAGAATTTTTTGAGACATTCAGACTTCCAAAACAGCTGAGTATGTAATAATGCAAGGGGAAATGAGTACTTATTTCAAGAATGGTAGTGCTCACTGCTCAATAAATAAAATGCTACATGAAATAAAAATACTTGATTTTCTTCAACAATTGTCAACTAGAAAATCATCAAGACGATCTTGTCTTGATAAGTTATCACAAACCATACTGTTTTGAATAGAAACATCAAGCTCAATTTATCCCTACCTCTAGGTCCTAACTAGGAATTTTGTTCAGTGAAATGTAGAAAGAACCAATAATAAAATGAGTAACAGATTGGGCTTGTAGTTTGAAAAATCAACTAGTCCTTCTAAAACTTTGAGAACAACTCAAGGAAACGGTGATGAAAAAGTCTGACAGTTAACGTTGGAATGGAATTTGGTCAATAAAAACATTTTTTAACATGTGTTAAAACAGAAAATCGACCTGGTGATAATATTCGTGATAAATACATCAATTCTTATCAATAATTTTAGATGTTGGATTAGATACTGAGGTTTCCAAACTTACGTCTTAAAATCAATCTCTAGTATTGTTTAAGGCTTGATTATGCCTCTTAGAATTATAAAAACAACCCAAAACAAATTGATACTGTTTACAAGGCGGTCACTATCTACACTTGTTGCACCAGACCAGAGCTGTTTATTTTTGTCTGTCCTGAGTTATTGATAGATGATAATAATCATAATATTAATAATGATGGTAAATGAAAGTGATGAGACCATATTCTATTTAATTTAGGGCTGAGTATCATGGGAAATCTCATGATTCGATATCTATCACGATACATTGTTTTAAGTATAACTTTGTGCATATTTTGTGAAATATTCAAGATGGGGAATTTTTTTTGAAAATTGAAGATGAAATTTTTTTTCTCGTCAAAAACAGTTATTTATGAATCCGATTGCTTTATGCTTACTGTAGTTACAGTTACCACACATCAGCTGGTTTTATAGTGTTCACTTAGTTTTTCTTTTCATTTTAAATAAGTGAAATCTATTTTTAGTGTATCACTATACAGGAAGCTCACAATACAATGATCACGATTTCTCAAGCTACGATTGTATCTTAGGTATCGATGAATCGTTACAGCTCTACTATTTATGTTTCTGGCTCATGCCTTCTCTCTAGAAATCTGAACAATCGATTGATCGATTTGGTGTATCAAGATGTAACTGAAGATCGATTATGATATCACATCCGATTCTCAAAACTAAAAATTCTGTTTTTTTTCTTTTTCAGGAGAGATCACGTTCTTCTACATCGTCTACTATGCATGTCTAGGGGGTTTCTTCACAGCATGTATTTCCGTGTTCAACACAACCCTGGATCCAATCTTCCCTAGGCTAATGGGTACAGACAGCTTGTTAAGATCCAATCCAGGTATGATAAACATCTGCAGAAAATTATAGAAAACAGTCACCAAGGTTAAAAGCAAATTATAACTGGCACTTATTTCTGAAATAGTAATTTTGATTTCGATGGTTGTTTAGATGGTTGAATTGAGAAAAGTGCAAGTAGAATTTCAGATTAAATAATGTTCTTTATCAATTTTATGATTTGTAAATTTTGGCATGTTGGACTTGTGAAATGCTTAAAAAAGCCAGAAGTGAAGCCTAATATTTCATTACCCATCTCTCTGATGAGTTATCTGGGGTGAAATACAAGTGTTGGTAATATATCATTTATGCTTTTCCAGGAATGGGATTTAAGCCAATGCCTGATCTGGCGACAACCTTGATCAGATACGACAAGCTAAAGAAAGATACATGGGAGCCATATGTGGACCACATCCAGGACTACCTCGACTCCCGTGAGTATTTAGGATTGTTGACTCTGTGGCAAATTATGGCCAAAACATTGTAGGATCTGTGTTGAAACAATAACTCGCTCACTAGGATTCACAAAATCTTTACTCTTGCCTTATGCTACTTCTCAAAATTGACCTAAAACAAATTGGAAGGGAAATTTCTCAAGGATCTGTATATAGAATCTCTTCAATGAGCAATTAATGATCAGAATGGTTGCTAAGAGATGAAATCTAAGTATCTAATCTAAACAGGGCTCTACACCTTTCTCTGGAATGACTGCATCACTTTGCAATACTGAAGTTGTACACCAGTATGATTTATAGCCACTTTTTGCTGACAGTAAATTGATTATGTAGACTTTCTCAAAGTAATTATACTTGCCATCTTGAGTTAATTACTCTAAAAAACTGAAAGAGCTTTGAACACAAGATTTCATTGCCTTATCACACCTCTTGTCTACAGACCACCTCAACGCCAGCAAATCACTCGACAACTGCACCGGAATTACAACAACACGCCCTGAAGCCGATATTCCCTGTGCTGTCGACCTTAACCAAACTCTGGAGAAATGCGGAACTAATTTTGGATTCGATGTGGGCAAGCCATGCATTTTGCTCAAGTTGAATAAGGTGAGATATTGCCCCTTTTCAGAAGGCCCAAGAGTAAGATTGTCTGAGAATTCATTTTGATATCCAATGGTGACTTTTTGTCTGTAATAAAATTCAACAGTAATTTTCAAAGATATGATGAACTAGCATAAAATATATGAAAATTATGTGTTTGTCAATCTTGATACTTTGACTTTAGAAATGTACATTGAATTCCCAATTAAGATGAGGTTTATTTGCACAAATTTTAACAATTTAGTGCATTTTGATTGCCAAAGATAACTAGGATGAACATATCTTTGTCATTTTGTCAGATCTTTGACTGGACCCCGGAGCCGTTTGAAGGTGATCTTCCCAGTAATATGCCCAAGTCTCTGCAGGATAAATATGACAACACTAAGGTCTGGATTTCTTGCCAGGGAGAGGTATGTTGATATTTATCTACTCACAGTAATACAGTCAAAATATACAGTCTGTTATATCAACAAACTCCAGTTTTGGGTCATATTTAAATATTTCTAAATAGTAGTCATTGTAATCTGAATATAAGCAATCCCATATTGTCAGCATTTCAATAATTAACCACCTTCTTAAACAAGAATTTATTATTGGACATGTCTTATCTTTGTGTGAAGATAACTGATCTGCCCTTAGATTTGACTTACTTCAAAACAAATCAAAAGCTCTAAGTTTGTCATCTGGAAAATTGAGAACCTTCATGAGATAATGTACATATGTCTAATTGTCAAGAAACAAATTCTTGTCAATTTTGTATCTAATTAATTATATTATATTTATCAATAATTTTTTTTCCAGAATCTTGGTGACAACGACAACATCGGTGAAATTGAGTACATGCCTAGCCAAGGCTTTGACATGAAGTATTTCCCATACAAGAACCAGAAGAACTATCTGCAACCCCTCATCTTCGCCAGATTCCCCCACATCACTCCTCACGTCGGAATGCTCATTGAATGCAAAGCCTGGGCCAAGAACATCTGGCATGACAGAACCGAAAAGCAAGGAAGCATCCATTTTGAGATGATAATCGATTAATGAGAAACTCAAAGCCATAGCATTTATAAATTTGAATACTCCAAAAGGCGTCACATCGGATTTGAATTGAGAGAAAAATCTTTGGATTGTTTGTATCATTAATGAGGTGTAATACTCTAAAATGGCGTCGAATCAAATTTTAAGAGAAAAGTTGTTAATTGGATTGTTTGACTTCCATATGTTTGAAAGTGTACGAAGAATGGACCCTTGTGGTTTGGTATGGCAATCTTTTAGAGAGATACTCAGTTGTATACAAGATATAATAAAAATCCCTCCAAATGGAAAATTTGAATGAAAAGAAATGGAACAATGACTTGTGATAAGACTTACTACAAAGAATGTAAATGATTTTAAGTAAATGTTTAAGAAATTATATATATTAGATCAGATTTTATCATTTTTGTGTAAAAATATGTACATAGAACACTTACGTGTACACCTTTCTTTCATCTTCATAGTCTATTTTAATTATTGTTATCACAGATTTGTTAAATGTCAACATGGACACAAAAAAGTCCTTACAGTATTGAATGTGGACAAAAAACAGAACATCACGACAATCTTATTCCAGTGTTTTTTTGTGATAGCTCGGATTTTAAGTTTGTAGATAAAATATTTTGAATTGTATTCACTCTTGTCCTTTTATTGTAACCAGGAAAAATGAACACCGTGAGAAGCACTCAAAGGGATAATTGCTTCTTGTTGTAAAATACCAAGCACCTGAAATTTATAACATCTTGGCTTGTCAATATGTCATAGGGTGCTCTAGTTTGCAATTCAGGAATAGTCAATTCTAAGTATGTAATCTTGTGCAAATGCGATTGATTGGTAAGAAAATGATCCCCATTGATATACACGTTTATCATTGTCGTATGGAAAGTTGAGTGAAAGAAGTGTGAGTGAGTGAGCTGTTTTGCAGGCAAGCGAGATGTAACAAATCGGATAGGTCAATCTTAAAAATAAATTAAAAAATTTGAATTTGTCTTGAACTGGTTATTTGGAAATGGAAGATTGAAATGAAAACCCACAAGACTTTCAGTTCATTTGGATATAATTTTTGTTACCCTTTTTTATGTCGAATTGTTTTATCAGACAGCTGAATATTATATGTTGTCATGTTGGCCCAATTTGCACATTCCCGATAGGTTGTTGAAATGTATGTATGGCCGTCATAATCATAGAAACTACACTTCAGGGAGAGATCTGGATATGAAAGGCAAATACATAAGATATCATAAGTTATTTCTGTGCAAATAATTTGGTTTCTTGTGCCATAACTTGGTTATGTGATTGTACTTAGTGGACCGAAAAAGATTTTAGCTCTCTACCGGAATTTAAGAGTTACATACTTATCTAGACTTGTCTGCATTTCACAATTCTATGCATTTGTACTTTCACATTGTCAGATTTTAGCATCTCTTTAGAATTTAATGTCTTTTAGAAACTACTGCTTTAAGTTGATTTGGAACAACTTTTAAGAATCTGGCACCGTTCCAGAAACCTGTTTTAGAAGTAAAAATTGCTGAGATTGCTTTTTGAAATAGTTCATATTTGCTTCTCAAAGTAACTCACGACCAAGAATTATAGTTTTTTAATTAGTTTGTGAAGCCATCATAATTGTATGCCTTTTATGTTTTGTTTAAAGCGACACTCTTTAATCACAATCTTAAAGTCATTTGTAATCTTTGCATTTTGATACAAATTCACATCTCATGTTTTAGCATTTAATCTGACTGCATTGTTTCAAGTTATGCTTTGAGCAGTAGAGGTCTAGTTTACATAATTTAAACATTCTACACTGATAGCGGTTATTTCCATCTGGAGTAACATTTGCTTTTAATTGTGTACACCATTGTAGGTTGTTAACCAGATGTCTTCTGTCAAACGGAATAAAATTTTTGTTTTAAATTATTTTTTTGTTTTCATTTTGCCAAATTGGCAGCATTGTTGGATCGAGGAAGTTTTGTCTTGTCCTGTGTATTGCGGTCACTAAGTCGGGTCATCTGACTGATTTAAGTCAACTGAGTTTAAAATAATTAGAATTGTGACTCTACCAGAGCTTGAAGTCAATCAAGCAGGGATATTGTCATTGCAACTAAGTGAAGAGGAAACCTCTGTTATGTTAAGTTTGTAGCCCGGAAGGGTCATTATTTTCATAATCTTATTCAAGGAACAAGTATTTTAATGAGACTGGTCAGGCCTTTTGTTGCATGTGTCACTACTTGCCAAGCATGTCTCTGATTCTAGCTCAACAATCTATGTTGAATTGCAGTATTGTTAACTGAATACTATCTAAGGATAGATTGAGGACATCCAAGTTGTACTTTACTGTCATATGGATAGGCTTTATTTATAAAATCCTGCCAGCAGTAGAGAACTGTTCTACACGCAGTAAGGTTAGGGTGCAATGCTACACTGAACTCATCCTGTCACAGGGAACGAACGTTACGCTCACTCAACTAATCTGTACCCTGGGTTCAGAAGCTAGATTCGCTTGCGCGGCCTGACTTTGGGATATAGCCAATCAAATCATTTTCCCGTTCAAATTTTATCGAGAAGGTGGCGAGAAAATGCTTTGATTGGCTACATCTCAAGTTGGGCCGCGCCAGCGAATCTAGCTTCTGAACCCAGGGTACAGATTAGTGGAGTGAGCGTAACGTTCGTGCCCGGAGACAGGATGCACTGAACTTCAGCGCAGTACCACCTATGGTTCACTAGTTCCAGCTAATGCTCGCAGCTTTCACTGCAATGCATGGCCACATTGGTGTTGCAGGCTTTCTCCCTGCAAAAATACTAGCAGCTTTGATATTAGTGAAATACTCTTGAGGGCGGCGTTAAGCCTCGGATCATCTTACCTTTATTTATAAAAATTACAGTCATATCATTTTTAAAAATTGTCGCCATATGTTGAAAAATTTAGATGTATTGAGCAATACACTTACACCTAATGATATTTTTAGAAAAACTTACTTTGCTCAGACAGGTTATTTCTGTTTGTTAAAAATTCCTACATTTTATCAATAATGGTGCGTTTTCAAAAATTATAAATTTGAGAGCATGCGATGAGATTGGTATTGTGCCACAAAGTTTCACCTTGGAAAGCACAAAGCTAGGATTATAAATTGTGTCACGATATTACACTCAATCTTATTCTATATATATGCAATTCCGCAGTCAGATTAAAATTGACAATGTTTCGAAGGAAACAAGAAAAACTTTGTATCAAGGCTTTCCTCTCCACAATGTATAGGAGAGGAAAGCAGGACTGGGTGAGGTTCGAATGCCACTAGAGAAATATTTTTACATGTTTTTCCTCAGAGTCGATTTTAATCAGACTTTGCAATTCCGCAAACTTATTTTGTTTTATTAATGGTTGACTTAATCACTACCAAGCATCTCATTTCCAACAATAAAAAAGTATGTTTAACAATAGTAAGTTTACAATAGCCAATCATGCTCTATAGGTATGTTTTATACATGCCATAATTAGATATTACTTTTCATCAAATTCAGTTCCTGACCCCTTTAGACTTTTGTCCCTAAATAAATGGGGAGATCGAGCTAATATTTCTGAATCATTGTATTTAAGAAATATTGAGCCATTAGCCCTGAAGCTCATAGACTTCGTTTTCAATTTTGTTTTAGGGTGTGGTTCCCCCTTGGTACGGCAACAGGGTCACCAAATGTTCATTTTAGAATCCAAATCAAATCATCATGCCTTGCGGGCCAGGTAAGCTAAAATTTAAAAGTTGTCAAGTTTTCTAAACCTTCTTTCTTCAAATATATTAAGGCAAGTGGGAACTGGGTTGCCAGGCCCGATGGACTTAAAGCATGGCATGGTGACCGTCAGTCCGTAAAATTTGTACATTTACGACTTCTTCTCCAGGAGCCTAAGGTCTGGAAAGCTGAAACTTTGTGTAGAGACTCCTTGACTAATGAGGATTATAATTTATAGCTTTGGTGGCCCTGTGGCCCCTCATTGGGTCAGAGGGGCCACACCCTTTAAAACCTTTTGTTATATTCTTCTCTGGAAGCATAAGGCCTAGAAAGCTGAAACTTGTGTACAGACTTCTGTACTTGTAAGGATAATAATTTACAGTTTTGATGACCCTATGGCCCCTAAATAATCAATTCCAGATTAGATTTAGCCTTCTTACTCAATTTAGGGTTTGTTCGTTTTAAATTTTCTTTGAATGTTTGAGCAATTTACATATCTGAAATCACAACACCAACAGAGGTGATTTCAGGATTGGTGAAAATTTTGCCCCTAGTTAAACCTTGTTGGCCTTTTGTGTTCTTCTTCTCAAGAAGCACAAGGCATGGAATGCTGAAATGTTTTATGGAGAATCATTAGGTAATGGTTTTTTTAGAATGCACATTTGATGACACTGTGGCCCCTCAAAGGGGTGGGGGACCACATTGACAACAACATAGAGCAAAAATAAGTACGAAGCCCGATGAGCTACAGAGCCAATAGCTTTATTTATTAGCCAACAAGATGGTCTTTTAACATGGGTCACATAGATTCACCTGAATTGATGCACCCTTAATGCTGAAATTACAGGCGTTTCCATAAACCTTCAACCAACTTTTCTTCTGAAACCAAATTGTTGAACCAATTTAAAAAACAAGTTCTTGTTAAAGGTGCACTGAAGCAGGGATGTTAGTATTATACTTCCCTGATTGCGGCAGTATATTTGACATTTTATCACTTTTTAAATTGTTTTAAATGATGAAATACATACTTAACAAAATGGTTGCAAGTCAAAACAATCTTGAAAATGAAATTATTATTTTTTTTGAAAAAAGTTTTTTTTATTGTTGTTTTGTGGTTTGCAAACTATTAAGACTTCAGCTACTCGCTTGTTACTCTACACCATCATGTCCGATTCCACGATGCCTATAGATAGGTTGTAGCATGACGCGGAGACATATACACTGATATATAGCAGGATGACCTTAAACCGTCTTCAGAAACCATATGGTTGAGCCAAAAAAAATTAAATCGTTCTTGTTAAGGGAGACATCAGCTTTTCGACTTGATCTGGACCGCCTACGAAAGAGAAAATTAAGAATGTCAAATGAAGTTAAATTGAAAAGTTTTTAAGGCAGGTGAAGATAGTGTTATAGAGTTAATATTTAAGGATGAACAGGAAACTGCTCAAAACGAGAATTATTCTGAAGAATTATTTGTTATAACAAAAGACTCCCCCGTGTTAATATCCACTCCAAGTGTCGACTTGGAAAAGAGTGACCCGCTCGTTGTAAGTCACAGGGTAAATATGACAATGATGTACTTCATGTTTAAAGGAGCCATTGTCACGCCCATAAAGGGATCACGTGATCCCATAAAAGTCACGTGACACAGGTGCGTGAACTGTGGCCAATGACAATTTAAGGTCACCCTGAAATAGGCAAGAAAATGCCTTGGGCAAGGCGGGTTTGCTGGGTCAGTCCATTTCCCTGTGTCAATTTCACAAGAAAGAGAATTACTCGTAGTATACACTTGACTTCGTTTGGCGACCTATATTGCTATTCGGTTTAAATTTACTATGCACATAATGCTGTCATAACAAAGAAACTTTAAAATATATCTGAAAACTTAATATTCTTAACAATCATATGTCCTTTAATTGCTAACTTTTCAAAGGGTGTGTGATGGTGGGGGGAGGGGGGCAATTTAGCGCAACATATATATGCACTAGCGCTGTTCTCTACAGGATAAAAAAATGGAAACCAACATCATAGGCCTATCGTTAACAAAAATATAACCTTTTTGTTCTCTCGAATTCTCATATATAATATATTTTAGGTTTTCTAAATTGAGACAGACCTTATACTTATATCATGAGGTTCTGGAAGAAAGTTCAATTTACTAACTGTGGGAGAATTCAAATTGACAGCTAGGACGGTCCAATGTAAGCCTACTTTGGGCTACTAACCCGTCTAAATACCCGTTTTCAAGGGAAACGATGACTCACACGTACATTACCCCTTAAAATAACCCCCTCGCTACAGGAATGGGTGAGATATTGACCCCTATCGGGTGTACCAATATAAACAAAGCGTCCCCTCTGATATTCATAATTGCTCAACCATAAAGTATATGAAGATCCGCTTGAGAAGTAATGTACAACAAGCATGAAATGAAAGAAAAGGGACATACAATATGTATTCAAACATTTGTTTGACATGACAGAACATAGCGAGACTGAACTGTTGATAGAAATGATAATTTCAAAGGATGATACATTACCGTATTTCAAAAGAAAAGCGCCAACGCCGACAATAGTATAGTTATAAAACATATTTCTGAACTGAACTTTATTTACACTCAGGCTGCAAACTGCAGCATAAGAGGTACAATACATATTTACATTTATATACAACATACAATATACATTTATCAATGACACATGTGTTATAAAACTTATTTCTTAAATAAAGACGTGATAATTTTACAAAAGATGGACAATTTTCTTAAAGTTCCTAATCTATTGCATGGAATTAAATAATATATTCATTTTGTACATATTTGGTCTGTTATAGTAATATCTATGCATATATTTAACTCTTTCTGATTCTAACGTGGGGCATATAAATAAGTAATGGAATTCGTCACCAATATCATTTAAATTACATAGAGTACATTTTCTATCTGTCAATGGGGTTCGTCGCCATCTACCTGTCTCGATTGGAAGAAAATGATTTGAAGTTCGGAATTTCAAAAAGTTATTGTAATGCTGAAAATTTAGATAATTTTCAAAATGGAGAGATGGATTTTTAAAAATGGTATAAATGTTGATTTGGAAGAATTTTCAATTGATGACAACCAATTTTGCTGGGAAATATCTTTTAGTTAATTTTTAGTGATAATTTTCAGCCTGGAAATACTTTTGAAATTTTGAGATTTCCAAATAAAACTTGATCCAAGATCGTCGAAAGTTGATACATTTTCGTATTTCAAAAGAAAAGCGCCAACGCCAACAATATTATAGTTATAAAACATTATTTCACAGACAAATTATTGACCTCTGCAGTTCATTCAGGCTAATACAGTCCGAATAAAATCGGCCTAGTTCCGAGGACTAAACGTTTCAAAACAAGTAACTACATCGAGGTTCGAACTTGTTATATAGACAGGTTTCCTCTCCACTGAGAGTGTTGCGGGCTTTCTCCCTGCAATAACACTAGCATCCGCGATATAAGTGAAATACTCTTGAAAGTGGCGATAAACCTCACCTCACCTCACCTCACCTCACCTCACCTCACCTCACCTCACCTCTCCACTGAGACTTAGTGTAGAGTTTTCCACATCTCCGTAGAGTTGATATTCCGAATATTTTATTCCCCGGAATAAGGGCGATTTTAATCAGACTGGGCTAATATGTTGTATGTAATGTAAGGTGGAACAAATAAAAAAACATAAATTTGATTGCCTCCAATCAGGCATATCTCTTTCTATCCCACCAACTCGGCTAATTGGAACAGAGGCTATATCAACATGACTTCATCTAGCTGCCACTGTGGGAGAGAATGGAACGAACGGAGTGTCTCTTTAAATAAATGGGTTCAGGAGTGTGGGAGAGACTCGAGAAATTTGATCCAATATGCACTTGAACGTTTAATAGTGTTTAGGATAATCGCTAGACGTTTCAACGTTACTTTTACCTCACTTACCAAGGCGTCGTATTACACGAGTGCTTGTTTGTCATTGACGAGCATGGTTTGAAACGTATGTTGTATAAAATTTCAATCGCAACGCATGATGTTGTGATGATGGTTATGTGTGGGAAAACAGTCGTCTATTTACGTCCAAATTTTGCATCCGATGTAAAAGGGCAGTGAAGGCGTTTAAAGGTTGTTGACACAAAAATGGCCGCCAGTAGGTTTTGCTTGATACTTGATAATTTCCTTCTCGACTACGTATAATCGAATTAAGGTATGAGATGCTTGACAACTGAAGATGATGTATTTTGGCATAAACAAATACTTATAAGGACATATTAAAGAAACATAATTTCCTCAAACATGCGAATATATCTGAATAAAGACTAAGGGAGGCGATGGGAGGCTTTATAAAAAAAACTCTTACTTATACCAGCTTTATTAGGTACACTTCAAGTGTCTGTTATCTCGTCATCGAATGTCTTCAAAAATCTCACGTGTGTTTAAGTTCTGTCAAATTATTGTGTAGAATGAACATAGAATAGTCATTCAAAATAGCTCAATTATCCGCGAGTACTGCATGCTCAGAGATTTTGCATTTATACTCAAAAAACAAAAGTTAGGTCGGACTAAGTTTGGTAAATGGATGTTATCTTTTAACCAAGACGAATTGTCTTCAAAATATTAATCTATGAATTCATTCTTTGAAACTATTGTCGTTAGTAGAAAATATGATATTATGAAATAACAAGAATTATGACAATTGCATGCTCGAGATGCTAACAAATTAGATTATTGTTGAGTATCAACAAAAATATTTAACAAATACCAGTACATTTATTATATTTAAGTCTCTGTTCGACTTTTAAAACACAAATGTTAGGCGCTACTGTCTTCAATGATTAGTACAATGAATATCAGTAGTGAAAACTGTCATCCGTGTCTTTCTTTTAAAAATAACCTAGAGTTAAGCATTTTGACGTTTTGAATGCCCCTTAAATCTAAGAGAAAGAAATAGTACAGATGTTACGTACGTGTGAAGATTTTGGCGACTTCAGCTAACCCGAGCAAGGGGAGAGTTAATACGGAACTGCAACACTTCCTTATTGTTAGGATGGTTATGTAAGCGGTCGTTCACGTTTTGGTGTTGTTTATAACAGATTTTAAGTTCTGGGACTTTTAGTGTTGACCTTTTGAGTACAAATCTATAAATCTGAATGGAGATCGAAATTGATAAGATTACCAAATAAGGCATGTCTACTTCTGGGTTTTACTATGCTTTTTGCAACTGACACTATGATTATGATCTTGATAAATATTTTTCAAACGTTATAAGCTTTGTCATAAAGTTGCCCCCAACATCAAGTACTTATACTGTATATCACCTGAAGTATTTTCCAAACAGAGATTCCTTAACTCATATATCACTCGTATCGTAATCAATGAGAATCAGTCATTCGTGTCTCGCTGTGTTTCTGATCTGGGTACCACTAAAGGACTTTTATCATATGGCCTTGTCTGTAACCTTTCACTTTCCATAAATCCAAACATTACCAGACCCACTAAAGTACCAAATCGTGCCGATGACTCTCAAGCCTCGTCACTGATTGATTATTGTGCGAGGCAATCTGACACGATCCTCATAGGCTTTATTCAGATCGAGATATGCGGCTAGTGCTAGTGAAAGGTTCACTCTGATTTCAGTAAGACTACTCATATCTCATAGTGCCTGGGTGTTCTTAAGCATCATGCACATACGATATCTTCACAATTATGTATTGTAACATTTTCATTTTTGTTTTCCTGTACATATAGGTCAGTTCGCTATCAGTCATGTCCAACAAGAATGGACATGGCTGGATGGGTGAGGTCATGGCTGGATGATCTGCATGAGTTAGAAGGGTGATTCACTGAAACTGGAAAGACCGTATAAATTAGTTTGTTCAAAATGTGCCCGTACACACCCAGCGGTGCAAATGGTAACATGGAAAGTTAGATCGAACAGCCTATTTAAAAGCGATTAGAGTAACCCTGGCGATGATTCAATGTGTTTAGTCAAAAGACTCATGAAAATTGATCTTTTTATTTTTCTTCAGAAGAAGATATCTGACACTGAAATAAGATATCTGCATGTCTGTTTCTGTGTTCAAATTTGTTCTGAGCAATATGCATACACTTGTATGCAAAGCCTCCCCTTCTTAACATTCGATATATAGTGCGTACCTTTTACTCAATGACAAAAGCATGCACTTGGTAATCTTTTGGAATACGATCAACTGGTAAATTTGTGGTAAAGTCCATGTTCAACGAGCCGTGACAACAAGACCATGCATGATTTATTTTGGATCATTATGAACAGATTATGATGTCATAAGTTATATGAATGTCTACTCAACCTTGATCATATACAAAAGGCAACGGAATGAATACTGTCCTTGACGTGAAAGTTTAAACGTTTGAAATATTGACAGCACAGCACTTAATGTTTTATGAAACAACACAAATGATCTGTCCTCGACTGTGTAAACAGGGAGTTCCTTAGCAACTTCCATGGTGTAAATTATGTGCATATATAGAGATATAGGCTAACACTTTTATCTAAAACGTTCGTTATCATTCCACCTCTAAATTGTTCTATATATCTTTCTCCCACGCCCCCTCTCTATTAAATCTCTGTCTCTTGTTCTTGTCTGTCGCTATCTGTGTCATTTTCTCTTTTCATCACTCAGTCTCTTAGTGTTTCTCCCTCTTTAATCTGACCTTTCTCCTTTCTCTCACTCTCTCCCCTATCTGTATTTACCCATTAAGTGTCGTATTCTCTCTTTCCTATTCCCGCCTCTCTTACATTGTCTTTCACTCTATATATTTGCATATTTTAGCTGTTCGTTTCCTCGAACTTGGTGTTTTTCTGTCGCCCCGCCTCCCCTTTAACCTCTCCTGTATCCTATTTTCTCTCCCCTTTCTACCTTTCCCTTCACCTCCCTCCCTAAATTCTCTCCCCGTTCTTCATGTCCAACGCCTTTTCATCCTCATTCTCGACCCTAGCCTTATCCCACCATCTTCACCCTCCCTCTATTCGTGCGCTCTCTACCCCCCCCCCCCCCCCCCCACCTCCTATCTCTAACGAAAATACATATGTTTGGTAAATTCTAACAGTCTATGTTGTACATGGAAGGATGGAAGGATGTAGGCTGAATAGGCGTCTTTGCGTGTTTCCTCAATTTGACATCTCATGGCCCATCCAATGTGTCGTGTACGAAGGGTTCATGAAGTACTTGCACGTATAAAAATGTCTTCAGGTGTTCTTGTTTTATTTTAACAATCATCTTTATCATACAGAAGCTTCACCATAAGAAAAATATAACAGTATCTAAATAAGTTCTGAGAATGAAAGCAAATATTATCAGTGTGATTAAAATCGAAGAAAAAAATCTTAATAATATTGACTTTAACGGGGTCTGAACTCAATCTAGTCAGAATTTCCTCTCCGTCACAAAATTGGAGGGGTAGACTTTGCTAGAACAAGTTCGATTCCCAGCAGCGTTTATATTCTGATTCTTGAATTTCCCCGAACACGATCGATCTTAATGCAGACTCCAAAGCAATTTAACCTGCATGCACTTATAAATAAATATCTTTATTTATTCTTATCAAGCTTTAAAATTCTATATGAAATTCATTTTTGAAAGATCAATACCTTTTTCTAAAGGCTCAAGTCTCAAATGTAAACGTTAATAATTAGTTTAATAGTATATTAACTATATTTCTTTTTTCGGGCACACCTACCTCATGGAAAACAGTACAACGTACTAAACTCCACACATCGTGGTGCTACAGGGTGACATTGCCACTGTGTCACATTTGTCACTGTACGGAGACGGAAAATGTCAAATGGGACGAACCGGTCTCATTAATTATTCTAAAACAAGATTTCATGCATAAAACCGGCTTTAATATTCCTTAATGTAGGTTGAGCTAAACGTAGTTATATCAATGAAATAATCTGAAAACAGGGTTTTTAGTTGTACAATCATAGACAGTTTGTACATATTATCAAAAGAAACATACATATAAATTCCATTTACAGTAAGCATCTCATAGTTCTAAACCGAGATATTATTCTGGCAAACATTCGAGGGGGAATACTTGTACCATAGCAAGGAGAAAACTATAACCATAGCAACGTCAAACTTTTCGTTACATGTTAACGTTATCATCCAACACTGTGTTCCACAGGAGATATCGCTTTATCTCCTAGATATCGTTTTGACAGTAGATTTTGAACAATGGAAGGGACATGACATCACAAACATTTTGCATCATCAGTAATGACGTCACAATGGTATGACGTCATAATGCTAATAAACAAAATGACGTCACAAGGCTATGACATCTCTGATTAAGGAGTTTTAGTGTCATGCAGTGTTGAAATATACTTTTTTCATGCAAATGTTTGAAAAATGATTTTGGGTGATAACTAGAATCTAACCCTAGTGTCTTCTGATATCAAATATATCAACACTTGAAGACACTAAAGTGTAATAATAAAATCGGGAGTTTTATTCCTTACAGCTAATAGACAAATGGTAAAACTTATATAATTCGCAGATCATTTTGTGATTGATTGTTCTTGTATTCCGCAACCTCGCCTAAAGGTATATGGAAACTTGTATAACGATTACACAACAACTACCAGTCTACCATTAGATATAAACCGTCACGTAATATAACCCTCTTTCAGCCTCCGTCGGTGATAAATCATATAAATGTGGGTCAATTCACTTAGAATGGTTGTATACTATTTGAAGTGTACGTTTATGGTGTTCGTGAAAATAAAATGTAACCTCACTGGCTGGCATAATCATTGTTGACACGAAAAGAAAATTTCTTCTCCATAGCAAGTAAAAAATCGAAAGAGAAATGGTTTTTATCAGATATAATTTCTCTTTAGAAAAATAACAAACTTCAGCATACGTTGGACTAAGGGATAAACAGGCACTGACTGACATACGTGATTACACTTGCACTTCTATCGCTGAGATATTTGATGCATATGATTTATCTGAATAATTTTTGGAACGCATATTGACCAACTAACATTACAGTGACAACAGTAAGAGAGGCCCTGAAAGTCGTTAGATAATTGCATGTTATTACTAAATAATAATTTAATAATTTTTAAGATTTAATTCAACACAATTTTTTTTACTAAATATTTGTTAAAAAACGTTACCAAGTTATTTTTGAAATAAAGTGAAGTTCACACAATTAATTCCAATTTAGTATGTGTATTCATAAGGTACACGCCGAATCACACATTTAGAATACAAATAGGCCTAGGCCTATCAACTTATTAACTACATACAGCCATAAAATGTATTATTTCGATATCACTCAGTGACGGGGTTAGGCAGTATGCGACTTTAATACATGATATACATAGCCGTAATAAAGTAGGCAACAATATATATCACGATTGTGAAACATGTAAATTTTTGTAAGGCATGTCGCGTGTTAAATTGGCAACATTTCATAAGTTAGCATAAAAACAAACAAACGTTACAAGTCCGTTTCGTCAAAGAACGGCATGTTTCAATTTCCGACAGAAATAATCATATTATCCTATTATATGCATGTGCTTCATATCGGCAGAAATAATTATATTATTCTGCCGGCGTTACCTCATGTATTCAGTAACTGCTCTTGTGAAGTTCGGCCCGAACAATTGTCTAATAATACAAATGCTAGCAACTACTTTGCATTCGATATTTTACACTTGTTAACATTCACGCGTTCATGCTCGCACATAACCTCTTCCGACCATTATATTCTAAAATACGTTTCCTCACAAGAATAAATAATTCATTCAAGGTAAAAGAGGTCACACACATGCGTCGGTGTGACGTCACAGACCAATCGATGCGTGCTCTCACCGGCTGGAAGGTAGTACTAGTCGATAAACTGGTTCACGACATTGCGCAATGTTCCCGACGAGGGTTTGTCAATCTATACTGGTTTCAAAAACCGGTTTGAGTGTTGGATTTGGAAATAATGGTTGCAATAATTGTTAAGACGGAAATTGCCCAATTATTGAGTAAATCAAAAAGTTCGTCATTGTTGGATCAAATACTAGATTTGCAGTCACAGATATTTGTTGCCTATATTGCAACTTAATTAAATATTTGGTTGGCCTTATTGTCATGGACGTAAATGTACTTTGTAAATTGCCTTATAGAACTATAGATTTATAGAGAGCTCAATTATTGTCTTCCAAAATTTCGTTTTAATGTAAATTTTATTTCCAAATATTTGCAAGTTACAATTTTGTACGTATTTCCTTGCAATATTTCGTTTGTTGTTGCTAGAATTGCAATATACGGTAAGTAGAAGTCACTCAAATTGGAAAAATGTACATCTATGAAAAACACATCAAGCTTAAAATATTAAATTAATTAAGTAATCTAGCTATTTGTAATCGGATTTAAAAAACAAAGCAAACATGAATTATCAAATAACCTAACTTATATATTTTGGAAAATTGGAAAAAATTACTACATTAGCCAAAAGGGTTGTGAAATATAATCGCAATACAGATTGAGCAATATTTTTTCATTCATAAAATCGAAATATAATTGAACCAACTGAAATCAAGTTTAATTTATTAAAATAACTTGTTCTAGATCACGGTAAATGCATAACATGCCAGAATGTTTACAGCAATATGTGCGGCTTGTGGACGACGGTAGACATATCTTAAAGAGACACAGAGTATGTTAAAAGGATCACATATGTCAAATTTTGAAATCGATGTTATTACATCGGGAACCACTAACTGTTACTGAAAATAACAAGTTAAAGGTCAATCAGTACATTAGAGCGAAAAAAAAACGGCCATTCAAAGTCGGAATTTTGATCGAAAACCGGACAATGTGGCTCGAGTGGCACGCGCAAATTCGCCAAACGTAATTTTGAAACCTTGTCATAAGCTGACAGGAAGATATATTCGATTCGATAGTGTTTATCAGGTATAGTAACTAATAGGTAGATTAATTGGATGCATAATTCGAATATTAAACGTATTAGAGATGTTTTCTTGATTTTTCCATAAAATCAAGCATTTTAGAGATATTATGCAAAATGGATATATTTGCAAGTCCAGTGATGAGATATGAACTTCAATCAGCATATTAGATATTTTGTAGCTTATCAAAACCAAATATAATTTTAAGAAAGATACTCTATGTAACTTTAAAATATATGCTATCAATTAAACTTGCAAATTTGATCATTTTGAGTAATGGTCATATTATTAAATCTATTGTGTTTAAATTGCATAAAGGTAAATATAGGTACAGGTAAAAAAAGGTATATATGCATAAATGTTTTGCAATACATAAACTTATGTCGCAATTGACTGCGAGACAAAATTTGGTGCAATACTCAGCTCTATTATAGCCAAAGACGAATTATACGTTCTTGTATACATAGTGTTTCTTCTATGATCTACAACTAAAACAGAGAAATGTTTTGACAATGCATTACCAAACCGTTGATAAACCAACTATAGGCTTGAATTCAGACTATCAAAATACAGCCTGGCATCTTGAACAGTAACAAGTGACGTCTGGCGGTAACCTTTTGTCTTAGTTTCAGTTACACAAAATACCGACTGTTTTCAATTAAACAATTCATGCCAGAAAATGTCAACATTTGCTCTACTATTGCTGCTAAATGTAAAATTTTAACATGACATGCGAGGGTAACACCAAGGACTGTTGTAAAATTGATAGCGGTATATTCGTTAATTAATCAACATCTTCAGATAACAGTTTATAGATATAGTTTAAATAAGACAAGCACGAAAGTTATTGAAAATGCGGGCTTGCAATCCATTTTTGAAGGTACCGTTTTCGACCTAATTAGCGCCCAGGGCGCTTGAAAATAGACTTGGTTGGGCGCTTATCAAAGTTGTGTGTATGACGATCGAATAATGAATTCTGAAGTGGAACTGGTTTAAAGTTGTTTTTGACAACTGATACATGCATTTAAAACATACTTACACATAATTAAGTACAAAATAACACAAATTGCCGGTAATGTATCCTTTAAATCTTCAAGAAACAAAGTGAATAGGCTGAATTTATTCTATTAGTACCGTTGGTACACGGGCGGTTATCAGACCTATAAATTACAAAATATTTTGGGGCGCTTATTGGAACAAGGCGCTTCTTACATCGAATACGTTATACATATTCATTCAAATATTTGTATATGAAACTAGTTCATGATCAATATAGTTTTAGATTGATAGACGATATCATTCAAATTTTATAAACCAAAACCGGTTTACCTTATTGGAGGCCAAAGCTTTTAAGCTTGTCCACCGTATAAGTCAAAATGCCTGCAACAGCTAGTGGTGCCTACAGATGTATTTTACGTGCGCATCTTTCAATCGTTCTGTTCTCATTCATTTAGAAACGTCATGCACGTTTGTAATCTACAGTTATTACTTAAACTTAAATTTGTTCACTTACACAGTGTCTCCAGAAAAGTGTTCTAAGGGGCCTTCAAGAATTGTATTGGAAGTCAAGATTGTGTTAAGGAAAACAAGGAGTTGAATGGATGATCAACTTCTTTACAGTAGAAAAATAGAGCTACAATTATTAATACTCACTACTAGGCCTTCTGGTTCTGGAGAAGAAGATGAAAATAGGTTTTAAGGGTGTGGCCCCTACGACCCTTATTAGGGGCCACAGGGCCTCAAAACCTACAATATATAATCCTTACTAGTCAAGGAGTCTGTACACAAAGTTTCAGTTTTCTAGGCCTTTATGGTTCTAGAGAAGAAGTCTAAATTCCACAAAGTTTACAGACGGATGGACGGCGGACACCATGCCATGCCATAAGCCCATCAGGCCTTACAGGCAAGATGAGCTAAAAAGGGAAATTAATTATCCATAAAAATTCTTTGATATTTGAATACCTCTAAAGAAGTAGATATGCGACGATAAATCGTGGTATTCGTGAATCGTGATACTTAATCTGATAATACATGTATCATGACGCCTATTGTTGACTTTGAAATGGCTTTTTTGGCCAGAGCATTCATAAAAAATTATGTCTTATTTTGTCAAAAACCTTATGTGTATCGTATCAACATGAGATATATTTCTTCATGACATCTTCAAGGATGAAGAACCACTGCATGGCTGCATGGTGGTTCCACTCAGAAGAATGTTGCACAGACTTGGTAAGTATTATTACAGGGAGAAATCCCGCAACACAATTGTGGTTATGTATTGTGGTGAAACCTGCGAGCATCGACTGGAACTAGCCAACCATGGGTGGTACTATGCTAATATTCAGTGTAGCATTGCACAATCTTAGATCAACACTATGACCTAATATAAAACCTGTTGATCTAGATTTATTTAGATTGCGGTTATGAAAATGTCTTTTTCAATTTCTTAGTAATATAAATGATTAACAGAAACACATTATCCTTTCGTTCAGTATGAAGTGAAGAACTAACATTTCATTGGAAGACTGAAAGCAATTCAAAGCAAAATCAGAAATTTCCACATTTTCATTCCATCATGTCTAAATATATTTCTAGTCTGATATAACACAAAATCATTTATCATTGTAATCTTTTAATCTAACAAATAAGCAATATTTCTTACTTTTGGCATATATTTAATGAAACAATTATTATAACACCAATTTTATCAATAACAATGTGAAAACTTCAGGAAATGCAGTCCTTTTGAATAATATTCACATACCAATCAATATTGTCTTCACAAGGCATTTCTTTCTGTTTGATCTCATATCATTCACAATTGATATTCTTAAATGAAAACAAATATTCAAAAATAAGTTCATCTAATATCAAATGATATACTGGTATTACATATTGACTGTATAGTTCTCATGATGCATATAGTTTTGAGTAATATTTCTATACACAAATGCATTTTCTTCATTGATTATTTCTTTTTCTTTTTGGTCTGAAATTGTTGAGTCTTAGATTTCACTGACTGAACAAGAGATGACAAAGATTCTTCTTTACTTGGTAAAAGTTCATCTTCCTCATCGGTCTTAACTTTCTTGATTTTCTCGCCTTGAACATTCTCTCCCTTTCTTCTCTTCAATTTCTCCTCTATCATTCTCTCCATCCCTTTTGTCTTCTTAAATTCTGGAGCCGAGGGGTCAATATTGAATAAGTGAGACTTAAACACAGCATCAAATCTATTATCACTAACATCGACCTCAAAATCATCTTCTTCTTTGGCAACATCTTTTTTGGATTTCTTCTTTTTCTTCTTCTCGACCAGATTCTTCAAGCTGAAATGCTGTTTTCCTTCCTCTTCTTCGTCCATCATAAGCAGTGCTAGTTCTGCTTCTTCCTTTTTCTTCTTCATCTCCTCTTCCTCTGTTAATTTTTCTTTCTTCTTCTTCTTTGATTTCTTTGGTTCTGATTGCTTCAAATCTGTGAAGAAATTATCAATTCCTCCTGGAATTTCATCATCACTGAATGTCTTCTCCATCTTTCCTTCCTTTTTTGCTAATTTCTTCATCTTTTGTTCTTCCTTCTTCTGTTTCTTCTTTTCTTTCTTCTGTTCAAGATAACTTTCCCAAGGGGTCTGATCTTTTGTCTTTGCTTTCGTTTTTAAAATGTCTTCAGTTGTTTCCTTCAAACCCGGTTCCCACTCGATTTCCATCTCCATGTCACCTTTCCGAGTACTTGTTTCGTCAATATCTTTCAGGAGACTTTTATACTTTTCTATTTGTTGATCTTCATCCGAGGGTTCATCACTTTCGGACTTATCGACCAAATCTCCATAATCTTGACCCTCGTCTTCGGAGTCTGATGCCAAATATGCTTTAAAGTCATCTTCATTTACTTCTCCCTTTTTATCATATTTTTTCATTGTCGTTGCAATTCTATCTTGATCAGTTTCATCCCAAGTTAGATCAACCTTAGACTGGCAGAGCGCTGAGGTGAAAAACATTGATGATTTATAAGTTGATGTATCTGGCAATGAAATACATTCACTTTTTGGTGTTTCATCAAAGGTCATACCATCTGGTATAAACCGCAGATCAAGCCTTGCTGAACTTGACTCATATTCACGTCCATCACATTCATCGTATATTTTGCTTGCCGTTTCAACGGAATCACACTCAACAACTGCATAATAATATTTGAGTCTGTTCAGTTGGTACTGACGGAGCTTCTCACGATGATATCGATTTCCTTCTGAATCTTCCTCATCTTCTTCACTCTCTACTTCAGCTTCGACCTCAACAGTTTTAGCTAATTCTTTCAACTCGGTCGGTCCATGAATCTGTTCTTCCTTCATTCTTTGCAGGCCAAACTCAGACGGATAAATGCGTACTGACTTTATGACACCTTTGGATGATTTAAAGGAATTGAATAACACAAATAAATCTTCAGATTTTATCCGGTCCCAGTCCATATTACAAACAGCCAATCTTGAGCTCAGCTCATCTGCTACCGGAACGTTTTTGTCAAGCTCACCCCATTGGTGGTCGAATTCATCATCAACTTCTTCATCATCGTCATCATCATCATCATCATCATCATCATCAGTGGAACTTTCAATAAGTCCTTCACCTCTCGCGTAATCTGGTGCATTGCTTCCTACCTCAGCACCGGAACTATCTTCCTCATCACTTGAATCATTGGACTCTGATGATTCATCATCATCATCACTATCTTCTTTGCTGCTGTCTTTATCTTCATCACTATTGTTGTCTTCATCTTCATCACTGTTGTCGTCATCTTCATCACTTGACCCACTCTTTTCCTTAAGCTTTTTATATTTATTCTTATCAGGTTTAAATCCTGAACATCCTGGTTTCACCAAATCATCATTTTTGGCATCAGATGAAGCATTTCCATTGTCATTTGATTTAATTTTGATATCTTTTTTAGACTTTACTTTCTTCTTGAGGTTGGCAATAAGTTGGTCTTCTTCGTCCATATCATCACCATCACTCTCGTCAGAGTCATCACTATCTTCTGAGAGTTCATAGTATTTCTTCAGGTTTTCATTGGTGGTGAAGTTCATAGGCTTGCCCCTCTTATCAACAGAATATTTCAGCTTGAATCTTTTATCGTGAAACATCGATTCAAATCTTTTATCAATTTTCACCTTTTTCTGTTTCCTGGACATCGATCTAAATCGAGGGTCTTTCGAAATATGAGCAAATCGCTCATCCTTGCTGATGTCATCCATTTTAAAAGATAATTTGATTGAAAAATAACAACTTATCAACGGAGTAAACACATCTTCCCTTTTACCCACATGGCAAATCCACTGCGCAAATCCTTGCGCATAGCAATTCGATCTGTTAAATTTTTACGACAATAGATTCACATGTTTGATTCACCGAGATTACATAATTCAGACACCTAATCCTTCCTTTGGATCTTAAACTAACGCAAATTATTAATCAGAACTCTTATATTACAAGTGCGTTATGCATCAAACTACACACTCGTTAACATTTAACGACACTGTAACAGTTTATGACAGTGTTGATTGTCGTTGAATTCGTACTCAGAAAAAAACTCGTCCAAAACGAGAATTCGTATCCAAAACGAACTCGTACAAAAAGTAAGAAACAGATCTTGTAACCACATTTCAATTTAACTATTAACACAGTTGATCTCAAATAAAATACTTGTCAATTTTGCTTTACTCATATGTTCTCTTTTATGTTCAAATGAATGGAATGACTGCAAACAAAATGGAAGTACGGACCTTGGATTTTAGATTATTTTGTGTCGGATTCATTTACAAAGAGAAGAAATTTACTCGGTATTAAACACTTCATGACCTACAGAACAATCATTTGATAAATAGTTTGCCGATGGTCAGGTTTGAATATTATTACAAACATACTCATTTAACACGCGAAGGGTGGGTTTAAGAAATATTGCAATATATTCCAATAAATATACATGTGATGCTGTTAACGTTAACAAAATATTTATTCGGATGGAAAAGTATGATATTAACTACATTGTAGGTGTATACAACTTTCTTATGTACAGAAAAGAAGGGACACGCAAGAAGAAAATTAAAATTACATCAGTTTATCCATGAAGTATTGTATATTTTATTTGTTAAATGTACACCTATAATGTGCGCCTAGTTGCGTTTAAACTGCTGTAAATTCACTGTATAATTGACCTGTGACCTCTTTACGGAATAAACTCATTCAATCATTCATTCACCTAGACAGCGAAATTTGCATAAAAAACGTATAACATCGTTTTCACGATTTCATGAAATGTGCTTCCCAGTTTCCTTGGCAGATTCAATTACTCCACAATATTTAAGAAAAGTTGTTTTCCGATGTTATCTTGGAATGCCAATTCTGAAATTTTAATATCCTTACATCTTTTATCAAACTCATAAAACGATATTCTCTTATTCTTGTAAAACAGAAAATCACGTTTTTATTGTTGTTATTATTTCAACATCAAGTGACCATTCAACATGTTTATGTACTTTAGAATTTGTATATCCAATTTATTCTTGTCGTTCTCCCAAAACGCGTCACTACATTTTAATATCTAAAATGTTTATTACGTACATTGTACTTTCTAAGACGTGATGTACACGTTATTGGCGATTTCGAACCAGGGTGCAATTCGAATTTCCCATTATGTTACTGCACTAACTTCATATATAAAATAACTGTGGAGTAAAATGATTATTAAAGTACATAATGAAATGTTGATGTACAGCTGGTTAGAATTTCTATGCAATTCGAGTTGGATAGTAAATGAAGCATTCATAAAATTTCATTTGGCAAGATAAGGAAGAAAGATACACACTAAAGTACTCACGGAAAAACAAATACGATATTTTCATTAGTTTATTATTTAATTGCGCGACATATATATCAATTCGTAAAAATTTTGAAAAGAAGAAGAAGTTTTTTTCCCTAAAAAATTATTTATATTGCCATTTTACAGGTAAAAATGCCCAATTTGTTACAAATTTGGAAACACGTTATACCATACGTCACTATCATCAATGCATTTGAAAAAACTGCAACGCTCTTTTCACTTTAAGTTGCAGTTGCACGTGCGTTGCCACAGTTACTCTGCAATTGACAACATCAGTTATGAATGAACTCGTAAGAAAATTAGTTTGTAACACGCCTTTAGGTCTGTTAACAAAATAAAACCACGTACATTGTTACATAGTTTTACGAATTTTGATTTGATATAATGTATGAGGAAAAAGGATAGATAAATCTTGTACCAGATCGCGCTGAGATTAAAGCTCATTTACGTACTTGAGAATGCATGAAATGGAGTGGATTCGTGAAAATAACCAACGAGCCCCGAAGGGGGTTTTATTTCGTTTCCGTGAATACTATAGTCTAACTCTCTCTAACAGATCTAAATTGAAGTATTATTATAGTAATTTGTCAGAGGTTTTTCTCTATTAGAAATAAAGTAATCGTTTCATAGAAATGTTTTCAGAGATTGAATATTAGTGTAGATAAATACCAAGGATTCCTGATTGTAATTATATTGCATATTTGTCCAATCTTTATAGCAACAACGGAATTCTTTGTCAACGATGAAGATTTTGTAATCAGAACATTAAGGTAGATATAAGGTATATTTGGTTTATTTAAGTAGCTGTTCAATCTTGTAGTCATTATCACCATCAGATAAATAATTGATCAATGAAGTGGTTTTCAGTTATGAGAGTAATGGATAGCAATGGAAAGTAAAATGAAAAATATTAACAAACAGGCTACGCGAGAGCATATGAATGCATGCTGTTATTCAGTCACATAATAAATGATAAGTTTAAAAAAAATATTTGTTGAAATGTGTTGAAACTCAAATTTATATTCAATAAGTATAAAATTTCATTTGGCATTTGAAAACACCATAACAATAGATTTAAACATATACATGATATTTCATGGATAATCTCCCAACAAAATGCTCTCTATCGTGCCATTAGAAATTGTGGGCCTTTGTCCCTATACTAAAAATAGGTGTAGGGTTCGACGGGCTTTTGTCCAATTTAGCAATGTCCGGGTGGGATTTTGTCCGGGTTGGATTTTGTCAGGGTTGGATTTTGTCAGGGTTGGATTTTGTCTGGGTTGGATTTTGTCCGGGTTGGATTTTGTCAGGGTTGGATTTTGTCCGGGTTGGATTTTGTCAGGGTTGGATTTTGTCCGGGTTGGATTTTGTCACGGTTGGATTTTGCCTGGACACCATTCAAACTATTAATGTTCGACGGCAATGTAAAGATAATTTGTAAGAATTGTAATCAAGAACTAGTTGAAGATGATAAACCCTTTTATTTGTCCTTGTAGTTATGAAATATATATATATATACACATGTATAACAGTTATATTTTCTGATAATCTTACACTTTTATTTTTTTCAAAGTACTTGAAAAAACAAGACATTTTTTTGAAATGTAGCAATATATGTAAAACGCTGTCTCATCGCAAACGGTAGTTTTTGCCACTTGTTAAAACATTTTGGGTTTCAAATGTTATGTACATTGGTCGATGGCCATAAAACGAATAAACTTTTATCATGATAAATACTTCTCGAGTTTTAACAAGCAAAACTTGTTACCTTCCTTTCAGTCTTGCATCCGAGGTACGTTCCTCGAATAATATCTTTGTTATGTGAGACAGAGGGAAATTATAAAACCTATGAGCAAAAAGTGAGACAATTTGAGATTAACCGTATTTATTAAATATTTGACATAAACTTTTGAAATTAGGAACAAATTTAGATAATTCATATACCAATTGTTTGAAATAAGCCGAAACTTAATTAGTTTACTATTTCACGATATTCACTGTGAAATCTACATAGATCGTCGACTCAACATGAGCAAGCGACATCTACTCTCTGACATAATTCCTCTTCCACAAAAAACAATGACTACCGCCCAGTCGCTTTGACCACTTTTCTTGATTATGTTTTGATTTCACTTCAGCGTTCAAACCATTCAACCCCACCTTTGTAAATCTAACTGTTAATCCAATATTATCAAATGGGTTAAATAATTAAGCTCTATCTTTAATCTTCTATTGGATCAACCTATACAGGTGTACCACAAGGATGTGTTCTGTCTCCTTTTCTTTTCATTTTGCATACCGATGATTGTCACTCGTCATTTGATAATGTGTTTATGGTGAAGTTTGCAGATGATGCTGCTCTTACTGGTCCCATTTCTGATTCAGAACATAATTATCGCCAAGGCTTTGTCTTTTCCTAGCGTGGTGTAGAGATAAGTATATTTTTCTCAAAGTTAAGAAAACTAAGAAGATGATTGTTGACTTTTAACAGAACAAAGAGGACCTAAATCATGTTAGAATTGACAATGGAGAAATTGACAGAGTTGTCAGTAATCATGGTATCGTTTTAGATTACATGTACAAAATAATGAGAACAGCAGCTCTATTTCTTCGCTGTTTAAGAAACTTTTCAAGTGATAGATCAATATCGACAGTCTTTAACCAAACTTTCATACAAAGGTGTTTGTATGGAGGTTTGTCTGCTCACAACAAAGCAAAGATTTCAAAATTGTTGTATAAGTCAGGTATTTTAAAGGCCAAACCCCAAAGACAACGTCCCCTAAATAACAAACTATGTAGGCTATTAGGACTTAAATCAAACGGCAGAATGAGATTCGTTTTGGCGAGTGGGACTATACCTATATGTGGAATGTATTTCAAGCTAGCATTTCAATAAGAATAGAGATGGTATGTGATATCATTATTTATAAGATATTTACCACACGCGAATAATATGAATGCTGAACATAAAACTTATCACTGTGTTATTTTTCTCCTATTTCAAATAATCCCGGTAAAACATCCACCGTGAAAATTTGCAGTCAAAATCGGCTACAATTACCAAACCGAACATATTTAAGAAGTGACCAGTGCAATTACATACGATCTTATCAGACATTCATATGTACCAAAGTAAATAGTTAAATATACTTTTGATTAGGAAACTTTAAAGGGGCAGTAGCACGTTTTTTTGATAATTTTATATTTTAAAAATTCACTGATAATTGTAAGTTAATGCTAAATGAATAATCTTGACAGTGTAAAAAATCTCATTACTCAATCCATTGGCAGCCATTTTGTGTGAACACCTTTAATTCATTCTGTGTAAGAAAAGGGAATCGCATGGCTGAACTTTACATTATATATTTTAATTATTACTGCTCCATTTAGTTTAAATACATGGTCTTTCAATTAAAACAATAATTTTTCATTTTCCTGACATCACCTTATATACCCCCTGAAAACGTGCTACTGCTCCTTTAAAGAATAACATCAGTTATTTGGGTCATAATGCTGTCCCATATTGAACCCATTTTGGCCCGCCTTCCATGTCAATATTAGATCAACCGTATAACCTTATAAAATCCTGTTTGTCTTAATTAATTTGGATTGGTAAACCCTTGGCCAACCGTCCCTGTAACAAATGAAATAATAATTAAAAGAAATAATGTAAAGAAATAATATTGACTGAAAGTTATCTTGAAATATAAGTTACATGTCTATAAATGCATAAATATACAATTATTAACGAATAGAAGCAGATGAAATAGTGATGATTATTTTTTTTACTTAGTGATGATAGAGGTAAATCATACCCGCGAAAGTTAAGAAGCTGTGACCAAGGTCAGGGGTCAAGGTTATTTAATAATTGTCACGGGAACACGGTCACAAGGACTTGTTCAACGTGATGACAGTATTGAGAGATACAATGTGGTATTTACTTAAAATATAAATGAAATGGTTGCTTATATCTATAGATATGGGATAATGAAGAATGAGGGCTTAGACAATAAGGAATGGACAAGTCAACAATGCTAATAAGAGTGATAACTTTAAATATTAATGATAAAATGTAGATAAAATGGATGCTTTCAATATACTAAATAAAATGACATCTAGGTCTGAGAGGGATGTAAAGAGATATTCGGACAATTGGAGTACATGGGATTTTATTCTAACTTTCCCTCTTAAAGTGAGTTTTCTTGATGATCATGCATTAAGACTATTCTTGGTTTCTCCAATTGATTTTTAAAATTCGTTAAGTCATATTATAAAACTAATGTAAAATATTTGTAAGGTTCTTGTGACCAGCGAAAGAGAATATGCGGGCATATTTTCAGGACTTTCCTAGATCCAATCGAAATTAGCCTGGTTTTTATTGTTTAATGTTTAAACCTGAGGTCGCATTTGTTTAAAGAATATAAATTAATTTTGAAAATCTGGTCACTTAGACATCGAGTGTGAAGTTTGTGTCAACTGCAAATTGCAAAATACAACATTACACTCCACTGACAATATATTTATATTACTTCTTAATGCTATATAAGTAATTCTGCGCAGACTATAAAAAGATATGGTGGAAATGGATTACCTTGCTCAGCCCAAGAAAAACATATTCTGAAATTTTACCAACATTTATTTTTGCACTGACGGTGTTATATTGAGAAAGTTTAATCCATTATCGATATGAGAAGTAAAAGTGCGACGTCATAGTGACTTAAAGGGGCAGTAGCACTTTTTTTGGTAATTTTATATTTTAAATATTTCACTTGTAATTTTAAGTAAATGTTAAATGTATTATATTGACAGTGTCAACAATCTCATTACACAAGCCGATCACCCATAGTAAGAGGACAAAGTATGAGGATTCACATAAAATCCATTGGCGGCCATTTTTGTGTGAACACCTTTAATTCATTTTTGTAAGAAAAAAGAATCGCATGGCTGAACTTTAAGTTATATGTTCAAATTATAACTGCTTCATTTAGTTTAAATACATTGTCTTTCAATTGGAACCATTTATTTTCATTTTCCTGACATCACCTTATATTCCCCATAAAAACGTGCTACTGCCCCTTTAAAGACTTAAAGAAGTATCATTCAATGGTATCAAAGCCTACAGTGACTAACAAACACGTTGTTTCACAACTTGTGATTCATTATGTCCTACAATAGTCTGGTATTTTCCGAAATAGTTTTAAAACAATCCCTTCTGTGTTAAAATGTTTTTTAAATAGTAACCTGCATTATTCCACTAGTATTTATGCCAGAGGCTTTTGATAGTCAAAATTGTAAATGTTATAGGGCCGCCCATTCTCTCCCCACAGAGGCAACTCAGTCATACCTGAATTAGCTTGAACTAGGTATGACTGAGTTGCCTCTGTGGGGAGAGAATGAGGGCCGCCATGTTTTTTAAAAATATTAATGACCGGGACTGTCTTTAGATATACATGTTATAATACCCTGCCTTGGACGTGTTCAATGTTTTCATGAGTTGATGAATATGATCTGTTAAAGAATTTTGCTGACTGATGTTGGATATCTTCTTTTGATGTTAACAATTGATGTTCGTGTGTAATGATAAAGGACTAGTTATTGCCCTTTCTGCCTGTCCGTAATTGTTTTGTTTCCTTAACTCCTAGCTCATTGAAACTTGGTATGTGGGTCAGTTAGCATGTGTAGATGAACCTTTTGGTATTTTTAAGAGATATAAAAAACCCGAATAAACTATTATTATGATGATTACATACCCAGTTGTTGTCTCATTAAGTTTCTGTATGTGTATAACTATTTTGTGATGATAACATGCATTAATGTGTTCGTTTCGCTGCTTTTGGTAGCGTTTCGATATTTTCTTTGGCAGGCCTGTTACTGAACCTAAAACATCTTGTCGAGATGAATCCTTGACTTAAGTTTACTTTTTAATCTTTGCTACTTACAGAATTTGTACAAGTGTTTCAATTAACTTAAGTTGGAACACAACGTCACAATCATGGCCCTTGTCAGCAGCCATACTTTGGAAGCGTTTGTTACCGCCGTCTTCGTCTGTGACGTCATACGTGCATCAACAAGCAGACCTTTCGGAATAAAGATGTGTGAGAATCTGTGCCTGAACACTGCCGGATGTTGGGACTACATCTTCACGACCTCTGACCTTTCTTGCGACATCACCCGCAACGTACATTCAGAGCTGAAGCCCGAATCACTCTTGTTTAATGTGAAAAGGGTAAGAAGTTTCTCGCAGCTGCAAAAACTAATCCTTTATCACGGAAGCTGATTATCTTCACAAAATCGTAAAACATGTGAAGCAAATTGGGTTCATCAGTAAGAAAAAACCTCCCCAATGGTTAGGTATTACCAAGGGGCTATGCCAAATAAACCCGTGAGTTTATCGTGATGACCAAAAGCAAACCGGTTCGTATTTGGCAACAATGTTTTGTATAAAAGTTAAATTTAAATCTTTGACACTTTGCAAGTTTAATGTTTCCTGACCAAACTTAACTTTAAATCTACTAACAATTTAATCCTATATTTTTAATCCTTACTAAGAAAACAATTCAATTCAATGTATATCTTTAGGGAAAGCTTAGCGGAAGTTTAGGCGCTTCTTGACAACATAGACGTCCTGCGTTCGAATCCAATTTTCGTTGTTTGGTTAAAAATGTCAAATCTTACAAGTCCAATTGTTTGCGTTTGTTTACTATACGATAACCGACCAAGATGGTTATTACTGATGATCTTCTTTTGATGTTAACAATTTGTTTATTTGTTAACAATATCCTTCAACATAAAAGAAAGGCAGTTACGCAATAAAACCCTTTGAAAACAAAGAGATATGACCACCCAAGGGTTGTTCAATAATAAACTATGTATTTTAATTTGTAAGTAAATCCTTTTCTTTGTTAACAAAATCCTTTCAAAGTGTTAGCAAACCTTTCAAATTGCTTGCAAAATACCTTAACTGGTAAGCAGTCAATTTTAATTTGTAAGCTTTTAATTTCATGTGCTTAGCAAAACCTTCCCATTAGTTAAAAAAACATTAGATTTTGCAGGCATTTCATTTCAATTAGTTCACAATTCGTCTTATTCAGTAAGGAAACATTTTAATGGTCAGAGAACTTTTCCAATAGTTAACAAACACTTTACAATTATAAGAAAAGCCTTTAATAAGCAATTCATTTCAATCATAAGCAACTCAATTCATTTTGTAAAAGTGTTTCATTGGTCGGCTAGATCTCCCCTTTGTGAGTAATTCATATCACTTGATTAACAACGTCATAATTTAAATGGCTTTCAATTAAATTGTATTGGTAAGTTAACTTTTCCAGTGGTTGGATATTTTCTTTATTTCTGATTCTTTTAAATGGTAAACAAAACCTTTTAGTTAGTATGGAGGCATATATTCTATTCAAGATAAGTTAAGATGATAAGATAAGATAATCTTTATTGTCCCAAAAGGGAAATTTGTTTTGTATAATTACAATTCTCCAAAAATGTGATGACAACTAATTACATAATATTCAAAACAATACATATCAAAAACAATTTACATAGATTAGAATACATGTAAAACGTGATGCAGCATTAGACAGAATTTATTTCTCTTATGCTGCACGGAATGAACGATTGGCGGAACCTGTTTGTTCGAAAAATCGGCATACGAAGCCTACGTCCGGAAGGTAATGTTGAAAATTCCAAGAAAAGTGGATGGGAAGAATCACCCAAAATTTTTTTTCCTTTTTTTTATAACTGCTTCTTATAAAAACTGCCGATCGTTTCAATGGGAAGCCCAACAATCTTTGATGCAGTATTCAAGATTTTGGACAATGTGTTTCTATTTTGAACAGACAGGTTCCCAAACCAACTTAAAAAGTTGAATGTTAGGACACTTTGAATTAAGGTTCTGTAAAACAACATCATGATGTTTTGATCAATTTTTCAGTGTTTCAGTTTCCACACGAAATGTAAACGTTGTTGTCCTTTGCTTACAATGTTAGCTTTATTGGTTTTGCAAATTCTTATAATCGGTTATTAAAGCCCCATTATAAAAAATAAACAATTTAGGTTTTTATAAATAACCAAATCATGATCATTTTCAATGGTAAGCAATACATTTTAATTTGTGAGAAAATCATTTCCATTGGAAAGCAGAATATTTTATTGGTAATCAAATAGTTTTCATTGGTTAAGAGAACAAATTCATGGTAAGTTTAGCATTTGTATTGGCTATCCAACCGTATTCATTGGTTAGGATATCATAAGCAAATATTTATTGGTTATTCTGATCGTAAAATGTTCATTCAATTATTTCCAGAAAACGAGAGGAATCGAACAAGGTTGTACAATGGACTCGACTATCATCAAGAAAAAAGATGGACACTACAAATGCATAAACAGTAAACAGTCAGGTATGTCCCATCCTCAGTTAACAGAGCTCAATGATCCGAAGATCTTTATTGTTTCTGTGACATTTCTTCAGGAAAGTCTTTACAGAATTATCCGCTCCTTATTTAAGTAAGCCAATTAAACTATAAGAATTTGGGCTTGAAAACGGTATAAGGATATATACCAAAACGTCGCTACCGTCAAATTGAGAAGGAGTTCATTAATATAATGTCTTCCTTATACCACCAAATTTCAGAATGAATCTCAATGCAACAGTTCAATGAAACTGTTGAATTTAATTCTGCATCTGAGGGGCATAACTCAAATGATTTCTTAGTCATGTGAGACAGAGGGGAATTTCAATATGAAACGAACTTAAAAGGGGCAGTAGCACGTTTTAGAAAAAAAAAATTTGCGTTATATATTTGAATTAGTACTGCTCCATTTAGTTTAAATGCCTTGTCTTTCAATTGGAACCATCTATTTTCATTTTCCTGACATCATCTTAATAATATGTTCCCACGAGAAACGTGCTACTGCCCCTTTAAGAGGAACATTAGTCACTATTACTCTTCCTAGAAAGCCAGACATGTCAAAGGGTAGCTGACTGAGCTCACTGCAGCGCCAATAGAACGAGGAGGTGAAGCGGGGTGACTACATATGACCCTCTTTGTTTACACTGACTGAGCTCACTGCAGTGCCAATAGAACGAGGTGGTGAAGAGGGGTGACTACATATGACCCTCTTTGTTTACACCGACTGTGCTCACTGCAGCGCCAATAGAACGAGATGGTGAAGCGGGGTGACTACATATGACCCTCTTTGTTTACAGAGATTCGGAAACAGGTGATCTTATTCTTGGAACGTGGTATTGACACCAACACCCTGCACGGCTACTTCCCTGTAGATAGGTCCCTCAAGACATGGAAACTGGACA
>OU744734.1:25451144-25498590 GCA_916613615.1 Steromphala cineraria | reverse complement strand
AATCTGAACTCAAAAGTAAATTTTTGACATTATAAACTCTGTACATCTTTGTGCAGTGGAGGTTTCATGATTTGACTAGAATTGCTGAATGTGTGCGCTGCGCACTTTGTTGACTTAAAACATCGTTGTGCCAACATAACGACCCAGTCGTCGGACAGTTTATATATTCAACAAGCAACTACGACTAATATGAATTTTTGTCTAGTATTATTAACGATATGAATTATCTAAAAAACAAAAACAAAAACAAAAACACAGAAAACACAATGAAAGTGAAATGAATGAAAACGAGCAAGAGTATAATATCTCGTCGTGTGTGTTGTATTTTTTACTGATTAAAACGTGGTACTTAATGTTTACCCGCATAGGAAATACGTTCTTTAATGTCACTGATATCCAAAATAGTAATAATCGCACAGTCTTTATGTTGTAGATTTATACTTTTTTGTCTTTTGTCAAATGTTAACATCACATTATCCACAATAAAAGTGTGAAGGTCACAGTTCCTCCGGTTCTTGTTAAGTATAAATCTTTCATACAGTGCTAGCTCTTCTAATATGGTTAAAAGGATATCTTTAAGTTCATTACAAACTATGAAACTTAGTGTTGCTGCGTTAAAAAGATTCTTCTGTCAAGAGTTAAATTCCAGACAGACCATAAACCTATCAGTTTTATATACATATATTATTCAGTATATTCCTAAAAACAAAAACCATTTTGTTATGTTTCAACAAATTCAAATTAAACATGTGTGTCTTTGTGGTATTTTTCTTCTTGTTGTTGTGATTTCTTCATGCCATGTTAAGACAAGTGTTACTATTCACACATACAAAGTCAAGTGTGATCATTCATATATCGTACACTGTGAGATTTAAAAACTACAGAGAAAGTGTGATAATGTTATTTTGTAAAAATTGATGTAAATAAAAAAACAAAATGGAAAAGATTAATTTTGAAAATGTCAAGACTTCTTTACAAAAGACATTATCACACATTCTCGGTTAACTCTAACCTCGGAGTTACTACAGAAATGATAAAAAATAAAATTTATTCTCAATAATATGTCTCTTTATTACTGAGGTGATTATTCAATTCCAATTTCAATACCCATTGAAGTACGTCTCCCTCCTTATTGATACATGCGGTATTGAGTACAATACCTATTCAATTCCAGTTTTAATACCCATTCATGACATGCCTTTTAAGAAAGTTACTCAGGGTCACTAAATTCAAATCCGATTGATAAATAAAAAAAACCCACACAAACAAAAAACGATAATTTCAACTCACACCTAAAATAATTAGACTCCCATGTTATTTTGATGTAGAATAATTAGACTTCCATGTTATTTTGATGTAACATAATTAATATTTCAAGTCATATTCATAACTTTTAATTGTTACCTACTTTCAACGAGGGGGACATATCCGAGTTTATTTTGATTCTATCAGTCGATCCCATCAGTTCAATAACTTTGACATTGAGATATGCTGAAAAACACCTCCACCCCTATGGCATCTTAAAACAGGGCTTCCTCTACACTTTCCTATAGTTGAAGTACCATGTACCATACAGACAATGGTAAAACATAAAAAAAACCACAAGGGTCCACGACATCTTTGCACGTGTTAACACACCAAAGTCTGGATGATTTTTAACTATATCGACGTAACTTCTCCGTTGTGCACGTACAACAAATGCGCGGTCAAACCTTTGATGTCACCTTGTTGATCTTTCGACCAAAGTTTATGTTACACATTGTATTAACGTCTTTTCTGGCCTCAGCAGTTAAGGAATGATATACCCACAGCTTGATATATTCATTATATTTTATCAAGTTATATTTATTATGTTTATGTCAGTGAACAATTTAATACGCTAGATAACATGAATTTCTTAACCGTCCTGACATTGTCAAACAAAAAGTTTTGTCTTGTCAGTTAAACCATGTGCGAGGTAACCAACGTCTCTAAGCTTATCAAACTTATATTAGGAATAATATGCTATGTGAGTGTCTTCTCACCAAGAATTACAGTGGGATAATATTAAAAGTTTCACCAAGAATTGTTAGAATAATCTATAAGTATACAATGTTTGCATATCATTTTATATTTTCACCAGAAATTATGATACGACAGTTGCTGTTAACTGTTCACCGCGTGATTAATATATCGGTATGAAAATCATATAATTCTTTCTAAATGTTTGATTTATCTAAAGAAAGATTCTGTATTTGGTTTTCCATGTTAACCATGACAAATATCTGACAGAAACATGACAAATGCATGTTAAACGCATTCGCATACCTATTTTCTGAAACGGACTATGGTGCATATCTAACAATAAACACGGGTTTCACTCGAGAGTTGTGTTTACTCATGCGAGAAACCTCTCCCGCCCGATAGCCTATAGTTCGTTTCAAAACTTACCTATTTTGAAAGTGTGGAATATATTTTCTTGACAGTTTTATCTTGTTATAAAATGCTAATTGATAACGCTTGAATTACATAATATTGAATATCTATCAATGGGATTGAATTACAATGATGTAGTTAACATGTAGATTTAAAAAAAATTGTAACCAATGTACATTTATTTTGAAGAAATTACTAAATGCCATATGATAAAACTGGTGATAAATCTTATGTTTCATTTTCTTATGTAATAAAATGTGTATAAGGAATTTATAGACTGCAAAATTTCGTAAACAGTCTCGAGCTAAAGTGAAAAAAGTTAAAGAAATTGGGTTCATTCAAATATACTTTTAAGATATCTGAGATCTAATATCAAAATTCCCCTTCTCTAAAAGAAAAAAAAAATAAAAAGATTACATTTAATCTCGTTAAAATAAATACAAAACCATTTATTCATTTTTGAATATTTAGCTGTTTTCGTAAAAAGTGAAAATGTATAGACGAAAATGAAAGCATTGGGTTTTTTTCTGATACGATACTGCTAATATTCATATTCACTTTATACAATAGCTTTTAAAAATTAAAGCAAGAATTTATTCATCATATGTAACTCTTAAATTACAACTGTTATGACCGGTCCATTTAAGGAACATAAAGACCATTGCAACAAACCATTTAAGTTATATTTTTATGTTATTAAAAACCTACATAATCTAGATGCATGCATATATGTGTGTCATTATCAAAATTATTATTTTGTATTAACATCCTTAAATCCAGTCCTGAAGTGCTGGAGGACAATTTGCCCTCCTGGTGTGCAAAACCAGACAGTAAACTGATACGTATTTTTTAGACACTGTTAGAGAAAATGTAGTAATGTAAACGTAATGCCATTTATCCTTACGGACAATTAAATTACAGTATTTATAAAATTAATTTAGTTGATATCGTGTTTCAAAATTGTTTTTCAAAATTGTGCAAAATTAATTTACTTGACATTATGTTATGTTTTATGTATGTACTGGGTTCTTGGTCCGACAATACGATAACGCTCTGAGGGTCGCATGGACGCCGCGGAGGAAGCCGAATCTGCCCACGGAACTCGTCGAAGTATTGCAATAACCCTGTGTGGAGCTATAGGGCTCGATTTCTGCGAGTGCTCTTTTAGAGGCACTGTGCGGAGTATGTTAAAGTGGGCTGTATCGAATTACAACACTGCTGAAGCAAGCTCAGCCCATATCTCCTCTAATAGCCAGGTGCACTCCTAGGTACAGAGCAGAGGCGACTACTAGATGGTTCCTCAACTGTTTGTTTTCATTTCATGCTCAATTAGGTTATCTTGAATAAATCCAGTAGTGATGACATCTAACATCCATCTGGAATGTATCAACCAGGGAGCTTGAATTGTTTGGGGAGAAACTGAGGTATGGGGTCTCAATGGGGGGTCAGTAAATGAGGTTAGATTCTAAGCACCTGACACTATTGAAACATGATTATTTATTGAAATTATAAACATATTCATATAGCTAGGTCTAAACATTAAATAAGAAAATTATTGAGTAATAATTTATTAATTTTAGACTAAAATTTAGTCTATGAAATATTTGAAATAATTACCGTGGTCCCATTACCGTACCTTCATGTAGTCAATCTAGCATTACAGAATTTAGAACAAGTCTGTATAAAGGCTCCTATATAATACACAGTCATGAAACAGGACTAAAATAATATGTGTTTAGACACATGCTTGGTTTGAAATGTTTATGTCAAATGAAAGGCATAAATATCAGAACTGAGGGTGAATTAATGATGATTATTTATGAATTTTTTAAAAATATTTGACTCATTGTTTTTTAAAGTGGCTCATCGCTGTTTAGCTTAATGAGAAATTAGTCTCACTGTGACTGAAAACAATCTGAAACACTGCCAATCCGAGAATTAGGGAAGGGGGGTAGCTCTATGTTATAAGCAGCAATGCTGAACTTATAAAGTGATAACTATTAAACTTTTCATTGATATATTAATATAGATGTTGCTCGTGAAGAATGAACAAAATGTTAACACGATTTTTTGCGTTAAATAACAATACTGAAACCCTACTCTTGTTTGTTGTGTTATATATGTGCATGCTGTATAGGTATTTATCAGTTGTAAGAAATCAAATATTATTCGTCCAAACTTAAACTTGGAACCGTCATGTGTTCAGGGAAAGAAGAGAATATGGACAAGGTCTAGACTTGGTTTCCTGCTCTTCTACATTTATGTATGATTTCAGTAACAGATAATCAGGTTTGAAAGGGCCATCACAGGGCCTTTCAAGTTTTTTAGGAGACGGCTATATTAATATACACGAACAACGACAACTATTTGAAACATGTTCTGAATACAATGAAAATGAGACTCAGTTAGTTCACCTAAAATCAAACTCTTTAGTCTAGCTATAGACTTGCTTTGACTTTTATCTTATTTATGGTTTGCCTGGAAGGAAACATTTACTGCTCATACTCTGTGAGAGAGAACCCCTGCTTAAAAATAGCACATTTAGTGGCCCTTTCTGGGTTAGATTGACCCAGCTGTCACACATTCTCTGGACTTCTAGCTGGCACTGCATACCAGGTCCAGTGTGGATGTTGTTTTAAGATTAACTGATGATAATGATAATTGATGAGTGAGGACTTTTGGGGCTTGCTCATATACTTTCTTCGGGCCCGCGTAACTACCCGGATGAGAGGGATCGTAATACATGTTCTCCAAATACTCTTCCCATGGTGCCATCTCGAAGCCAAATGATTCTTACCTACAACGCATGCTCTATTCAAACCAAATACAACGAATTCAACATTTTATTAACACGACAAATCAATCGGTGAAACATCAATAGGACTGCCAAAAATGACATCTGTTGGGGTTACAGAAAGTACACGCTAAGAAACCGAGTTGGTTTTGATGGTCTCCCCGCATAGCGCATGGTATAGTGTCTTTTAATTCAGGAACAAAGTCGGCGATGACGTCCATAGCGTACTTCAGCCTCTCCCACTGATGTAAACGAAGAAAGATGCCTTTCTTAGACGGTACGCGTTGGCACCCAAATGTCTGCATAGCTTATCCTCTTTTCCCTCTTTCAAATGTTGAACTGTTTCGTCAACAACGCCCCTTTTCGATTCCAACTCGATCCACTGTCTCAGCTGTAAGGCAATGCCCTTACGCATTGGACGGACTTGACCATCCAAACCGTGGGTGTACTCCCTGACGTGTATCAAAGTTTGTCCCTGCCATTCCTTGGCTACGACGTACACATTCTGTCCAATATTTAGTCGGCACTTTTCAACGGATACATTAACCACTGCGTCCTGGTTAGCCATCGTTCGGAGATTTGAGGCTGAAGAGTCTAAACTATCTGCAGAATGAAGAGCTGCGAGCCTTTACTCGTCTATATAGGGAATAGTTACCGTTCACCGATTGGTTGTACGCAAAAGTCTCTTCCTATTGGATACATTTATAACGTAAAATTGATGACGTCACTTTTAAACCTTAGTTTTTCTGAGAATTGCTGCCTTCCTCGAATGCGAACGACGTCGTTCCATTATAAAATATATACCCTATCCGGGGTTTGGGTCGTTGGTGATGTAATCCCACCATGTTAACGTAATGACAGGATGGTGACCATTTTTCGTGCTCTTCCCAAGGATCGTCGTTCGATTTCCAGTCTTTCAGGCGAATGTGACAAGAAAAACAATACACTTTATCTCCGCAATTGGTATACACCAGTCCGGCACACGCCATATCCAAAGGTTTCTGCTTCATCTGTATCAGCCACTTGTCAAAAGATAACAGTCGATCTTCGTACTAACTGTACTTTTGAGGAGACGATGACTGCATACTTCCCGCTGAGACCCTACACAAGTCTCTTCCGCACACGTCCATGGTCGTAGCGAAAATGATCCAGTACTTATACAACCGATCTTTTATAATCGAAGAATACCGTGACGTCATAGCTATTCCTATAAAAATTAACCGTCTATAAACTCGTAGCTTCTATACAGTACTTTGGAGTTAATACAACAATACCACACTCCAACATTGCGTTTAACGCATTGAGGGTGTTTCATTTGACCCTAATGAACATGTTCATCGTCCGTCTCACTATCATCTTCATCCTCGGTATCTGTATAACTATCATCTTCATCATCGGTATCTTCGCCATACTTTCTACTGTTAGCCATAGCGCCATTCCCCGGTAAGAACATATCCATCAGATGGTCGAGTCTGTTATAGTCTCGTTCCATCTCCTGACGTATCTCCCGTAGTTGTTGATCTAAAAGGTCCTCTCCTTCAAGGTTGGGAACCGTTAAGTCTTCCATATCAGACTTCTCAGTCTCTTTGGACTCCACAGCTTGTTTCGTCAATTTGATATGTTGCTGAACCTCATTATCTGACAGTCTTATCTTCGAGATGTCTTTAGAGTTCTTCGATTCATGAGTTTCGTTCCACTTTTTAGTACTCTTAAGAGATTCGGTAATTATTTGATTGGCAAATCATTTGTGTTCATCAAATCTTTATTCAAATAAATACGTTAAATAATTTTCTCCCATTGTTTGAACGTTGATATTTTTAGGTAACGAATCGAAAGAAACGGTAAGTCAAAAGTTCTCCCTATTCAATCATTATCGCTCTACGTTAATGCACCCTATGATATCTCCTAACGAGAAGGGCTGGTTTCGCTTCGGGGGGTAAGCGAGTCCACGAGCCGAATGAAATTGTATACGTTATCGCTTAACTGGTTATAGCGCGCTGCCTTATGTATAGCGTAGAGCGTGTAGACATTTTTGTAAACATATCAAAATATTATTGGCATGTCTTACCTCGATTTAAAACTTAGAACATTTTGTTGCAATCATTTCGCATTTCGAATCTAGTGACGCTATACCCCCGGTAATAGCCCTGCCTCATGACTGTGTGTTAAATAGGAGCCTTTTATATAGTCGAAATCCTAATTCTGCAAGTCTAGATTGATTGAATACACAGCCACGCCCCAGGCCGGATCTCCCCGTGTCCTGACTGACGCTATTCGGTTATCCATTCACCAATTTTCATTGGATCGCTTATCGACTCCGTACACTCGAAAATTTTCGCTGATAATTGTAAGTTATTGCTAAATCTATTATTTTGACAATGTCAAAAATCTCATTACACACACCAATCAACCATAGTCAGAGGACAAGGTATGAATATTCACATAAAATCCATTGGCGGCCATTTTGTGTGAACACCTTTAATTCATTTTGTGTAAGAAAAGGGAATCGCATGGCTAAACTTTACGTTATACAGTCAGACCCCGATAATCCGTCCACCGATAATCCGAATCCCGCGCTATCCGAACGGTAGCAAGCTGTAACCAAACTAATCTCTATATAAACTCATTAATTGTTGATTCATTAATCCGTTGCTTCAGTCTCCGTATCCGGACGGCAATCAGCTGTAACGGATTAGTTAATTATCACTATTTCTGCTTCATTAATCCGGCCGTTCATCAAAAGCGTTCAGATAAGGGATTAACAGTTCACACTGATTGGATCGGTAAACTTCAATGACAGTGGATTGACACGTGAGTTGAGCGTGTCGGTAGTTTGTGATTGTAATAAATTGAGATGTCTCACTTTGTGTTTCTGGAGTTTGTGAATCTGAATCTGATTGTTGTAAATTGTGTGATAATGATAAATTGAACGATTGAATTACTGGTCCTCAAAAAAGAGAAATTTATAGATATGTATGGCATACATGGACTCCATGATCACGTACTTTAAATGTGTTGGTGATGAACAAAACTTAGAAACTGTTATCGCTATGCGAGGGTCTGTCAAGCCACTTAGTACCCAATCTGTGATCGGCAAGTTCTTCAAACCTGAATGAGTATGTGTAATTATTGTTTTATTGATATATGTATTCCAGTTGTCATGTGTATATGAAATAAACTCATTTGATATTCAAAATACGTTCTCGTCTGTCTGTAGATTTTAAGGGGAGTAACTCCAACTTGTTTGGTATGTTTCAGTAATCCGAACGTTTCACTATCCGAACGATTTTGATGAAAAACGGAGGCGTTCGGATTATCGAGGTCTGACTGTATATTTGAATTATTACTGCTCCATTTAGTTTAAATACATTGTCTTTAAATTGGAACTATTAATTTTCATTTTCCTGACATCAACTTATATTCCCCTAAAAACGTGCTACTGCCCCTTTAAACCTTAAGTAAATTATTAAAAGAAAGTCCTGTTGTAAGTGTTTCAATTTATCTTTTCAGTTATCTCTTAATAACATCTGCAGCTCTTACGTGTATTGACAATAAAGGAACAAGACAGAAAACAAATTATAGTCAATGATATTTGAGTAATATTGAGATTTTGAGTTATCATATTTTGACATATATGATATTTTACTGAAAGTTATATTTACGACTTTTGTTTTTAATGCTTAATTTATTATATCAATTTTGAACTATTGTTGCATGCAAATGTCTAAACAAACACAAATATTTTGCTTGTTCGGAGGGACCTACATGTTTTCCTATTTCAAAATCATGAATTAAATAAACACTGAGGAGAAAGTTTTTGTAAGTAATAAAAAATACATGATTAAGATTGGCAGGTTTAAGATTAATGGCCTCAATGTGAATCTTTATAATTTGTTTTCAGACTTGTATGATTAATTTTTTTAATTTTGAGTGTCAGGCTGGTTTTAGAGCTGAGTATAGCACTGTTGATCATATTTTTTGTTTAAATGCTATTGTTCAAAAGTATGCTCACAAGAAAAAGGGTAGATTTTACTGTGTTTTCATAGATTTTGCTAAAGCTTTTGATACTATTAAACACAAGGTCTTATTGGATTGTCTGAAAGATGTCGGAATAACAGGTAAATACTATGATATCTTAATGTCCATGTACTCAAAGTTGGCAGCTTGTGTTAGGACCCCAAATGGTCTCAGTGATATTTTTATGTGTAATCAGGGTGCCCGGCAAGGTTGTATCTTAAGTCCCCAACTATTTATTATATTTATAAACAGGCTATTTGCAGTGTTGGAAAAATTTGGAGGAAAAGGTGTAAATATTAATGTCAATGTTGATAATCTATATGCTTTAATGTTTGCTGATGATGTGTCAGGGGTGGCAGATACTGCTTTGCAGTTACAGAAGAGGCTAAATGCACTAGAGTTATTTTGTAAACATACTGGAATGAAGATAAATATGGATAAAACAAAGGTTATAGTGTTTCGAAATTCAGGATACTTGAGGCATTATGAGAAATGGTTCTTTGAAGGTAAACAAATTGAGGTTGTTTCATTTTATAGATATCTTGGCATTGTTTTCACCCCTAGACTATCCTGGACTAAGGCTCAACATTGTCTTCTCTCACAGGGTAATAAGGCACTCATGTCTGTTTATTCTTTTCAAAGAAATTTTGGTACTTTGTCAGCGCAGGATCTTTTCAAATTATTTGATGCTATCATTTTACCTATTCTATGTTATGGGTCAGAAGTTTGGGGATTATCATATTGTAAGATTATTGAAAGCCTTCAGATTAAAATTTGTAGGCGGTTTCTTAGGGTTGACAGAAATGTAAGTAGTAGTATGGTTTTAGGTGAATGTGGTAGGCTTCCATTACAGTTTAACTATATGTCTAAAGCTATCAAGTATTGGTGTAGGTTAATCCAGTTAGGTTCACACAGATTACCCTTCCAGAGTTATAGCATGATGAAATCTCTTGATGATTCAGAGAGGATTACCTGGGCTACACATGTAAAAAATATATTATTTAGATTCGGTTATGGGTTTGTATGGGTTTCACAGGATGTTGGAGATAGTAAGGTATTCATGGAACATTTTAAACTAAGATTTTCTGATAATCTTAAACAATCATGGTCTACTTCTATACAAAACTTCTCAGATTCTTTTGCTTATAAGGGTTTTAAGTCACTACTTAATGTTGAAGGCTATCTTTCTATGTCATTTTCTCCATTTTTGAAATCTCTATTAGCAAAGTTTAGGTGCAGCAATTTTGGTCTAGGTATAGAGGTAGGAAGGTATAATAATACACAAATGCCTGATAGACTATGCAAGTACTGTAAAGTAAATAACATTAATTGTATAGAAAATGAAATGCATATTCTTTTTTATTGTAAATTATATAAGGATGCCAGAACTAAGTTTATTACCCCATTATTGTCAAATATTATCAATTTACACACTTTTGTGAATATCATTAATAGCAATAACCATGAAACTATCAAAAATGTCTGTAATTTCTTGCACCAAGTACATAAAATTAGAAAAAACAATGAAATCATAAATATGTAATATCAAATTGCGCATCAAACAAATTGTACAAATTTACTGTATTATGGGCCGTTGGCCTTAAAATATTGAATAAATATGTCTGTCTGTCTGTCTGTCTGTCTGTCTGATTAATTTGTGTAATGAGATTTTGGACATAATCAAAAAGATAATTTAGCATTAACGCAAATTTTCAGAGAATTGAAAAGAATTTTGTTTAAAAAAACGGGCCATTGTCCCTCTAAAATTGTTTTTCATTATTCATAATAAAAAGTCTTAAAAAACAGAAACAAGACCTCATTTTGTACATGTATTTGTTGCTATAATGTTCATCTTCAATGTTCTTAAAAAGTTGTTTGATAGTATGGCAAAAAATTTACGTTTTTTGAATGACGCCCTCTGTATTGGGATTCTTTCTTTTTGACCTGATTAAGGTTTTGAAAACGTTTTAGTTCAAATGTTTTACACAAAACCTTTTGGCTGTTTATGAATTTTGCTTTGTTTTATGAACAATTAAGTGGTTGTGATGTGCTCAACATAAAAATAGCATATACATTATTGGCAACATCTTAAATATTTACATGTAGTATAATCATGCTTTTTAATTTCATTTTTAAACTAAAAACTTAAATTGTGGAGTTGGTATGATCAATCTGTCTCCATCATGATTATAGAGTCGTGTAACTGTTGAGAAGTTCGGATTTACCATTTATGGAATGGCCATTACCTTATCCATTTAATTTAATTTTGTATGCATCACTAAAATAAAAGAACAGATAAATTATTTTATTGGTGGCAAACACTGGCCATCCTAAACGGGAGTAGTAGTAGTTTATTTCAGTAAATCAGGCCAAAGGCCCATTTAACAATACATAGTTTTACATTTTAAAGATGTTGCGCCACAAGCACATATAACAATACATTCACAATACACAGAAAGTGATATCCGAGACCATAGACAAATGGTGATACAAGTTACAGGTTATGTTATGGACAACTGTTTGCTTCTCATTTTGAGTGCAAAGAATGTAAACTTAGCAAGATTATTAAATAAAAGTTCATTTTTTGTGGTAAACAGAAGTCTAAGTTTACACTCAGAGGGGAATTTGTAATACCAACTTGGCAAAAATTTTCCTCTTAAGTCATTATAAAATGGACAGACAAGACATACATGGTATTCTGTTTCTACATTTGGGATGTTACAAAGTGGGCAAAGTCTTTCACTTTTAGTTAGACCAAATTTCTACCCTGCGATATCATAAGATCACTGCTTGAAGTACGAAACTGTAAAAGTGAAATCATAAATGCGGAAGTGTTTACAACATTTAAATACTTTTCATATTCCCTTGTTAATTTAATTGTTTTGTAAAAATACAATGAAGATAATTTTTCAAGGGATTCAAAGAGAAACTGGTTATCAATATCAATACATCTTGTTCTAAAGCTGACACAAATGAATGAGTACAGGAAACAGATTGTCTATTCCAAATTTCGCCATATCCATAAGAAAATAATAGATTTTTAACTTTAAGCGCCCAGCAATCCAAACCTTTATCTGCCCGGTTGTACTTGTACACATAGGTATGATGCAAAATACCATTTTCACTCTGGGTTAATAAACGCAGCCAATACTTAATGAGCTTCAAGTGTTGATTTACCTTTACCCTCCCAAGTTCTGCTCTTGCAACAATATTGGGGAAAGGTCTTCTTAATTTCAAAATAAGTTTACAGAATTTATCTTGAACATTTATAATATCTTTACAAGGATGAAATCCACATATTTCTGAACCATACAATAAAATTGGCATTACTTTAATGTCAAAAATATGCATTAACATTTTCAAAGGGAGTTTATGAAAACTATGCACGTTTGATTTTAACAATAATATTACTTTCGAAGCCTGTTGGGATAATATCTTTTGTTTTTTATACCATGAAGCAGAACTAGAAAGGTGTACTCCCAAATATTTATAGGTTGGGCTTATTTCAAGAGGATTGCCATCAAGAAAAAACTTTTACTAAACGGGAGTTATCGACCTATTAAAACATCATCATCTTTACTAGTCCATTTAAGTTAATAATGTTTCTGCAAATATGTCAATAGAACATTGAGATAAAACTGCGGATTTAGTGAATCAAATTAACTTTAGTTTCTCTAAGGAATTTTCTATATCACAATATGTACGTTTGGAAACCACAGTGAAGTCCTAAGTCCGACATTTATGTATATGTAAGATATCCATGTCCTGGAAACAAGATTCCAGTTAGTTTTTGACTGGATGATACCACAAGTATTCAACAGACGAAAATTCCTCTTTTATATAAGATGTTATTTTACTTGAAAACTTTGCAAAACTAAACTAATATGAAATAGATTAAGCATGTAAGTTTACGTTTCACTTGTCGCTTTCTCAACCGGATTATGATATATGTAGAGTCGAAACGACGGTTCCTTTAAAATAGATGCTATGAAATACAACATCAAAGAAATTCAAAAAGTGTAACTTATCTAAACATGATAACAATACAGGTATTTGAAGCGTTTGGTTTTGAAGTTACTATTATAGTATTACTGAACTTTGACAGGTATGATAAAAAATATGGAATTATGATATAAAGATGCAGATAAGAATTGTTCAAGCCCGACCGGTTTCACACGTTCACAGTCATCATAATCGGGTCTTTATAAGTTGAAAATTCACTAGACGGTGACCTACTCCATCTCAATATGCTTAACTACCAACATACATTTCTAGAGCAAAATCTTCTGCATGGCATAACAGAATGTTTATATGTGTTGATTCAGATTTGAATAAAGGCGCTGATAATAAGGATAATCATCCAAATAACTATAACTGGTGTAAATAACTGGGACTTACCTAAACAACTAACCTTGCTTTTACTTTTTTCGTTTTTTTAGAATGTGACTATGCTTATGTACAGAGTATATTTACAGACAACAATTCAAACTGAATTGGAACAGTACATGATATCAATAAGACATCCACTAGTGAATAAAATGTTTTTTGAATGAAACCATATATAGCGATTATTAACCTCGTGTGTTTCCGTATCATTAATATCATATAAAAGGAATAGAATTTGTATTATGCGAGCCTTTGGCGAGCATACTACATATATTTTTATTCCTATTATGTGTATTATATGTAATATATCATGCTATATATTACGCTTACAAATGATGTGTAATATTACTTACAAAAATGTCTCTCTTTGATTGCGAAAAGAGAAAAACGTTACCCCTCTCTTTCACCATTCTGGTAGGTGCTCATATAGTTGGTTTATAATGTTGTAGTGCGCAAGAAGTCACTGTATGGTTTCTATTAACTTCGTGTATACAATTTCTATTCAAGGCTCATTAATAGAAAAACACTATATATATTTAAAGGATATTTTTCTAACAATATTACATCATTCATTACAAATTACACAATGAAAAATTCAATCTGCTACTACCGTGGCTTTGAACGAATAGTTCAAACATAATAATCATTGTATAATTAGGCACCTGTAATGAGAAGAAACACAAACTCAAATCTTCCAAAAAAAGATAAACTGCAAACCCATAATAGATGCATTGGCTCTGTAGCTCATAAGGTTTGAATAGGGTATATCTGTGTGCCAACTGAGAGAACACCAACGGGTGGACGAAAGCCAACCTTTGCTGTATAAAAGCTCGATATCTGATGCACAAAGAGCACATATACACTAAGTACAAGTACACTGCACATCATCACTAATTTAAAAAATGGAATTTTACATCCTACATCTGAATAATACATAGATCAAAGTAAATTTTGTACAGAAAAGTGTACATTGAATTTTGTGTCAAAAAGCTATGTTTTTTTAAAGATATGAATATTTGACAAGCCTAACGCAACAAGAAAAAGAGATTTGTCACGTTCACCTCGTCAGAAGTTTACTATTTAACAGTTAAGGATGCTAAAACTTGACATTGATGTTCGTGGAACCGTTGCCAACAAACCTATATCGATTTTCCTATTGCCTACCGAATAAGTATCTTATGACAGTGCAAAAATAACAAAATATTAGGAAAATATACATATTTTAGTTATGTACGTCACATTATGAAACTGGGTAAGTGTTGACATGACACCTGTTTAATGATGATAAGAATAAAATGTTCAACAAGCCCCATATAGAAAGCTAACAAAGTCCTATACATATGATATCTACTCACTGAGACGCCTTTATCCATGTGTTGACAAGCATGTGCAAGTTTCTGTTGAACAACTCAAGCAGAGCGACCTAGTTTTTGATACCGGGAAGAGGGTAGATAAATACTTGTAAACTCAAAAACGAAAATAGGACGAAGCTTAGGTACATTAAACTGTTTTGAATGAAAGAGAGTTGATGTTTCCTTGAAGAAGCTGCGAAATACAGATCCTCAGTATTCCTGGACAACCCCTTTCAACTGTTATGAAGTAACTATTGTTGAAAACCTGGTAGTAAACGATTATTGTAAGAGACGTTGCAAACATGTACCTACCTCACTCTACCTGTTACATCCGGGTAGCTGGTAACATATCATGTCCGGGTCATAAGATGAACTGTGACCTTTCATATTATTCTGAACTAGGTATAACTGAATCAGTAAAGCTATTTCAGCTACAATCTAGAATACTTTTTATGTTATAGTGTTATTTTCTGGTATAAGAAACCAAAACCAACACATTTACACACCTGTATGTATGAACTCCTGGAGGGAACAGATCAAAATACAATTATGATTACTGGACCCAAAGAAATCTTGTGAGAGTATATTTACATATTAATTTGTCCGTAAGCATCATTGCATGTTTTTCTATTTGTTATTATTATACTCCACATGTTCATATTCGACTTCTTCTCCAGAAGCATAAAACCATGTGTACAGACACAATGACTAAGAAGAACCTAATTAATAGCTTTTGTGGGCCTGTGGCGTCTTATAGGGGCCACCGGTGTCAATCCCTTAAAACCTATTTCCATCTTCTTCTCTTTAATGTGTAGAAAGCTCAAAAGGTTGTTATTTGACTATTATTTGAGGATTATTATTTACAGTTTTGGTGGTTCATAAAAGGGCCCGGTAAACCTTTGGATCCTTTACCCGAAATTGGACACAAAGTGATACCTTGGAATTAATCATTCATTGACGTCTACTTCCATGGTTCTGTCATTTTGATTTAGATTGCATAATAATGAATAAATGAATAATATTTTGTATCACATTATCACTATTCTGTAAAGGATCACAGACGCATTGATATTTATCACCTTAAATTAAGTTTGTTCACATATCGACAACAATAATTAATAAAGTAAGCAGTAATAGATAAACTGATTTGTAAATACATAACATATTCCCTTTTTATATTTGATAGGACGCCGTTTAAGAAATATAAATACATTAGCTGGTGCTAACACAATTTCCAAACAACTGTTTTCAGGACGTCAATAAAACCCGTTTTATAGTCCATACCGATGGATACGATGTTTAAGCTATAAATCTGTGCTGCTGCAATGAAACTATAATTCTCATTGATAGCTTTAATACTACATATATACCTTTGAATCATGAACATTTACCGAAGATGGTTCAATATATTACCAATAAAATACATATAGAACCTTTGAGTAATGCGATAGTGAGAAAATATAACATAGAAAACGTATTTGTGGTAAGATACATGTATTCATCAAATATTTCGTATAACTTATCGTATGTAGGACTATGCAGGAACATATATTTCTCACAGAAAATTAACAAAAACAATTACAATTTAATCATTTGCATCTGGTCTAATTTGCATGTTTATTTATGGTTGTGTCCAACCAATTCCATCATTAAAAACTTAAAAGTCCTTTAAGTCCCCCTGCTTACATTATTTGGTTATGATATGGCTTTCTTGAAAGTGTAAACTTTTTTTCTGAAATATATTCTTGATGCTCATTTTTATGTAAGGAGTATATATGAATGGGATGTATGTTCCGATGATTTAGGTTTGTGATTGAGTAGGATTTCCCGAGTTGTAAGCATTATTTCAACTATATAACAGGTGGATTTCACCGTCAAGACGAGAGTAGATTTGAGATAAATTGATCAAAAGGTTGAGGAACAGAAAGATGAGTCAACTCTCTGATCAAGGTAACACCGCAACCACTGACTAAACCAGCGGCTGACAGATTTTCCTATTGCCTACCTAATAATTATCTTATGATAGTGCAAGCATGTGCAAGTTTCTGTTGAACAACTCAAGCAGAGCGACCTAGTTTTTGATACCGGGAAGAGGGAAGATAAATACTTGTAAACTCAAAAACGAAAATAGGACGAAGCTTAGGTAAATTAAACTGTTTTGAATTGAAGAGAGTTGATGTTTCCTTGAAGAAGCTGCGAAATACAGATCCTCAGTATTCCTGGACAACCCCTTTCAACTGTTATGAAGTAACTATTGTTGAAAACCTGGTAGTAAACGATTATTGTAAGAGACATTGCATACGTGTACCTACCTCACTCTACCTGTTACATCCGGGTAGCTGGTAACATATCATGTCCGGGTCATAAGATGAACTGTGACCTTTCATATTATTCTGAACTAGTTATAACTGAATCAGTAAAGCTATTTCAGCTACAATCTAGTATAATATTGATGTTATAGTGTTATTTTCTGGTATAAGAAACCAAAACCAACAAATTTACATACCTGCATAAATGAACTCCGGGAGGGAACAGATCAGAGTACAATTATGATTACTTGACCAAAAGAAATCTTGTGAGAGTATATTTACTAATAAATTTGTTCGTGAGAAGCATTGCACGTTTTTCTATTTGTTATTATTATACTGCACACGGATGATAAGTTCATCAACGTATATAGCTCCGAAACCATGTTTATTTTCCAGATAAAGAATCTTTATGAAGAATATATTGTTTTTCTTAGTGTATCAAAATGATAATATTCAGTAATTAAACAATCTGTTCATGTGTTCATTCGTGTCCATGTACATGTAAATGAGGCCTTAAATGTATAAAATGATGCTCATTGCATATGCCAATTATTACATTTTAATACAATAACAAACTTAGGATGCAGAAAAACGAACATGATTCTGAGATAAATTCAAATCAAATTTACATATAAAATAAATAATCTAATTACAAATTTATTTCGTAGCACCTATACGTATTTTCTCAAAACAGTCAAAATATAAACGTTTAATGAAAACTGTGTAAATTGGAAGTCCCAAATAAGCATAACTCTTCAAAATTTCATATGAAATTATTATTTGTTGATTTGTCAAATCATCACGTGTAAAAGTATCGTTTATATTTAACAATTTTACTTTTATGAATATGTGGTATTTCTTTACATTATCACATGCAATGAACATGCTTTTATTCTTCAAATTCAATCATTAAAATAAATAAATATTGGTCTGTATGTAGATTAAAATGAAATGTTAATAACAAAGAACGTACGGATCCTTTAAATATAATCCAGACACTAGCCCTTATGTACAGAGTGTGTGGAAAAGACATGAAATAAGCATTTTAGCAAAGTTCCGGAATGGTTGCCTCCCTTAAGCTATAGAGACTGGTCGGTTCGCCAAGCCACACATTACGTTAGAAAATAGAACTTGTAAATGCTGTGACAATATTAACTGAATTGAAGTAATCAACATTTATTTATTCAATGTATTTTTCACTTTGACCTGAACTTCAACCATCGGACCGAAGCGGAGTCCTTTAACCCTTCAACCACAGACAATGATGAAGACATGAAATGCTTGTTTCGCCTTAGATGTGGTATTTTACAGCCTCTTTTAGCATTCACACTTCGGCGAATATTGAAAAGGTGACAAGCCACAAGTGTATGATTAGCATACTATGTATTGTCCCTTCACCAGCCATACCGTTTTGAATATACTTTATTATATTTCAATACCATTTAATGTGTGATAAGGTTTGTTAGAAACTTATATCTTGTTTTGCAAAAAGTGTCTCATAGCTCTCTCTCTCTCCGTCTCTCTTTCTCTTCTCTCTCCCTCTCTCTCTTTTTCTCTTTCTTTCTTTCTTTCTCCTCTCTCTCCCTCTCTCTTTTTCTCTTTCTCCTCTCTCTCCCTCTCTGTTTCTTCTCAAATCTAATGAATAATATTACGTGTTATATGTTACGGAAGCGTATTAGTGTCACGGTGAAAAAATATTTTAGAACTATCTCCTACGTAGGAGATACTATCTCCTACGTAGGACTTAGTATCTCCTACGTAGGACTTAGTATCTCCTACGTAGGATATAGTTTCTCCTACGTAGGAGACAGTATCTCCTACGTAGGACTTAATTACCTAATACTTAGTATCTCCTACGTAGGAGATATTATCTCCATCACATACTATCTCCTACGTAGGACTTATTATCTCCTACGTAGGACATAGTAACACGTTTTGATGGTCATAAATGGGATATGTATAGTTTTTTTCTTACTGAATTGGGTCATTTAACAAAGTATACCATATAATGTTGTATTGGTATTTGTTGCTATTAACAGACAATTCGATTTGGAACAAACGCTTTAGGTCAATATGGTCGTAAACTGAACTAGATATTGTTACTAAGCATTGTTGACTCATCGGGCCCCTTACTCGGCGAAGTTACGAAGTCACATCTTTACCCAAATTGTAAAAAAGATGATAAACAGAACTCTGATTCAAAGTTAATTTTATGTAAGTTAACAGTCACGCTATTTGTAAAAATAATCAATGATGCCCCCAGTCTGGGATGAATCGATCTGATTGCATATAGATATCATCGCCACACATCTAAATCGGGTAAATTTAACTTAACAGACAACAATATTCTTAATTCTTCAATCTAGTTTATTAGCAAAAGTAACGATTTTGTTGTAAACTATTATCACTCATTTGTGATATATTTCCTTAGTATTTGTAGCATAAATTGACTTTAGGCTTCTCCAAAAACATTTTGCCTTAACGAATTATACAAATTGCTTTGATTATAAAGATGTTAGATGGGTTTGTTTTGGTTTATTCAAATATTTTTTAGTATTTATATATGTACAACCTTCTGTTGTTTTTAAGGGCGGCCTTTAAATAAGCCTATTGCTTGGTCGACACACCTAGTTTCACCGTATGAAATAAAATGTTTCCAAACCAGGGCTAGACAATATCGAACCGCACATTGAGATATTTGCTATTGTCCGTAAGATGTTTCTATCTAAGGAAGCGCTTATCTATCTCTTATTCTTAACCGAGTTGTTCTGCTTTGAATCACTTGTATATTTATCTCAATATTCATAGATAATATAGGGCAAAAGTGTAGATGTCTTAGAGAATTGCATCAACTTATGTGAACCCTCTTGCTGTAAACATTGCTACTTAATATTGTTCTTTTTCACAATAATCACAATACGAATTCCAATACTAGAAGTAGTATTTAATGTATCATTTATGGTATTATATGTAGGACTAATGTTGTATACGGTATTCAGCGAAATCAAACAGTATTTTCTTAGCGAAAAAACGCACAAAAAGGCAATATTCATGCCTCAAATATTCTAAAAAAAATTATGAGGAGTGCAGAAAAGGTACATTTGTATTTATATTATTTGAAGCGTACAATAAGGCAGTCGCTGGCCCGCACATTAAAAAAGATATGAAAACAGAAAACAGAAACCACAAAACTCAATCAAACTGATTTTCGTTTACAAATTAATCGTTACTTTTGCTTATAATATAAGATTTAAGGATATTGTTGTCTGTTGCTTTGCAATACTGTCTAATGCGTTGCTTTGAAAAGGATTGAGATATTTGTCGATTATATATAAAACTTTAGCTGCATTTAAATCAATCAGATCAGATTGAGGCGACAATGGTTATCTTGACAAAAGCGAGTCTGTAACCTTTGAGACACAACTTGAATTGTCATATTTAAAAAAAAATGTTATTTCGACGAGTGAGTGGTCCTATGAAAAAGGAACTTGAATAACTAGTTTAGTTTTCGATCAGATTTGAAACGGTCTCCCTTTTGCTGATATATACAAAACTTAAGTTTGAAACACTACCAAAATTCCAACTACAATAATATATTAATATCAACATATATTCATATAATATTACATGGAATAATTGTTTAACGCCCCCTCTCGGTAAATAAGACGTGACATGGACAGTTTAACATTATCATGTTTCTTTGTTAGATCCATCCCTTTATGAAATTGGGTTTTAAAATGAACACATTGTAATTCTGTAAATGTTGAGGTCATTGGACAGTATCTATCAATTCACGATTGGTGCACGTGGCCTGACTTTTGATTTTTGTTCAGTTGTTTATTTCTACATTGGTGATGATTGAAATCATTATGAGCATTTGTTTTGCAAATTTGGTGTAAAGTGACGTCACATTCTTGCACTTTTCCCGTAATGAGTCAATATTATGCTCTGTACAAATCAAACTACACTAGTTTAGTGGTACTGTACTTTTCATGCGATTTGTACTATCCACATTGGTATGATGTTTTTTGTTCTTGGTTTCAGTTCAAAATTGGTAACTTTCTTTTGCCTGAAAATTACTTGATATTTCCTATTACTTGAATTGCATGTTTTCTTCTTAAGGCTATGACAAAACTAGAGAATATATATATAAAAGTTACCTGAAGAAGCCAACATGGCTGAAAGCGCTAGTTTGCTAATATGAATGTGTTTATGTTCCCAATTCCGTAATTTTATCATATTAAGGAACGATTGAAGGAACTCAAGGAATTCTTATTGATTCAAAACTACCCTGAAAAGTTAGTGTTGGACAGTATAGAGAAAGCTGTTGCCTTGGATCAAAGTCGGCTCAGAAAACTTAAATCTAACAAGCAATGTGATAAACATATTATCCCGCTAGTTTCTACTTTCAATCCTAACTATCAGCGTGCTGCTTCGATAATTGACAAAAACTTACAGATTTTACACCAAAGTAAAACCATGGAAAACGTTGTGTGTAAATCCAAAATCGTTAACAGTTTTAAACAACCTAAGAATCTCCGCACGCTGTTAACCCCCTTAGCGCCAGCCTGAACATAAATGTACATACACATAACGCCATTCAGGTGCCAGGGTGTACATAAATGTACATTCCCTGACATTCCCTGACATTCCCAACTTAGAACTAAATATACATTTAATGAATTGATAATTAGATATAAATAAATATCTTCCGACTTAAAAAATCTCTCAGCATTAATTTGGTACCAATATAATAGGTATTCATACATTTTTATTGGAGTTACACCTATTATTCCAAAATCAACTACAAAGCAATTTGAACTTGGCGCCATGTTTGACTTTTTGTTGACGTCACAAAGTGTACATCGAACGAAAAAAAGACGATACGTTATTTTCGTTGCAGATATTGAAACATAATTGACTGAACATTGTTCCTAGATATCTAAACTACATCTCCATATGCTTTGATCATAGTTTTACTCATCGGATAGATCGCGCGTAACTAAAAGTCATCATGAAAACAACTTTCATTTCTGATAAAAAATGACCGGGCACACTTTTCGTGATACTACGTAAATATCGCGTTCAAAAACTCCGATTGACACAATGTCACGCGAAAATAATTGCAACACCAGTAAAAAGTTACCTGTTCATTGTTATTTTTGGCAAAATCATACTTCTTCATGACGCCTTAGACTTGGGCCGTCCAAATACAGTCGACATTGAATCGAGCATCTTTCTGTCGCATGTAAAAAATGGCGGATGCAGTGTCAGTGACGTACTACTAGATTCGCATTTCCTAAAGACTGTCAAAGAGTTCATGTTCGGTACTGAGCGTCTACTGGTCGACTTGACATAATCATTGTTCATTTTGAAAGCTTGCAGTGTATAATTATTGTATTTTTGTGTGGATAAATGTATTTATTAAACACATTTGAATTGGTATCTGTAATTCACATAACGGGGGTAGATTAATTTTACCAGTACTTATATTCACTGTAATACAAAAGGTATAAAAGAAAAGAAAACTGTAAGACTATCGGGGACATAGTCAAATTCATTCTTGGGCAATACTCTATAATTTCGGTTTAAAATTTTGTAGGATTGTCTCGCTGTTTGAGTAAGGAAAATATGTACATTCGCTGTCAAACTGTGGAATGTGATGAAATATAGTGGATTTATTTAGACATGTATCGAGTCAAATTTTGTCAATAATTCGGAATAATTAAAACTTAAAAGAATCGTGTTAATTTCAATATTTACGAATTCTTTTATTTCGCATGGCAGGTGAAGGGAAAATGGGGATATTTGATATAAAACCGCGCATATTTGGATTGATCCGATAGACGGTTTCACTTGCGCCAATTTGTCGTCTGGAAATCGCGACAAGAAGAACTTCCAAACCAGTTCGTTCCGCCCAGATCCAATGCCAACTCTCGCGTGGGGAGGGGGCAGTGCTTGTTCACATGTGTGAGTAGGTATTTTATGTATTTCTTGTTTATGCTGAATTGCTCTTTTTACGTTTTGTGACGACTAATATACTTGTTATAAAGCTGTTGATTTTTAAAAGATATCTGACCATACATATTGACAGATTCTATCGATAATTTCGGCGTGCTATGAATGTTAATGAGATGGGCCCTTGCCATTGAAATGTAGTGAAGGCATATCAAAATATTTCTTATTCATGGGCAAATAATTTTCAAAAGTACCACAATCCTTCCCCGATTCTATATTAAGAAAATAGGAAATTGTCTTCTGGCTAAATAACATTCGTTTTAATTTTTTCATATACATTTATTCATATATTGACGTGAACAAATAATTTATTCAAATTAATAATTTAATTATACTGAATCTTTTTGTAATAAAATAAACATACTCAGTCAGATACATGTCAGTGTAAATAGAAATGATTATATGCTGTATTTCAAAATTATTCAAAAAAGTTTAATACACAACTCAAGTTTTGCTTTTGGTTTTAGGTTCTTAGGTTTCATGGATATATGCTTTGTAGATTCCTGAATATTTCATTAGTCAGTTAAAGTTGTTTGTATTTTCAAAACTGTAATATCTGTTGTATCAATAATCATTATCATTTTCAATTTGTACTAATTCAATGATTTATGTATTAATTTTCCTTATAATTATAAGAATTTGTTCATCATGTCAAATAAAAGTTTAGAGTTTGGGTTAATTCAGCATGTTGTCACAAAAACAATTTTCAAAAGAATCTATCAGTATTTAAAATAGGAATGTGTGTTATTTGGCAATAAATGAATTATTTACAGAATTTCTCAAATGAATTTGACTTATTTGGGTAGGGCTTGAAATAACCAACTGCTGATTTGTTTTGAAACTGCATGTCATTTGGCCTGTAAATATACTTCAAGATTTGCAGTGGGAGAAGACAACATTTCACATATAAGACTAACAATAATAATATTTGAAATATAATCTTTTGGTTAGATTGTTTAATTTAACATAATGGTAGTACTGTATGTCCATATTTCTGTCTAAGCAGTAAGCACATTGATAACAAGTGACCCTAAAGGCACATAATATCCTTGTTCTTTTAATATTGCCATGATTGCATTGAGCAAACAATTAGGGTACATGTAAGAGGGAGGGGGGGGGGGGGGGGGGGGGGGGGGTTAAAGAAAAATTGTAGGACAGTGATATAGCTTGCCTAATAATGATTGCAGTAATCTGTATGTATAAAGAGCTATAAATTTGCCTCTTATTTGAATATCATTATTTTTCTGAAATTGTTGAAAGAGAAAACTGATATTTTAATTAGACTATATTTATCTATTTGTAGGGTGACAGTAAGCCCTGCTTCCATGTTTGAGATGACATCAAACAGATATCAGCTTCTGTTCTGAATACAGGTCCATGTGATGACTTGGACTTGAGAGCTATTCATCCGCTTAAAAAGAACAAACAATAGTTTACATATTTACATTGGATGTATGTTAATTGAATAAAATCTATATAATTCAATTTTGGCTAAATTCTTCTTCCATATATTTATTTACCTTGATTCCATTACCTATTAACAATCTATGAATATTATGGAAAAACAAAAAAAAACAATATATGAATATATCAAAGAACATTCTCATGTACAGGAATGACACCTTTGAGTCTCTGATTTGCTTCCAACCTATGAAATGTTTGAAAAGTGAAAATTACCCAAGTTATGAGAAACAAGTTATTTTTCCATGTGACTTGAATCTTCAGAAATAAAGAGAATTCATTTAAAAATATTTTTTCCTGGAAAGCTTTTTTAAAATGCATTTTTGATAACTATTTAAAACTAAACATCTCAAAGTTCTCATCAACATTATATTAAAGTGGGATTTTGTTTCCTTTTTTCATGTTTTGTTATCATTGAGTTTGTTAGGTAATATTCTCTTCAACATATCTTACCTCTCAAGTTATTTTCAAGCCCTACTGGTATGTTTTGAATATGTGATTTGTCAATATTTACCAAGTCATAGAAGAAACACTTGTGACAGGTATCAGACATGGTCTAGGGGAGACAACTTGCTGCCCTGTGTCCTTGGCCCGTTGGGGGCGTGGCTAACAATCAAGTGATGTTGATGTGGGTTAGTTTATTCATATTTCAAACTTCTTTGTAATTTAGAAATGAGTATTACTGATTCAAATAAACTTGAATAGGCTTGAGATTCTTAAGAAGCCTAAGCATACAACTACACAATGTTCCCGCAATATTTTTTGCGCGAAATAAATCGTGCCATCTCGTAAAGGGGGCGGAGCTTACACGATGAAGGGCCGTCAGTCAAGTTTGACGGCCGGTTCGGATACATGTATTACTGAGGACACTGGAAGCTTATTCTTCCGTTTAAAGTAAGACTATTAAATCCAAATAAAATACAATATGATTTTAAAAACTCTTTTTAAAACTTGTACGATATAAGTGTTATGTAAATTTGTTTTATTTTAGTAAAACGAGGTGATGACTTTTTTTTATTTTAGATTTCCTTTTTTTCACATTTGTGAGAAAAATACTTTGGATTTTATACATTTTCACTTGACACATACTTCAATTAATGATTTTTTTCTGTTTTAGATGTCTATTATACTAAAAACCTAGTTTATAATTGTTTTGTACGCTATTTCAGCGCAGCTATGATAATCAAAGTTCACAACCAATGCGACCAAACAGTAATGGCGAAATTTGCCGTAACACCGTTCCGATTGAATTACCTGATATTGTATGAAGTGGGCGTCATATATTTCACTTAAAACATCAAAATAAAACTATTTCAAATGAATGCCTGTGAATTCATTTTTGCCAATCTTTGATTATGGATATATTTTGTCCATTATGTAATGATCAGTTGATACTTGTGTACGTAGTTGCAAATAGTCACTTGTTTTCAGTTTCCATCTCGCCGAAAACACTTGTCGTTTGAAGTCTGATGAATGCAATAGTAATTTCCGTGCTTATGTATCTGAAATTTACATCATATTTAAGATGAGAGAAATATCTATCGGTGGCTGGAATTTCACCCAGTATCCATTTGTCATGAAAACAAACGATCGACTGCTATGCTATGCTATGTTTAGTGTTGGACAATATTTGTTGATAAAAAATAGAGCCATTGGCTCTGTAGCTCATCAGGCTTCATCATCAATTATGCTGTAGAGTGTTGCAATGTGATTCCCCCTTTGTAGAGGCCACAGGGTCACCAATCATTGAAATTAAGTAGAAGGCGACAAGTTTCAGTTTTCTAGGCTTTATACTTCAGGAGATGAAGATGAAAATAGATTTGAAGGACGTTCCTGTTGCCTTTATTAGGGGCAACAGGGTCACAAAAGCTACAATTCATAATCCTCACTAGTCAAGGAGTCTGTACACAAAGTTTCAGCTTTCTAGGCCGCATGGTTCTCGAGAAGAAGTGGAAACTATGGTTTTAGGGTGTGGCCCTTGGGGCCCTTATTAGGGGTCACAGGGCCACCATAGCTACAATTTATAATCCTCACTAGCCAAGGAGTCTGTACACAAAGTTTCAGCTTTCTAGGCCTTATGTTTCTTAAGAAGAAGATGAAAATAAGTTTTTAGGGCATTGCCCCTGTGGCCCTTATTAGGGGTCATGGGGCCACCATAGCTACAATTTATAATCCTCACTTGTCAAGGAGTCTGTACACAAAGTTTCAGCTTTCTAGGCCTTATGTTTCTTAAGAAGAAGATGAAAATAAGTTGTTAGGACATTGCCCCTGTGGCCCTTATTAGGGGTCATGCGGCCACCATAGCTACAATTTATAATCCTCACTTGTCAAGGAGTCTGTACACAAAGTTTCATCTTTCTAGGCCTCATGGCTCTCGAGAAGAAGATGAACATGACCCCTGTGGCCCTTTTTTTTTTTAAAATAAAAAAATAAATGGACATTTATAAAGCGCTACTATCCACACACTGGTGCATGCTCAAAGCGCATGGAAAGATGGAGAGTCAGTTATATATACTAGATAAAAGATGTGTCTTCAGTTGGGATTTAAAAGCTTGCAGTGAATCAGAGTCTTTGATGTGGAGAGGCAGTGGATTCCATAATCTTGGGGCTGCATGAAGAAAGGATCGTTTACCAAATGTTGAGAGTCGGAATACGGGTACAGTGAGTAAAAGCTGGTTCTGAAATCGAAGAGTTCTGGCTGGCGTGTAGACAGTTATCAAGTCAGTGAGGAAAGATGGGGCTTGGTTGTGGAGACATTTATATACAGTGCAGAGACGCTTGAATGTGATCCGTGATTCAATGGGAAGCCAGTGCAGTGATTTGAGAACTGGAGTAATTCTACATGATTTCGACTGCAGGGAGATGATGCGAGCAGATGTGGTTTGAATTTTTGAAGTCAGTTGAGCTGAATCTTGTTAAGACCAAAAAATAACCCCTTGCAGTAATCTAGTCTTGAAGTGATGAGACATCTGACTAGAATCTTAGCACTCTCTCTTGTTATATTCTTCCGGATGTTCCCAATCCTCCGCAAGTAGAAGTAGCAGGGTTTACACAGTCTATCAACATGTACATCCATGGAGAGATCAGGTTCCAGCCATACTCCAAGATCCTTCACCAGAGGAGAGAAAGCAACTTCAGAGGAAGTGTCTTGAGCTACCAATCTGTAATAGTTCCGTCTTGTTATCATTCAGTTTTAGAACCTGCTTGTCATCCATGATTTTATCTTTGTTGTGCACTTTTCTATGGTCTTTAAAGTAGGTGCCGTTTGGTCTGGAGAGAAAGCAGTGACTAGTTGATTATCATCAGCATAGGAGTAATAGGGTGTATTGTAGGAGTCAATGATGCCAGCAAGCTAAATTCATATAAAGGAGGAAGAGGACAGGTCCCATAACGGAGCCTTGTGGGACACCACACAACTAGAGTGGACTTCTTTGAGAGAGTATCACCAACCAGTACTGCCTGGGTCATGTCTGTCAGGTACGAGGAAAACCATGATAAAGCAGTGACGTTTATACCGACATGGTGTTCTAGGGTGTGTAACAGTGCCAAGATCAGGTAGGTCAACCAATCAGAACATGTCATCAGAACACGTGGTGTCAGAGGAGTAGATAATGTGGGGGCTGACTTGTTGAGTAGGTGTGTACCATAGGTTCACACTGTTTCATTCCAGTTTTCCTGATCTTGAGATTATTCTGAAATTAGGGTAATTTCTTAAAGAGGGAGTAAGTGTCAAGACCAGGTAGGTCAAACCAATCAGAACATGTTCCCGAATTTGGGTTGGGTTCGACGAACGCACCCGCGTGTGAATGGACGACGAGACGGGTGAGTGCGACAGGTGACTGGGCAGTTGACTGATGAGTGCAGTGAGAGACAGTCAACTCGTACATTTTGTGAATTGGGCTTTTTGAGCGTGAGTACGTGAATTGTCACTGATATTATTGCATAATATTGAATGTTTGAATATACTAAAGATATTGTCAACAATTTTGAAAACACCTTGTTGAAAATGTTGTTGTAATGTATTGTTCTTTCACAGGGTTTGATAAATGTTTTTTGTTTGAATTTTGTATACTTATTTTTATCGCTTTAATAGCAACAAGAGGTTGTAAATGGTTTTTGAAATGTTAAATCTTGATACTCATTAATGAATGAGAATAGATTGTGTCCAGTATAAAGTTTGTAAAGGTTACACTGCAGTATTGTAAAAGGCATTTCATGTTGCAACAAGGGTTGTACGTGAGTAGCTTACTGTACGTGGTATCCTTTTGTTGTAGCCTTCCCTCCCCTGCTACACATGGTCATCTGAGAGGAAGACATGTTCCCGTTTGTTGGACGAAGCTTTGCAGGAGGCAGGGCAGTAAGGACCACAGCGTCCGTGTAACATGCAGTCGGATGGACTGTAGCATGCAGTCGGATGGACAGTAGCATGCAGTCGGATGGACAGTAGCATGCAGTCGGATGGACTGTAGCATGCAGTCGAATGGACTGGGCTGTAATGTGATGTATATGCAGACATATGGACTCTGTAGTGTTGCTTCCAGTCGGATGGACTGAGCTGTAGCGGACTAGTGAAGTGTAGTACTGCATATGAAGTTTTGCGGATATGTGAAATGAACTGTTAAGGCGCTGAGATTTCAGTGACGTTAAAGTGAAGTCGAAAGACAAGTTGAATTTGACATTTAATTTCAGAGACTTTTGCTTTTGAATATATAAACAAACGAGAGAATATATTTGTGTGAAGTATGTATGGTTGGTTTTGTTGCATGTAAGGTGCGTGATTCAGTGTCTAGGGTGAGTCAAGTGTGTGAATCTGTGGGAATTTGTGCTTTTGAGGGGGTGTATATATTTCGGGTTAATAAATTTCCTTTATTTGCTTAAATACATGTTCTGTTATTACTCCGGTGTGTGACATTTTTGGTGGAGAATCCGGATAATCTAGATTATTTGTCACATCCGGAGTAATCTTTTCTTGTATTTAGTCATACTCACAAGTCGTCCCTTGGTTTCTCTTCTCTGACACGGTGAAGCCTGTTGGTAATTGGTGTGCAAACTGTCCCCTTGTTACTTTGGTTTCATTACAGAAGTTAATCTGTTTCAGTCCCAACATGAATCCGGAAGATATCATTTCACTTGGGAAGCAGCTTGGGTACACGGACATGCCTTTGCAGAAGAATGTTAGTGACGAACTGGCCAGACAGGAGAAAAGGGAAGCTTAGAGAGCAGAAAGAGAAGAGCGAGCAAGAGAACGTGAGGAAAGAGCAAGGGAGAAGGAAAAGGAACGTGAGTACGCATTAAACCCAACAGAAGTTAGATCAGGATGGGATGAAGACCAGTGGGCTGTTCATTTATGTAACCTGCTGAAGGGAAAAGCCTTGGACGTCTACTCCAGATTATCTCCAGAGGATGCAACTATTTATAAGGTCTTGAAAACTGCACTTCTGAAGAGGTATGAGATGATCGAGGAGGGATTTCACAGACGGTTTAGATCATCCAAGATTGATAAAGGTGAGACATTCTCGCAATTTCTAGTTAGGATTGAGAACTACTTTACAAGATGGGTACAGTTAAGTGAAACAAATGAGACTTTTGGAGATATCAAGGATTTAACGTGGTGGATCGTGATCTAAATGTTTTCTTAAAGGAAAGAAGGCCTGATACTGCAAAGGAAATGGCTAGATTGGCAGAACAGTTCCTTGAGGCCAGAGAGACAGCACCACCAAAGCAGGGTAAGCCAGGTCATGGATCACAACAACCTAAAAGTGGCACTGACAAGTCTGAAGTTAAGGAAGACAGGAAACCCTTTATACCACTGGAGAAACGTGAATTCTACCTGTGTCGGAAGTTAGGACATACGGCAAGAAACTGTCCGGTTCGGAAGTCTAAAGGATCCAATGCAGGTATGAAGTTGTCAGAAGACTCTGCAGCTACCCTGGACAAAAACCTTGAAGAAACTGAAGTAAGTAAAAGTGATACTATATCACAAACTGTAACCGGAACAGTTTGCTCTCAACAAACAAATATGCCTGTATGTAAAGGTGATCTGTTTTGAGAGACAGTGGTTGTGATGGTGTGATGGTAAAGCAGTCTATTGTGCCAGAGAATTGTATGACTGGGGATTCACAAAACTGTACATTGGCCGATGGTACACCACGTGTTTTCAAGATTGCTAACATACACATTGATTCTCCTTACTACAGAGGTACAGTGAGAGCATCTTGTACAGATAAACCCATATATGATTTGCTTTTAGGAAACATACCTGATGCCAGAGAACCTAGTGACCCAGACACAACATGGACTGCAGATTCCAGTGAAACTCTGTCCGCTGTCGAGACCAGAGCTCAGAGGAAGTCAAAACAGGAAGGTATAAAGCCACTGAAGGTAACAGGGATTGGCAACACAGTGAGCAGAGAGGAGCTGATTGAAACGCAGCAACAGGATGAAAGTCTAAAGAACTCTTGCTGAAACCGGAGAAGTGAATTGTACTGGTAAGAACACTTCATCTTTCTACTATCAGAATAGAGTCTTGTATAGAAAATTCAGTTCGCCAAAGGTTGAAGAAGGCAAAATCTTTTCCCAAGTCATTGTTCCCAACAAGTTAAGAACTCAAGTAATGTAAGTAGCTCATGAATCGTTAATGGGAGGTCACATGGGAGTCCGCAAGACAAAAGATAGAGTCCAGACCCAGTTCTATTGGCCAGGTATGGGTAGTGATATCAGACGTCACTGTATGTCGTGTGACATTTGCCAAAGGACCATCAGTAAAGGTAAAGTTTCCAAAACTCCTTTAGGACATATGCCCCTCATTGAAACACCGTTTGAACGCATTGCAGTGGATATAATAGGACCCCTCCACCCTGTGACAGATAAGGGAAACCGATATATCTTGTCAATAGTTGACTACGCAACTAGGTATCCTGAAGCCTTCCCACTGCCCAAAATAGAGACAGAATATGTTGCTGAAGCTTTGTTTGAACTGTTTACACGTGTTAGTGTGCCAAAATAAATACTTACCGACCTTGGGACTCAGTTTACCTCATCCGTCATGACTGAAGTGAGTAGGTTGTTATCCCTTAAGCAGCTCACAACAACACCGTATCATCCAATATGTAATGGATTGGTTGAAAAGTTTACTTTGAAGGCAATGTTGCGAAAGATGAGTGCTGAAAGACCTAGAGACTGGGATAGATATGTACCTGCATTACTCTTTGCATATAGAGAAGCACCTCAGGAAAGCTTAGGCTTTTCACCTTTCGAGCTACTCTATGGAAGAACCGTACGTGGACCAGTACAGATACTTCGTGAACTATGGACTGGAGAGGATGATGACACTGAAGTACGTACCACCTACCAGTATGTGCTGGATCTTCAGGACAGACTGGAAGAGACTTTGGAAAAAGCACATGAGGAAGTCCTCCCAGAGATATCGTAAGTACTACAATGTGAAAGCTAGAGATAGAAAAATGAACGTAGGAGACAAAGTTCTTATCCTTTTGCCTACAGATCACAACAAATTGTTGATGCAATGGAAAGGACCTTTCGAAATCACAAAGAAGTTAGGAATTGGGAATTACAAAGTTCAGGTAGGAGGTAAAGAGAAATCCTTTCATGCTAATCTGTTGAAAAGGTATGTTGATAGGGGATCTGTTGACGCTGTGTGTGCAATGTGCATAGCTAGTCTGCAGTATGTGAATTCAATGCAGGACTTGTGGATGTTGGTGATGATTGTTCAATTGATGAAAATTTAGCCATTGACATTGAGTGCCCTACACTTACATGTACAGCTAAAGAATGTGTTACAAATGTTAATGTTTCAAAAGATTTGTCCCCACAGCAGTTGAAAGATGTTGATGATCTCTTGTATGAATTTCAGGATGTCTTGACTGATCTACCAGGGAGGACCAGCAGTATCCAGTGCAAGATGGAGCTGACAACTGAGGAACCAATTCGCTCCAAGCCGTACTTTCTGCCTCACAATATGTGGGATGTTGTGAAGGAAGAAGTTGAGTCCATGCTCAAGATGGATGTTATTGAGCCATCACAATCACCGTACGCATCGCCTATTGTGCTGGTAAGAAAGGGAAATACAAAAACCAACCGTTTCGACTCCGATATGAGAAGGATTAATCGAGTCACCGTCTTCGATTCAGAATCAATACCATATCCAGAGGCACTGTATACTAGATTGTCCAAATGTAAATACTTCTCAAAGCTTGACTTGACCAAAGGCTATTGGCAAATTCCAATGGAAGAGACGAGTAAACCTTTAACTGCATTTCTGACCCCAGAAGGTCTATTTCAGTGGAAAGTAATGCCCTTCGGCTTAGTTAATGCACCAGCAGTGTTCTCAAGGTTAATGAGAAAGGTGTTCCATGGTTTGAAGAATACTGAAAATTTCATTGATGATATCTTGGTTGCAACAGGAACCTGGGAAGAACATCTTGTAAATCTGAGGGAGCTGTTAGATCGTCTCAAGTTGCAAAATCTTGCAGCAAAACCATCAAAGTGGGTAGTAGGTCACAAAACTTTGGATTTCTTAGGACACGTAGTGGGTGATGGAAAGATACAGCCTCAGCCTGAGATGATTGAAAAGATTCTGAACATCTCAAGACCAACCACGAAGGTGAGGTCTGTAATAGGTCTGGCGAGCTATTACAGAAAATTCATCCCTAACCTTTCAGCCATTGTATCTCCCCTGACAGATCTCACGAAGAAGGGAAGACCGAACCAGGTTGAATGGACTGAATGCCAGAAACGAGCAATTTGTACCTTGAAGAGCAAAATGTCTAGGTACCCAATTCTGAGACTCCCATACTTATCTCAAGCGTTCAAGGTGAGATGTGATGCTTCTGATACAGGAATCAGTGGAGTTCTACTGCAGGATCACTAGGATGAAAGTTTCCCAGTAATGTACATCAGCCGGAAACTCTTGGAGAAGAGGTATTCAACCATCGAAAAGGAGTGCCTGGCTATCGTTTGGTCGATACAGAAGTTCCAGAGGTTCGTGTACAGCCGAGAGTTTGTATTGGAGACTGACCATCAACCGCTGATCTGGATGAACAAAGCCAAATTAAACAACGGGAGGGTGATGAGGTGGGCACTGGCTTTACAACCATACAGGTTTGTTCTCCGTGGTGTCAGAGGAGTAGATAATGTGGGGGCTGACTTGTTGAGTAGGTGTGTACCATAGGTTCACACTGTTTCATCCAGTTTTCCTGATCTTGAGATTATTCTGAAATTAGGGTAATTTCTTAAAGAGGGAGTAAGTGTCAAGATCAGGTAGGTCAAACCATTCAGAACATGTTCCCGAATTCGGGTTGGGTTCGCCGAACGCACAAGCGAGACGGGTGAGTGCGACAGGTGACTGGGCAGTTGACTGATGAGTGCAGTGAGAGACAGGCAACTCGTACAGTTTGTAAAATGGGCTTTTTGAGCGTGAGTACGTGAATTGTCACTGATATTATTGCATAATATTGAATGTTTGAATATACTAAAGATATTGTCAACAATTTTGATAACACCTCGTTGAAAATGTTGTTGTAATGTATTGTTCTTTCACGGGGTTTGATAAATGTTTTTTGTTTGGATTTTGTATATTATTTTTATCGCTTTAATAGCAACAAGAGGTTGTAAATGGCTTTTGAAATGTTAAATCTTGATACTCATTAATGAATGAGAATAGATTGTGTCCAGTATAAAGTTTGTAAAGGTTTCACTGCAGTATTGTAAAAGGTGTTTCATGTTGCAACAAGGGTTGTACGTGAGTAGCTTACTGTAAGTGGTATCCTTTTGTTGTAGCCTTCCCTCCCCTGCTAGACATGGTCATCTAAGAGGAAGACGTGTTCCCGTTTGTTGGACAAAGCTTTGCAGGAGGCAGGGCAGTAAGGACCGCGACGTCCATGTAACATGCAGTCGGATGGACTGTAGTATGCAGTCGGATAGACTGTAGTATGCAGTCGGATTGACTGTAATATGCAGTCGGATGGACTGTAGTATGCAGTCGGATGGACTGTAGCGTGCAGTCGGATGGACTGTAGCATGCAGTCGAATGGACTGGTGGTGGACCCAATCGGATGGATTGGGCTGTAATGTGATGTATATGCAGACATTTGGAATGTGTAGTGTTGCTTCCAGTCGGATGGACTGAGCTGTAGCGGACTAGTAAAGTGTAGTACTGCATGAAGTTTTGCAGATATGTGAAATGAACTGTTAAGACGCTGAGATTTCAGTGACGTTAAAGTGAAGTCGAAAGACAAGTTGAATTTGACATTTATTTTCAGAGACTTCTGCTTTTGAATATATAAACAAACGAGTGTATTTATTTGTGTGAAGTATGTATGGTGTGTTTTGTTGCATGTAAGGTGCGTGATTCAGTGTCTATGGTGAGTCAAGTGTGTGAATCTGTGTGAATTTGTGCTTTTGAGGGGGTGTATTTATTGCGGGTTAATAAATTTCCATTATTTGCTTAATTACATGTTCTGTTATGTGTGTGACAGACAGTATTATAGAGAAGATCAAGGCTTCTCAGGAGGAAATATCTAATACTGTTGATGATAAGTTTGCATGTTTGAATGAAAAATACAAACGTGCCCGTCAGGAACTAGCAAAGTTGAAAGCTGAGAAGGCAATTGTGTGGAAACACGAGGGCAACAGGATTCAATATTCCTTTAACTCAGATACCATAGACAGTCTACGGCAAATGCAATTTGCTCTTCACTACGGAAAGATCGAGTATTTGGGTGAACTATTTGAGTCTGAATAAGAGCGAGTTGAGGAGAGGAACAAGCTGATAAGGATTGCCGACACGTCAGAGGGAGGCTGGGAGACGGTTCGAGTATGTAGCGAGTATCCATGCTGATAACTACGATGACGAGAACAAGATTTCGCAGGCAGACGACAGGGCTATTAACAAACTTGAGAAAAAGAAGAAACAGGTTTCCTGCTTTTACCCTTATTCCAGGTTTTAAGAGATTGTTAGCCAGTCTAGTCAGCGGGCTGGCGCAGCGTGTATGCTACTCCGAGCAGCCTTTCCGTGCTCAGTGCAGAGGTACGTGCTTTGCATGTGGAGACAGGGCTCACTGGAGACTGGAGTGGAGACAGCATGTCAGTAACCGGGAGAGACGCCAGGTTTGTTGAAAACGGAAGGACCGACGAATAACGTGGTAATAGCACTAAATATTTGTTTCTAATCATATGATGACTTATGAATATGAGCATGCTTGTGTTAGGTTTAAGTGAGAGCACGAAAAGAGTCGACTTGATTGTCCTATGTGCATGATAGCCACGGATAAAAAAGCTGTTGCAACGCTAAGAATACACTTGTGAAATCTAAATGTTGTATTAATGTTGAAGGATGTTTTGCATAATTTTTTTGAAGGAGGCGTATCAGTGCCTATCAGCAGTGGTGTTGTAATCAACATTTTTGCAGATCAGCATTGTAGATATATATTCCAAGGAAGGATTGAATTCAACTATTCTTTTGTCTTTTTGGGTGTTTATGCATATTTTTACCTTGAAGCTAAGCTGTCTGTGAGTTTGGAGTGTGACGAGACTGGAATAAAATAATTTCAAACATATGACCTTTCTTTTTGTCTCGGCAAGAGTCGCAGGGGACGTACAAAGATGTGTTGTTTAATCTGGTTTGTGGTGGTGGTAAAAGAGAAATGAAATTTCTATCCTTTGAGCTGGGTGAATTAGAGAGAAATTGATTTCTCATTAGGGACAAACCAGATAAAAGGGGAGGTAATAGTCTAGAGGCGCTGTTTGACATGTATATAAGATGACGTCATAGCGCGGTAAGTTCATTCTCGGCTGCGACCATCAATGTACTCAACGTATTGAGTTGTTTTATTTTATTATTGTGTGAACGGCTTTTAACGCATTTATTAATAAAACTTTTTCTTTGTTTCATAAACATTTGCGGGATATAGTTACCTTGCATGGAGGAGCTGTAGGATACCTACATTGTAGGTGCGGGATTTGACAACCTTGTAGGTGATGGAGGATACCTACCTTGTAGGTGTAGGCGAGTACCTACCTTGTAGGTGTAGGAGGTTGCCTACCTTGTAGGTGCGGGAGAATACCTACCTTGTAGGAGCTGTATGATACCTACCTTGTAGGTGCGGGATTTACCTACCTTGTAGGTTATTGGTGAGTACATACCTTGTACGAGAGGAAAGAGATTTGTTCAAAGTAACAGACTTTTGGTCAATTTGACTGTAAACGTGGAACAAAACATGAGGTGTTTGTTTTCTTGTACCATGTACGATCGTAATAAAAGCCTCGGCAAGTGTCGCAGGGGACTTACAAAGATGTGTTGTTTTATCTGGTTTGTGGTGGTGGTAAAAGATAAAGAGATTTGATTGGCTGTATCCCAAGTCGGGCCGAGCGAGCGAATCTAGCTTCTGAGCCCAGGGTACAGATTAGTGGAGTAAGCATAACGTTTGTACCCTGAGACAGGATGTGGCATTAGGCAAAATCTAAACAAAATCTCCTTAGGGAATATTCTTGTTCTTACAAAAGATGTATATCTACTTTGGAACATAGCTTATCATACCGCGCTTGGTAGCTGCAGGTCATGCTTTTCTGAGCTCTGAAATTCTTAGTCCCACAGTTGATTGCTTACTGTCAAAGTTTGCTAGAAGAACTATTGTCACCTTTAGAATCATTTGATGGCTTTTGATGTCACTTTTTGATGTTTGAAATGCTGTTTTTGCAAGTGTTTTTGCAAGTTCTTTGTGTGAATATGGGAGTGTTTACAAGTCCTAGGCCAATCAGCACCCAAGCGCTCCCTCCCACCATGTCCACACACATGGAGAGAACAAAGGAGTCCAGTCAAGCTGCTATTGTTTACACCAGGGAACAGCTCCTCTCTATTCAACCAGTGCGAAGTTCATTAATCAATGAAAAGCTTACACTTTTGAATAAAACTATTGCAAGCCTTCCTTATAAAAGAAGATATAGGAAAAGAGGTCGCCGGGCCGGCAGAAAGATTCAAAGATATATCTGTGTAATTCCACCAAACTCTAAACCTATACATACGCAGAGATAGGTCAGTGTGAATTCCTCCAATCTCAAATCAATTCGTCTTCAAGAGGGCGTTCCAGCAAGATCATATGTGGCTCCCATTACGTTTGTCGCTGTGAATTGTCGATCTGTTACAAGGCACTCTCCATGGGTGATTATATTACCACCAACGACATCGATATCCTGGCTATAACCGAAACATGGTTCCTCGGATCAGCAGACGTGGAGGAGGCGTGGCTATACTGCACAAGAGTGGTTTGATAGTGAACCCATGTCCAGAAGAAACTTTCACTCATTTTGAACATATTGAATGCTCGATCAAGACAGGTGAAAAACTCTTCATACTGGCTGTAGTATACCGCCCTTCCCCATCAAAGCAGAATGGTTTCAACAAAGATGTTTTCTTCAAGGAGTGGTCTACTTATCTGGACTGTTTGGTTGTTCTACCACAGGAGATAGTTGTTTGCGGAGATCTGAACTTCTATCTCGAAGACCCGCTAAATGCGGACGCAAACCGTTTCCTTGGAATACTGGAATCTCATGGACTGGTTCAGCATGTTGAAGGAGCTACTCACACCCATGGTCATACCCTAGACGTCTTGATAACCAGAGAGGACAGCCAACTCCTGGATGAACCACCAACGATAGTGGATCCCTGCTTCACTGACACTAGGGGAAACCCATCTGGCGATCATCTGGCAATACACGCATCCCTGAACTGTTCCAAACCAAAACCGACACGACAACAACGTATTTTCCGCAGATACAGAGCAATCTCCATCCCAGCTTTCTGTGAGGATATGGAGAAGTCAACCGACCTTCAGCGCACTGACGGTTCCTTGGAAGAGCTTGTTCAAGCCTACCACAGCGGATTTGATTATCTGATTAACAAACATGCCCCTCTGCAAACAAAGATCATCACACTGAGACCAAATGCCTCATGGTACACAGATGAGTTCAGAGAGACGAAGCATTCTCGTCGCGCAGCAGAGCGACAGTGGAGGAGAACTCAACTTTGCGTGCACAAACAACTCTTCAAGGACAAGTGCAAGGAATATGGTAAACTACTAATCAAGACCAAGAGAGATCATTACTCTGAGCGAATTGCTGAAAGCATGACTGATCATAAACAACTTTTCGGACTCACAAAGAACCTTATGGGACAGTCAGGAAAGACTCCTTTACCATCATGTTCCTCTGATGAAACTCTAGCCAACAAGTTCAGCAATTTCCTCACCACCAAAGTTGCCACAATAAGAGACAATATCTCATCTTCTGGTTTGGATGTCCCAGACAATACGTCGAGGGCAGTTGACAAGGAGTTTTCTGGAGAATGTCTGACACATTTCACACCTGTTTCCCAGGAAGAAGTACAGAAAGTGATCCTGAAAGCACCACTGAAATCCTGTGAGCTTGATCCAGTCCCAACATGGCTACTGAAGCAATGCCTGGAGCATGTTCTTCCTCTCATCACAGCAATTTTAAACAAGTCACTTTCTGAATCTCAACTCCCACCCAGTTTCAAGAAAGCTCTTGTCAGACCTCTCTTCAAGAAATCGGGATTAGACAAGGAGACAATGAAGAACTACCGTCCCGTATCTAACCTACCATTCCTGTCTCAAGTCTTGGAAAAGGTTGTTTCATCTCGTCTTCAACATCATCTTACATCTTATAACCTGCAGGATAACTTTCAATCTGCCTATCGAACAGGACATTCCACGGCGAAACCGTATTATAGCTGGTTCGCTAGAAAGCAAGGGAAGTAACTCGGCTCGTTAAGACAGAAGCTAACTGGTTTAGTTTCACATTGTCCCTGATTATTTGACTTTGTATAAAGCTATAAAACAATTATGAACTGAATTATTCTTCAAAAGATACAGAATAATCGTTTCTTTTGTTTATGGTTCTTTTGATAAGAATATTCTATTTTTTCAAATGTGGGACCACTTGGTATCGCTCCCTATATGTCATCGTGACATGTGGTCCCACATTTCCTGGTGCATGCGTTTTGCATCGTTGGATGCTAAAACCGAAACAGTATTTGGTGTTTAGCACTATAAATAAAATGGAAAATATAATTTACATGTTTCAGGTCAAATAACAAACGATGGGAACTGTTTTAAGATTATGCACGTGAACAAAAATCTCTTTAAATCGGCAAAACTCGGACACAGCTCATGAATATTAATGAGAACACACCTGTCATTGGTTGCAGATGGGAACAGGCAACATATCATAGCTCATATCATAATACAATAATTGCTTTCTTACCATTCATGAAATGTTTCCATCTTTAAAACTGATGGGAAAAGGATAAATGTTTCCTTGACTGTATTTACGTCATTTATGTTCCAAATCATAGTCTACTAGTAAAAAATTCCGATCTTTTTCAAATGAGGGACCACTGTTTCAAACTCCTACTAGGGAGGGTATTGGTAGGTCCCACATTTTCAAAATCATAATGTATTGTATGTGTAAGAGTTTAGGAAATTTTATCAATGCTTCAATTAAATTGATTTTGTTTGTTTTTAGGCTTGAATTGTTGTTTGTTTTTTTTGATAATCTGAAATTTACTAAATGTGGGACCACTGTTTCAAACTCCTATTAGGGAAAACGTTAGGTGGTCCCACATTTTCAAATAAAAAATATATTGTATGCTTGTAGGAAAAATTATCAATGCTTCAATTAAATTGATTTTTGGTTGACATCTTTTTACATGGATGTTTTTTTAACATAACATGATATACCTGAAACGTTTCCATCATTATTTTGATGAAATGGATGGGAAAGAGACATCAATTGTGACGGTAAAATAAGTAATTGAAATGTTGATGGGAACGAAATTAGAATATACTAATTATCCCTTATGAAGTTATTTTAATAATTTTACATCATTTTCAAAATATTACTCAGTTTCCTAATTTTCAATGCTATTCCTTACAAGTTTCCATCTATTAATTTGAATTATTATCTCGTTTTTAAATTATAGCAAATATACCAACATTTATCAAATCTTAATTTTGTTATCAATCACCGCCATGTGTTATTTTGTGTAATATTTTTTTCTGGTAAATGTGGGACCACAATCTCAAACTCTATAAGGAGTGTGGTCCCAGATACGACAACAAAGGCCGTAGATCTGTGTGAGGGAAACAAGATTAGAGTTATTCCCCTTCCCGTCTCGCGAACCAGCTATAATACGGTTTCGCCCATTCCACTGAGACTGCGCTTCTTCGTTTTCATCATGACATTACCAAGGCTCTTGACAACAAGTGTTCCATCATATTGGTGATGATAGACCAATCTGCTGCATTCGACCTAATCGATCATGACATACTGTTTCAGCGGCATCTATGGAATCTCAGACAAGGCACTCTCCTGGTTCAAATCCTACATGCGCTGTAGAACCCAACAAATGGCAATAGGAACATCCCTGTCAATGGACAAGCTCCTTGAATACGGTGTGCCACAAGGCTCAGTCCTTGGACCAGTCCTGTACTGTCTGTACTCCAAACCCATGAGTGAAATATGTCGGCAACACAACCTTCCATACCATGTCTACGCAGATGACAAACAGATGTACAAAGTGATTCACCCATCTATTTATTGGATTTCAGCCACCAAGAACCTGGAAACATGTTTGAGTGAGGTTGCAAGTTGGACAAGCTCAAACATATTGAAGATCAACAAAGACAAGACAGAGGTGATTATTTTCAAGCCCAAGAGCCAAATCACGAAAGACATTGAGTTGAATGTTGGAACCAGCACTATCCAAGCAACCGAGTCTGTTAAGAATCTTGGAGTCCATTTCGACAGCACACTCTCAATGGAGAAACACGTGAATGCCATCAGCAAATCCTGTTTCCATCAAATAAGGAACATTGGAGCCATCACGCCCTACATCACAGAGAAATGCTGCAAAATATTGGTACAATCCCTCGTCATTTCACGCCTGGACTACGGAAATGCCCTCCTCTGTGGACTGCCCCATTCGCTCCAATCTCGCCTCCAGAGAGTGCAGAACTGCGCTGCGCGGCTGATAACAAGATCAAGGAAAAGAAACCATATTACACCAATTATGATGGACTTACATTGGTTGCCAGTACATATGAGATGTCAGCACAAAATCCTGACACATACATACAAGGCACTGCACGGCACAGGTCCAAGTTACCTCCAGGAGCTCATCACCCCATACCAACCATCACGAACCCTCCGTTCAACATAAAATGAAAACAACAGAAAATTGCAGAATACAAATTATAAAACCACATGTAACTTAGGCAACACTGAAATGAACAAGCCGGTTACTCTGCACGTGCGCGGCACTTCACACCACACCACGACCAAAGCATGATATCCGCACATTGTATCTCGGCTTAGACATCTGACTTAGACAATTTCAATCACAGGATTCCACATACACACCGGACCAACATCATGCAAATGAAGGTAACAACCACACTTTTTATACATTTCCTTCTTACTTTTTATATTCTTTTTCTACTTTCACCTCCCAAACTTCAAAACTTTCTCCATACAAGAATCTTTAACCACAACAACAGCTCCTTCATAACACTAACAATCCAGATTCAACATCCACCATGATGCACGATACCATTAAAATATTATCGTCAAATTGCCAAGGCCTGAATAACAAGCGTAAGCGTACAGATGTGTTTCGAAATCTTAAAAGCAAGCAAGCACATATTTATTGTATCCAAGACACTCATTTTACAAAGGAGTTAGAAAATAAAATCAAAATTGACTGGGGATCAAAATACTGTTATTTTAGTTCTTATAAAAGCAATGCCAGAGGGACAGCTATACTGTTTAATAATAACTTTGATTTTGTCATTGAAGATTCCAAACATGACGAAAATGGAAATTACGTAGCGTTGAAAATAAGCATTATGAATACGACATTAACTTTGATAACAATATACGGGCCAAACACTGATGATCCAGACTTTTACCTCAAAATTATATCAATCATTAATGAAATGCAGTCAGATAGTTTTTCAATATGCGGAGATTGGAACTTTGTACAAGATCCTAAACTAGATTATTTTAATTATAAAAATATTAATAATGCGAAAGCGAGAGAAACCTGGCTAGATTTTATGGAAGAAAATGATTTAATAGACCCTTGGAGAGAACAAAATTTAGAGAGCCAAAGATATACTTGGAGACAGAAAAAGCCTATGAAACAAGCAAGACTTGATTACTTTATCATATCAAAAAACCTCGAAAGTTCAGTTCAGGATACTGCTATTGAGGCAGCATATAGATCTGATCACTCAATAATTTGGATTGAATTGAAAATAAGTAATATAGAAAGAGGAAGAAGCTACTGGAAATTCAATAATTCTTTACTTCATGATAAGACATATGTAGATGAAATAAAAAAAATAATAAATGAAACGAGAGAACAATATAAATCATACATAGATGAAACAGGAAAATATGTTTTCAAAATAAATGATCAATTATACTTTGAAACTCTCTAATTAATGATTCGAGGGCATACCATAAAATATTCATCATATAAGAAAAAGGAAAAGCGTAAAGTAAAAGAGACGCTTGAAAAAGATATAGATAACCTGGAAAAAGAAATAGATTCATTGACGGATATAAGTCTAAAGACAATACTACAAAACAAATTAAAGGAATCAAATAGAGAATTAGAGACTATTAATAAAAGCGAAATAGACGGTATACTGTTACGATCTAAAGCAAAATGGAAAGAAGTTTTTTCTATCATTAGAAAATAGAAATTGTTTGAATAAGGCAATATATAAACTAGAACATAATCAAAATGAAATAGTAACCAAAAAGGAACATTTGATTCATGAAACTAGATCGTTTTATCATAACCTATACCAAGCAAAACCATGCGAAAACGTTAACCTTTCAGAATTATTTAAAGACACGGAAGTCCCAAAACTGTCTAAAGAGCAAAAGGATAATTTAGAAGGTCCATTGAAATATGAAGAAGTATTATGTAGCCTTAAAAAATGAAAAATGAAAAAAGCCAAGGGTCTTCCGGATTTACTGTTGAGTTCTTTAAATTTTTTTGGTCAAACATCCATGAATACCTGATAAGGTCTTTAAATTTAGCTTATGAAAAGGGAGAATTATCATTAACCCAAAAACAAGGTGTTATAACTTGTTTTCCCAAAAAAGGTAAACCAAAACACTTGCTCCAGAATTGGAGACCTATTTCGTTGCTCAATGTTACATATAAAATTGGATCATCAACTATAGCAAATAGGATAAAAGCTGTCCTACCTTCTGTAATAAACGAAGACCAAAAAGGATTTATGTCCAAAAGATATATTGGAGAATGTACCCGCTTAATATATGATATCATTGACTATACTGATTCTATGCAAATTCCAGGTATTCTTCTTCTTATTGACTTTGAGAAAGCATTCGATTCCGTTGACTGGAACTTCATTCAAAAGGTTCTGGAATTTTTCAATTTTGGGTCATCTATTACGAGATTGATAAACACGTTTTTTAATAACATTCAATCATGTGTTGTAGTAAACGGTTTCCTCTCAAATTATTTTGATATATCCAGAGGATGTAGACAAGGAGATCCTATATCTCCATATATATTTCTATTATGCGCTGAAGTCCTGGCAATAATGATAAGAACTAATCCAAAGATTAAAGGTATAACCATTGGAGATACTGAATATCTTATTTCTCAATACGCTGATGATACCTCACTTATCTTAGATTGTACTGAAAAATGCTTAAAGGCGACTTTAGAAACACTGAAACACTATGCCTCATTTTCAGGATTAAAAATAAATGTAAAAAAAACACAGGTATTATGGATAGGTGCTGCGAAAAACTCAAAAAGAAAACTTTGTCCAAACTGGAATTTAGACTGGAAGAATGACTCCTTTACACTACTCGGAATCATATTTACCCACAATGTAGCAGAAATGGTAGAACGCAACTATAAAGATAAACTCAAAACCTTTAAGATATCTATGAACCAGTGGATGGCTAGAGACATAACTCCACTAGGTCGCAATACCATTCTTAAAAGCTTACTTTTACCACAAATTAACCATTTATTTGCAACTTTACCAAACCCAAGCGACTAAATGATAAGAGAAATCGAACAACTCTGCTACAAGTTTATATGGAAAAACAAACCCGACAAAGTTAATCGTGACACTATTACTAACAACTATGAACAAGGCGGAATAAGGCTTCCAGATATAAGAAGTCTCATTCAATCACAAAAAATTTCATGGATGAAAAGATTAAACAACTCTGATTCAAAAATAAAGACGCTGCTACAAACAAGCATTAAATGTAATATAGACAGCCTTATACAAACATGTGAAACACACATAACCGAATCTGTAATAACAACCCGAACAAATCACTTTTGGAGAGACACATTAACATCGTGGGGCAAATTTATTAACAAAAAAGGTCAAAACGCTAAAAACGCCGACGATGTCTTATCGCAACCCATTTGGCAAAATGAAAATGTTAAGATAGGTGGAAGACCTATCAATTATAAACATTACTCCTGTAAAGGGATCACTTACATAAACGACATCATTGATAGCCATGGTAATTTCCTATCCATGGAACAATTAAGAATTACTTTTGGTTGCAAGACAAATTTCCTTGATTACCAAGGGATAATAGAAGCTATAAAATATTACTGCAAGTCAATAAACGTTCATATTGAAAAGAAAATACCACTGCCAATTTTACCCTTCTTTTTACAAAATATAACTGGCGATCCAAAAGGCTGTAGAGATATATACGACATACTCATAAACAGAAAAGGCACAAACACTCTCAAATACCGAGATAAATGGCAAAACGATCTAAATGAATTTATTAACGAAAATACATGGGAAACCATAGAAAGATTAACATTTAAATCCTACAATAGTGCTAAACATTCATGGCTCCAATATAGTATATTGCATAGATTTCTTCCAACAAATGAGCTTCTAACAAAAATGAGATACAAAGAATCAAACAAATGCACATTTTGCAAAACAGAGAACGAGTCAATTCTACATATATTTTATGATTGTAAGTTTACAAAAACTATATGGAAAAAATTGGAAGAATGGATACTTGAAAAAACAGGAACCTATATCATATTTTCTAAAAAGAATATCATCTTAGGATATACCGAAAAACGAAACTATGTCCTGAATTTTCTGATAACCATTGTTAAATACAATATATTTAAAATGAAACAACAGGAGAAAATCCCCAACTTTAAACATGTACAAGAGGAAATTAAAACAGCATATTTTGTTGACCGATTTAACGCCTACATAAATTGTAAATATGACAGCTTTATGAATTTCTGGTCAATTTGTCATTATCTAGTCTGAATTATTAGATCAGTTTTTAATATTAACTATTTACTACCTAATATCAGATTGAACTTTGAATATTTAATTGTCTATACATCAAATATTGTGTACGTTGTTAAATTATTACTTGTATATACGTGTTACAAGTTTGTTATGTATGGAATTGTTATTCTTACATGTCCTTTTTCTGTATGGAGTTTTGAAAAATAAACAATTAAAAAAAACAAAAAACATTGGAGCCATCAGGCCCTACATCACAGAGAAATGCTGCAAAATATTGGTACAATCCCTCGTCATTTCACGCCTGGACTACGGAAATGCCCTCCTCTGTGGAATGCCCCATTCGCTCCAATCTCGCCTCCAGAGAGTGCAGAACTGCGCTGCGCGGCTGATAACAAGATCAAGGAAAAGAAACCATATCACACCAATTATGATGGACTTACATTGGTTGCCAGTACATATGAGATGTCAGCACAAAATCCTGACACATACATACAAAGCACTGCACGGCACAGGTCCAAGTTACCTCCAGGAGCTCATCACCCCATACCAACCATCACGAACCCTCCGTTCCGAAACAGCTTCGCTCATCACCGTACCAAAAACCAGAACTGTCAAATATGGTGACAGGCCCTTTGACAAAATAGCTTCATCTGTTTGGAACAATCTACCAACCACAATCAGAGACTCTGAATCATATGCCGCATTCAAAAAGGGCGTCAAGACTCACCTGTACAAGAAGGCTTATTCACTGTGAAGCGCCTTAGAGTGGCTTTTGTTAAGCCATATAGGGCGCTATACAAATTTTGTATATTATTATTATTATTATAAATTTACTTTTTACTGCAGTACATGGTAATATGTACTTTAGGCTGAATTTTGTTATTCAATTGATCCCCTCAAATAATCCATATGCATAAAAATATGAAATCCAAACTATGGAAGAAACTTGTGCAAACTAAAAGGCATGCTATATAACCACATATACCCTATTTCCTCTAATAAGCACTGGACCTCTAATAAGCATCAGAGGGCATTGATTATGATAGTTGAGAATATAAGTGCTAAGCCCCTTTTAAGCGCTGGGTCCTAACCATTTCATCAATGTCCTTTACAGATTTTTATTGTTAAAGATGGCTTAAAACAGACTTTAATTTTCTATGAAAGAAATCAGTACCAGGTCTCTATTAAGTGCCGGGGAGTAACGGGTGCTGAAATAATAAGCACAGGGGCGTCAGGATGGGTATTGTTCCTCATTTCTGTATTGCAATGTATTACAGAAAAGCGTATACA